>JAOWBW010000608.1:358566-556192 GCA_026119855.1 Campanula takesimana | reverse complement strand
ACAACAACAACAAAGCCTTAGTCCCATAATGATTCGGTGTCGGCTAACATGAATCATCATATGATTATGATCTACAAATGTTGGCCAAAAGTGGAAATCCTCTTCGAGAGTGGACAAAGACTTTGGTCAATTTTGCAAAGGTACAAATATATGTATAATAGACCTGACATTGAAAAGTGAATGGGAATATTTTACTGACCTTTTGAAGATATGAAGAGTGGTCCACTCTTGAAAACCTGTGAACATTTCCATAAGTTTTAATCACCAACAATCTACCACTAGCATAGTGCAATAACTTGGCTCACAGAGTTAGAATGGAATCATAAAAGCAAAATTGGAAACAGGATGCAAAAGCAATATCCCTCATTCAAGTACTTGAGAAACAAGCAAAAGTGATGACAGCTTACATCCATAAAGATAACTCATGGAAAGAGAACCAAGATTAATGTTTCTTATGGCAACTCAAATGGTAGGTACCAAAACCAAATTTTGGTACCTACCAAAGGAGTTAATATCTCCAATGGAAAAGTAAAGGTACCAAATTTAGAGAAAGAGTTAAGCAAGGTACCAAATTTGATACCTTGCTTAACTCTTCCTATCTGCAACCGGAACCGCGCGTGGGAGAGAATGCTTGGTGAAAACATGTTGCAGACTTGGTCCCCCAACTTTGAAGTCTTTGTGTTTTTTGTTATGTTTTTTTTGTCATTTTGTTGTAATGCATTGGCACACCCTTGACTTATGCTTTTTTTTTCCAATCTTTAAATCCGTGACTTCTATCCTCTTTTTCTTTTCTTTTTTTTAAACTTTTTGCAATACGTGTTATAATAGATTAGTTCTTTTAAAAAAAATATATTTACTTATCATTTAAATTATTCATATTGTAATTATAAAAATATTTAATTAATGAAAATATTTTAAATGTGAAATGAAATTAAAAATCTGAAAATCAAATTTGATTTGATACCTACCATTGGAGATGCTAGTACTTTTTACATAAGTATCAAAATCAATTTGAGATGGACATTTGGTACCCTATGAATAGTGCTCCAAATGTATCAAAATTTGATTTTTACACCTTTGTGTAACTCTCTCCATTGGAGATGCCCATAGACAGTTATGCAGTTTTCAACCAATTTTTCAGAAACTCACGGATACTTTCCCCCTCTCACTAAGATAAAAGATGACAGGTGGCATGGAAATTTTAGTTTTTTCACTCATGCTAGAAGTGCAGAATCAAAATCTATCGTGCCATTTTTGAGAATACAACGTCCAAAAGCATTTTTTGTGGAAAAAATCATTGTCTAAGGTGGATGAATACTAGGTAAGATAAGAGAGTACAAAACTTGGATTTTAATTAAAAAAGAAAAAAAAAATATGTGCTTGTACAGCTACTAACTAGTAACAATATATGAAAGAATGTTGAGGAAACTCTGAACTGACTATTGAGAACCGGAGAGGCGTAGCATAAACATTGATTTACTATACACCTGCTAATGTTTGCGTGTATGATAATTAGTTTGAACGGGCAAAAATAGCAAGGAGTGTTAAAAGGGGGGGGGGGGGAGAGAGGAACCAGGTGCTACAAGAGATCCCACTATGGGTCCCAAAGAAGTGTTAATTAACAGTATTTACATTTGCACCGATCTATTTTTACAGCAACACTCACAATCTAATTTTCCAACTCATATAGACAGCACAAACTCCACTACAAAAACTCTAAGCTGTCGATAGGAACAAATGCATCTTTCCCCAGTGCGGCGTAGGAACCATGACAGAAAACCCGTAATAGTCGAGTTCAACCAGTTTATGTTACGCACTCAATAAGAACACAACTTCTCCAAATCAACTCCAGAAACAAGTAATTGCTAACAGTGGCAGAGCCAAATATGTCACAAGGGGGTCAGCTGACTACCTATTACCTAACCCCGTTAGGTTTGAACAATTTCATTTGCTGCATTCTAATTTTAGAAAATGTGATATCTAACCACTAAAAGTATTAACTTAAATCAAAGTTCACCCTCTTCTTATTAGCAAAAAAAAAAATGCACAATGGTATAAATTTGACCCCATTTGTGCCAAATTTATAAACTATAATAGCTTCGTCCCCCCTCTTACATAAAAACCTAGCTCCATCGCTGGTCGGTAGGGCCATGCAATGCATTGAAAATGCAAAAGGCTTTGCAGTTAAGATGACAAACAATTGAAATGTTGGGAATTGCACAGATTAACAACAACAAAACAATTGTCTAAACAAATTGCATTCCAATTCTTACAACAGTACTCAACTATGCCCAAAAAATCAAATTTTCACATATGCCAAATCAGTAAGTAAAAAAAAATAGCAAAAAAAGTCGAATTAACAGCTACTCAGAATGAAATTATACCGTATTGGAAGCTGCAACTCGTGGACGGTCGAACGGAGTCAATGAAGCCGACATATTGCAAACAACACATCAGCAAAAGGAGTAGAACAAATGGCGGCCCTGCATCGAAAATGGACTTGGATCGAGCAAAATCAACTACCGCCGGCAAGGAAACGAAAAGAGTTTGACGGAGATCTGGTCGCCGGATAAATGTAGAAGACGGATTTAGGGTTTGTATCGGAGAAAATGGATTGTGAAAGCAGGTGAAAAAGTAATGAAGAAAGGAATAGAAATAAAAATAATACAACTAGCAGTTTTCTCTTTCTAAATTACTCCACTTTATTCTCTCTCTAGAAGTAGGAGTAGTAGTAGGAGTGAAGGGAAGTTAGATTAGGTAGAGAGAGAAGGGAGTAGTGGTTGTAACCTGGCATTGTTTTGTTTTTCTTTTCTTTTTCTTTTTCTTTTTCTTTTCCTTTTCTAGTAGACCACCATTGACAAAAGGAAAACAAAAAAAGAAGCGTAAATATTATAAAATGATGTGTCAAAATTCTATTGGTGTTTTTTATTAGAATGTGCGGAGTCCACAATCGATGCAACCAATAAAATATCGTCACCTCACTTTGTATACATTATTTTGTGGACTTCTTTTGTGCCCCTAGCATTGCCCAAAAAAGAATTCGCTAAATTTGAGTCTACTTATATTTGTAAGATAAATTAATATTTGTACAAAAAATTAATTTTTATTAATTTAAATGTAACTAAATAAATTTTTATTTTTTTAGTTTATGGATGTTTAATAAAATCTATATATAGATATATATATATATATATATATATATATATATATATATATATATATTTAAAGTTGGTGAGGAAAGTTAAGGTGTTGCCATGTGGACAAGTCATGGAAGAAGCTTGAATTTGGTGATGTCACATCAACACTACCCTATTAAATAAGTGACTTTTCAATTTTTTTCTATTAGCTAATAATATTAGTTACTATATAGTGTAACTATTATAGTTAACTATAATAGTAACTATTACTAATAATAGTAATATTTAACTATAATTGTTAACTATTACTATTATTGTTAACTATTACTATTACTATAGTTAACTATTACTATTATTAGTAATAGTTACTATTATAGTTAACTATAATAGTTACCCTATATAGTAATTATTACTATTATTAGTAATAGTTACTAAAATAATTACTTTATATAGTAATCAATATAATTAGTTAATATTGTTAAACAAATAACAATTGAGTATTAATAGTTAACTATCATTATAATTAACATTTATAGTATTTAACTATTATAATTAACTATTAAATAAACTAAAAATTACTATTAATAGTATTAGTTAATCATAATAGTTACTATATATATTATTATTACTATTAATAGTATTATTAGTTAATCATGATAGTTACTATATAAGTTAACTATTATTATTAATAGTATTAGTTAATCATTATACAATAAATGTTAATATTTAATATTAATAATACTCATTCCGTTCGAGAGTAAGAGTCCTATTTTCTTTTTTTGTACGTCCCACTAAAAGTCTATTTCCTAAAAGGACAAATGATGAGAAAGATTGAATATTGTTTTGGACAATTATACATTCAACACACTTGCAATGTTTACCAATTTTCTATTGTGTCTTTAATAAGTGTGCACAAACAAGGTAGCACTTTTACTCTAGGGCGTAGGGAGTATTAATTAATTATAATAGTTAACATATAGGTTAATTATAACTATTAGTATTATTAGTGAATAATAATAGTTATTATATATGTTAATAAGTACAATTAGTAATATTAGTTAATTATAATAATTATTTTAATTATTACTAAAAAATTAACACAATTTTCCTAAATTTATAAGCAAACATTTTAATTCATATACAATATAGTTATATTAAAAAAGTTATTATGTTACATTACTAAATAAAATCATAAAAAACAAAATACAAAAAAAATAGTATATTAGTTTCAACCACAAGTATAATTGAATAAATATATGAAAATGTCCTTAAATATTCAACACTTTTTAATAAGTAAAGCGAGCAAGCAACAAGGCTTGCCTCAGCTTTGCTTTTTTTAGTAGGGCAAAACTAGGGGACCATTACGACCCCATGCCCGCAAAAGATTTTGAATCTGAGATACCGAGCAATGCCTCATGGGCCACGCTTTGCCGCAACGCCGTTGGTACGGCCGTCTGCACAGGATGGAACACGAGGAAAGCTTTCGGGTTCACCACACGCCACTCGACACTTTTTAATGTACAACTAATTTCCAACACTTTTAATAAGTGTCATTAAATTTTTGGCACTTTTAATATGTAACATTTCGATAATTTTTATAGAGTGACGCTAATAACATGTCAATACCAAAAGTCTGACATTGCATAGACCTCGAGAAGTGACGAATGAAACCGAATATCAATCGAAATCGAAAATAGAACTGGATATTTCCTCAATACATAAACAAACTCAAACTGTACATACAAAAAGTCAAAACGAATACATCAGAGCAACCATCCTATGATCAAAATTAAAACTTGGAATAAACTCCAATATTTACAATTTCTATAAATTTAATGGTAGGTTAATCGCACGCCTACAAATTTAAACAGGAACTCGGGTACAATATGCAGCTATGGCAAGTCCGGAATCTATCCATGAAGAACGGTAAACTATTTACGTAATTGTCACTTGACAACATTGGGGAAAAATTGTACTCCCTCAGTCCCTAAATGAGTGTCAATTTTCAAGAAATCTTTGTCCCAAAATGAGTGTCTTTTTTTAACATAACTTTGTCCCTAAATGTTTTTTTTTCGAAAAAAAAAATCACCGGTTTCTTTATACGTGCAAAACTAAATGTTTGAAAATGAGATTACAAGATTATATATGAATCTTTGCTAGCAAATTGTACATAAAGTTGAGATTTTCAGTGTCCCTTAAAATAAAATTTGGACACTCATTTAGGGACAGAGGTTGTAATTGTTAATTTCTAAGACAGAAAATAACACGAAGTTGATTAAAACAATGATTAAACAATACTTCATATTTGATACTATCCCCGTCTTTTAATTCAAATATCACTGGCAATTATTTTCTCATATTATCCTATTCACTTGATCACGAGGTGTGTTTCAACCTCTATCTCTTCTTACAAATTAACTAAAAGCCGTGACATACTAGAAACCCCAATCAATATTAAATATAGATGACACACTTTAGATCTAAATACTAAGAGTCGGTATTGTGAAAAATGCGTATTACACTAAGCTATGGAAAATCGTGTCACAATTGCATTCTCTAATATTATCATGTGTCTGTTCTAATATTACAAAATGATGTTCTAATTTTACACTTGTAAAACATTCAGCCGGCACTTATAAGTTATAATCATTAAAACAAGCATTTTTAGTGGTAGTCTTAAGACTGTCTGTCTTAGTATTACAAGTTGCCTCTTGGATTACTGAAAAATACCTCCTCAATTGTCAACAAGTGTTTGGTTGTTGTTTTTTTTAATTTTCAAAATAAGTGTCTGCCCTAGTATTAAAAAGTGTCTCATGTAATATTGAAAAATGTCTCCTACAATGTAAAAAAGTGACTGGTGAGTTTCTGTAAGTGAAAAGCGAGTTTTTCTAAGTTTTGAAACAAGTGCTTGCCCTATTATTAAAACGTGCCTCATGTAGTATTGCAAAATGCGTTCTACAGTGTAAAAAAGTGTTTGGTGACTTTTCGTAAGTTCTAGTTATTTGCAAAAATGTCAACGCGTATTTTCATTAAGTTTCGTTTGTTTACAAAAATGTCACTCCGCATATGGAAAACACATTTTACGCTAAGACGAGTATAAAACGCGTTTTTCCTGAGATTTCGTGAAATACTAATTGAATCAAGATTTTAGAGACTAAATCAGTAATGCATTCTATTGGATAGATAATCGTTTAATTTTACTTATTCCACGATTTGTTGTGGCACATAAACAAATTATGAAGATGCTATGATGAAAACCCTTAATCTGACACAGAACAAGCGATTCTAACAAAGATTGATTATTAAGGCTAAATAGATTGCCAAATGTACCAACCCTAACAATAAATCTCAAATAAAGAATAAGTATAATTATAAGAAGGATTAATGGATGAAAAAAAATATACTGTAATCAAATTAAAATTGATTCAAGATTTCAAATCCAAAGAGATGAGATTAGTTGTCCATACAAAGCTATCAGTTATCTTGAGAAAAATAAAAGAACGATGTGTTTAAAAATAAAAGACGATCCCTATACCTTAAATCTATTCTGAACTAATAAGGAAAAGGAATACTAGAAAAAAAATATGCTTAAAATCTGCTCCACACTTTGCTCCAACCGTCGGGCATGACTCGTGCTCCATGGCACGAGTTGTTATGTTGTCTTCACTCAAGCACACGTCTCCTCCTGTGTAGTGCAATCGTGCTGATCAGTTTGGCATCCTTCAATACATAGTTATAAATCCCGTTCCGTACCGGTCAGGACGGTCCGGTTTGCACCGTACCAGACCAATACCGGTGCGGAACGAGTGATATTCCGTCTCACTCAAAATTCCGGCCTGTACCGATCAAAACCGGGCGGTAAGCACATTCCGGCCGGAACAACACCATTAACCAAAATTTGGTGTTTTTGCAACTGGATCTAGAGAGAGTGCAAGATGAACTTAGTTTTGCAACAATCCGGCTTAATATTCCTCCATTGCAGCATTACTTACAGATCTACCCATTTGAGGATTTGAATGTGGGGAAGTGGATGAAGCTGGAGAGCCTTTGCTTTGGAGAAGCAGGAGTAGGGGCCAAAGTCTCCGGCCAAAGTTGCTGGAGCATGAATGTGGGAGGGGGAGATGGTGCTAGGTGGTGGAGAGTATTTCTCTCTCTTAAAATGTGTAGAGTAAGAGAAACTTAAGTCTGAGAGAGAGAAGTGAGAGTCTGGCTTTCAAAATATGAAAAAAAAAAAAAAAAAAAAAAAAATGTACTAGTTAGATGTAGGTTATAGGCTTAGCTGGGTTATAGGCTTAGGCACCTTTTTTTTTTTTTTTTTTAATAAGGTTGCTCAAAGAGTATTTTCATAAATTGTTTAATACAGTAGTCATTTTCCTCTATATTTTATGTCTAGAAAAAATTTAATTTTTAATAGAAAAATAATTTTATAATTTTACTAATCTATAAGTAGTTGAATTTTATTTTTGTAAATATGTATACATATTTATAAATAATTAAAAGGCAAAATTGCACCAAAAATCACTCAACTATGACCACTTTGGGTATTTGGTCACTAAACTAATTTCCTTTTGAAACAACACATCCAACTAAGAGTTTATTGAATCGAAAGTCACTATCACTAACACTGTTACATTTTTTTCGTTAAATAGTCATGTGCCAATGCACATGACTTTTTATCAAGGGTATTTTCGGTACAAAAATATTTTTCTTTCCTCTTCAATCAAACCACCCACCACCACAACCACAAATTAAACCCAGAAAATTAAATCCACACATGTTCTTTCCTCTTCTTCTCCCCTTCGTTCTCCACCTCCAATCGGGAGATACAATCAAACAATAAAATAAAAATGATAAGAAGAAATAAGTGTGAAGAAATTTTGAAAAGAAAAAATATCAAACTCCATCATCCAAGGGTATTTTCGGAGCCAATATGTGCAGCCACCAGCCTCCGCCAGTTCGTACCGCCGGCAACATTCCGGCCAGCCAAAATCACAAAAGGGACAACAGATCTGCACTCCCTTCGTGAGGACGATTTCATCGTCACAAAAATCAGCGTCATCGGGCTTCATTCGAGCCACCAATCGCCACCATCAAAACCGGCTGCTCTCTCTGCACACGTCGTTCGCCGGCGACACTCCGACGATGCAAACAGAAATCAAACATCATAGACTGAATCGCCTCGACCATACGAAGCTAATTGCATCAAAATCGCGGTCATCGGCCTTCATTTGAGCCGCCTCAAGCCACCGTAAGTGCACAAACCCAGAAGTAATTATTAAACCCAACATCCCCGTCCTAATCCACCGCCGGTCCCCACCGTGTCAGGCCATCCTTTTCCTTCCAGCTCAGATCTACCTCAAGATTTGTTCTTTATTTGTTCTATAGGTCTTCACCCACATTCTTAGATCTGAGAGTTTCACATTTGATTCATTATTGTGTGTGTTTGATTATGAATTTGGGTTTATGGAAAAAAATCCCAACAATCCCAGATCTGAGTTCTATCTTGAAGAGGAAAGAAAAATATTTTTGTACCGAAAATACCCTTGATAAAAAGTCATGTGCATTGGCACATGACTATTTAACGAAAAAAATGTAACGGTGTTAGTGGTAGTGACTTTCGATTCAATAAACTCTTAGTTGGATGTGTTGTTTCAAAAGGAAATTAGTTTAGTGACCAAATACCCAAAGTGGTCATAGTTGAGTGATTTTTTGTGAAGTTTTGCCTAATTAAAATTAAAAATTGCGGTAAATCTGGTACGGTACGCCGGTATGCTCCGGTACCCGGTACGTACCGTTCCACTAACAAAACCGGTGCACTGTCCGAAACGGTATTTATAACTATGCTACAATCCGACACGAACCACCACCAACAAGTCGTTCTCGGCCTGAACTTCAGTTTTCCAGCTTCTTCTTCAAGTGAAACATTTTGACCCTCTATCCTTCTTCCCGGTTGACTTTGGCTTGGCCTTGAGTTTGACTTTTCTGATTCTTTGGGACTTGATAATTGACCTTATAAAACCATTACATACGAATATGAATATAAAAGACTAAATTACCCCTGGATTAGAATAAATCTCAGCAATACAAACATGTCCCAAATTACATCATAAACAGTCTAAAATACATCAAAATAATGTGTTATACATATGGAAACATAGGAAATAAATTGTACAAAATCCCTAACATTATTTAACAACTTTACAAAAGTTTGCATAAAAAAGCAAAAGCACGTCATGTCCAAGAAACTAAATCTCCACTCGTAACTTCATAAATGTAGTGCGAAACCTTCATAGTCTCAACCACACACCACCTGAAAGGGAGAGGAGTAACGGAAAGGGTGAGCACAAATTGCCCGGTAAGAGACGTGCCAACACATCGGGGTGGCACTGTATAAAAAAACCCAACCCATAACGATACAACAATATTAAACCCAACCACTCAGTATATAATAGAGTAGTGAAACGAATACAACCGAATCAAATATCCAATCAAAGTTCTGATGTCAAAATTCATTACACTTGAGGTGGGCAAATGCCCAAAGTCAAAGTTGACTATTCATCATAGAGTCCTCTGCATATGATATTATGACTAAGAGTTGCAAATATAACAACCGGTGTTAAAGTCAACTAGGGGTGAGCAAAAAAAAAAAAACGGTCCAATAAGCTATTGGTTAGGACCGGTTTTTAAAAATTAGAAAACTGAAATTAGTGGTTCGGTTTCGGTTGTCACGCTCCACACTGGTTCTTAAAACGGAACCGAACCGATATCTTAAACGACGCCGTACAACTTATAGTATATATACATGTTTCCACCCCTATCGTCATTTTCAATTCCAGACGCAGATTGAGAACCCTAAATCGACCAATCCATCCTCGCATCCGACTGCCGTCGCATCTTCTCTGATTCCATATCTCGTCGTCGACAACCCTAACTATCTTCATATTCGTTTGCGCAGGCAACCATAGATTTCTCTTAAATCGACCTCTCCATCGCCGCTGCAAGAAAGGAGAGAGACTCAATGGCGCCGAAGAAGATGACTCGACCACGACTTGCTGACTTCCAGTTCTTCACACCCAGAGATTGATTAACTTTGTCTCTGATAAATGTAAGTCCATTCTAAATCTCTCTCTCTCTCTCTCAAATCTACAACCCTTTCTTTGATTCTCATTCTAAAGTATGATGTTTTCTTTATTGTTGGTTTCTAGCAGTCAAAATTGAGGCATTTCTTAGTTTGATTTTTTTTTCTGATTTATTTGTGTGAGGGAAATGGTTCTTGTATAATGTGTTCATAATTGAGGCATTTTCCAATTCTTATTTTGCACATTCACAGTGGCACCGAACCAAACCGAAACCGTGGTGAAACCGAATACACCGAACCATTAAAAACCGAAACTTAATGGTTCCAAAAACATAAAACCGATATCTATCGGTTTGGTCTCGGTTTTGGCCTAAAACCGATCCGTGCACACCCCTAAAGTCAACTCTTGTTGAGGAATTCAGAAGTCAGATACTCAAAGTGTAAAAGGCAGGGTAGCAAGACTGAATAATCGAATCCAAGTAAACTGAGCCAATAAAAGATCACGAATAACAAAGCTATATGATCCAATATTACCAGAAACAAAGAATGAAAGGGTAGTATGTTGACAAGAACCTTACCTCAACTCTGAGATAATTCAAAACAAAGTACTCAACGTAGCTTAAACGTCTCAATCTAACATAACAAAGGCGCAAAAGGTACAATAGTTAGTAAAATATATTCAAATATTAATTGTTCATAACAAGTTATAAGAACGTTATAACAATTTTATGGTTACTGCGAAATAACTATCATAGATACAAAGTATTTGAGAAATACTCAATTTAGACCAAAGAACCTTCAAATTCTGAATTCATATGAATTTAATATCAAATACTTAAGTTTAATCCATCTTAAGATGTCTCAATTTACATTAGCCCCCAAAATAAAAAAATATGGGATGGTTCCATATAATTTTGACACCTTAAAGTAATTTTAATGAAAATAGCGTGAAAAAATTAATAAACTTAGGCTAAAAAATCACTCAATTCTGAATCCCTATGATTTAGTTATAAATTATGCAAGTTCAAGAATTCTTTAAATCTAATTACTCATTGTGCTGTCAAAACAGGGATTTTGAACAAACAATAACTATTCTTATTCTTAAACCCATTCCATTCAAAAGGTATCGAAAAGCTAGTTAATTTAGACTCAAGTATCACATCATTCCAATTGAAAACCAACATGTTATGGACAATAAAAAATTTAGGTCTTATTGAAGTTCCAGGGATCAATTGAGACTTTTCACAATGACAATGACGACGCTTAATATTTTTCAGAACCAATGACCAAACTAAATTCCCATAATTTTAGGGACTTAAACAGAAATCACATAACTACAGTGACCATACTAAAATCATTATATACACAGGACCTTAGTAGAAATATTACAAACTCAAAGACTAAACTAAAATTTTTGGAATTTTCTTTCTTCAACATATGGAAAGGCAGATTAGTAGTCAATTTTATTTGAACAGAACAAGGTAAACTCACACATAGAATAATTCATGCTAAAGTATGACTTATATTAAATTATTAAAGGTAAAATTAGTTATTTCAATCATAAACTCAATTGAAAATTATCAATAATTAGTAAACACACACAGGACACATAAATACACACGCCCAGTACAACACACACAACAACCATACTTACCGATTTGCAAATTATACAACTCCACCACTAATTTCCTCTTTTGAAATAAGCTGCAGTATTTATTAAATTAATATATTTCAAAATAACAACATAAATTATAAAATGTAAATCCAAATTATCTACTAATGCACACATATTAAAATCGTCAAGTATATAAATGCATTATGGATCGATTAACTGCTGCGTCACATCCTCCCCACTTTAAAAGAATTAAGTCTCTGAATTATGCTACCCGATGTCTCAAACAGTTAGCTAATTCTTCTTCATATACCTCTGATTTCCAAGTAGCCTCTTCTACAAAATAGCTCAACCATAATACCTCGACTATACATCACAGTCATTCTCAAATATTGTTCTTTTTGATCAAAAATCTGAATTGACTCTTCTTTGAACAATAAATATGTACAAACTTGTATCAGTTCAAATCGAATAACAAAAGATAGATCCACCAAATATCTCATCTAAAGTAATATGGGGATTATGGTATAATCTAACTATTTCTCGTGTGTAATCTCGCAAGTCTATTTTACATATGGTTGATCCGATCCAATAAAAAATTAGCATATTTTGTCAACTTATCCCGATGACCCATGATATCATGTCCTTCTAAGGTTCAATGAAATCCCAAAACAAAATTATATCTTAATGTGTTCGCCCGAAACAAAATCCATCTTAATGTGTTTGCACTTTCAATTAAGATTATGTAGTGGTTGCAACCTTCCAAAGGCCTCTAATGCTTGTTCCTTGACTTGGGATATATTAAACAATTCAATATAAACTCAATAATATCTCTACATGTTTAGATCCCAATAGACATTGTGTAAATCCATGTGCATATTGTTCTTCTCAGAATTGATCGTTAAGTTGAATTCACGAGCTTCATTCATTAATTCATGTTTCAAACCAATATCTGCTAGAATAGACCATTGATTACATATCTTTTCACTTTACCGACATCAAGGGTAAAGTCGAATATTTCACAAAGTTGAAGTTCATCCTTGATAATAGTCAAGTTTGAAATCCTCTATCTACAACTTGTTATCTTTTCTAACAATGAAAATTTTTCTGTAATTTGTGCAAATATCCTGAGGAACTTGGAATTCTTATTGCTGACTTCATCTTTTATATAGCCACTAATACGATTTTATATATCCACTAATAAGATTTTTTATAAATCCACTAATGAGGGTATTCTTCTTGTGACGAGAGAAGCCAAAATTCTCATACTCTTTTTACTTAATTCATCCTTTATAACAATTGCTTTCCCGAGGTGGTAGAAGATGGTACAATCAAAGTCTTTGAGCAATTCAAACAACACCCTTTGTCGCACATGCAATTCTTTCTGTGTGAATAATCAATTGAAACTCTTTATGATTGGTGTATACCTCGCAGGGATTTACTGTGGATAATGACGCCAAATTTCATCGCAAAGATAATAGTCGCATGTCTCTAAAGGTTTAACACAAAATAACTTTCGCAGGTTCACTATTATGAGTATGATGATTCTTTAAATTCATTTTAAGATGTCACTAAGCATACGTAATGACTTTCCCTTGTTACTTTAGAGCACAACCCGAGTCCTAATCAGATGTGTAACTGTATATCGCAATTTTTTTATACAAGAAAGGAATGTATGTATAGGTACAAAAACTATTAGCTCTTTCAACTCTTGAAAAATTTTGACATCCCATTTGACCATTCAAAGCTCATTTTATTATGAATCGATCGACATAATGAGCCGTCAGTTCTACAAACCCTTCATACCATTTATTTCAAAAATCGCAATTCTTCAAATTCGCAAATGATTTCTTGTCTCTTAGCTTTTGTAACACCATTCTCAATATAGTTGATGATCATCTAGATGATCAAAATATATTAAGATCTCATTTTTTTTAGTTCTCGACAATCAAGGAAGTCTCAAAGATCCACATGTGTTTTTAAAAACACAATTGAAGAACCCGAAGGTGACATCCCAACTCAATTAAACATTTATCTAGAAGGCCCTCCAGTTTACCATTAAGTTTCCTTCAATTCCATTGTTGCCATTCGGTGCATAATCTTCGACATATGTACGCTTTTTGAATAAGTTAAATGCATAACTCGATTTTTTACCATAGGGGAAACAAGAAAATCCTCTAGAAAATGTACGCATACTCTTTGACAATTGGTATTTTAGTCAAAGTAGGTTTATCCACTTGAGTATTAATGACATGAGACAAATAGCCATGACAACCATTTCTTGGTAATCACCAGTCTCTCAAGGTTGAAATTAAGTTATCACCACCCACTAGTTTATCTCACATAAAACATAATTGAGACTGACTAGACAAATCAAAAGTGATTTCTTTTGAGGGACAAACTATTATAGTATGATACACAATGAGTCAATCCATTTCAAATACCACATAAAAAATGCTAGAAAATCAAGTTTTCAAGTAGTTTCCTATCATATGATTGTACAGAACAAAAGTCACTAATCATAAGGGCACATAACAACTTACCACTAGTGTATCAAATGACAGTTCTGAATTCAAAGTTTGAGATTTAGCACTCAAATTATGAGCTATAAGATGCGATGAATAAATGCGTAACACCAAAATCAAATAGTAAGGAAACATTTTGATATAGATATGTGTGTTGGATATTATGCCATAGGCCCTTCAGAAAGGCCTATGCCTTACATCATAGCTTCATTGTTATAGAGATAACAAACCTGATTATTATATCTTTTGCATGTTTATTATAATAATCATTGTCCTTAGCACTTATAAAGAGCTAGCATGAGTTTAATGGATAATCATATGATGATTATGGTGCATAGGATGCGGATTAAACTTGCGGGTACTTGTTGGAGAACAAGGTACTGGATAGACCCGTTATGATATTTATGTCATGGTCAAATGTCATAATTAAATCTCATAATAGTCATAACATTTGAATCCTTAGACCTGAATTTATCATTGACTTCCACATGATGAACATTATGTTTGACGCACTCAAACGTTGTGCTTAACCAGGTAGTTATAAGGCTATGATTGGCATGATCGGATTCTTGTAGGGAAGAATGATAAGTAAAGGTGGAATTTGTCCCTCTTCGGAGAGATATTTGCTTAAGCCACTCGATGAGTGAGATTGATAAAATCGAATATCTACTCAAAGTTGTCTACCCATTGTCACATATTAGGATCAATAAAACTTGTAGATTATATAATCCTCTTAAAGAAGTCCAAAACATCTTTGTTTATTCTTTTTTGTTGTTGCACGGTAGCATATAGTACATTTAATAACATTAAGCATAACATAATAGTAATATGTCACATAATGAACGCTTGGTTCTTAAGGCATTCCCAAGAAATACCTATACTAAATAAAACCTAATACCAAGTCTAATAAAACCTAAAGCTCCAGACAACCGAAGGATCATGAACCTATGCTCTAATACCATTTTGTCACGCCCCAAATTCCAACATTGCATGGACCTCGAGAAGTGATGAACGAAATCGAATATCAATCAAAATAAAAAATGAGAACTGGATTTTTCCTCGATATATAAACAAACTCAAACTATCGATACAAAAAGTCAAAACGAGTACATCAGAACAACTATCCTCTAACCAAAACTAAAACTTGGAACAAACTCCAATATTTACAATTTCTATTGTTGGAATTATGCCCTAGGCCCTTGAGAAAGGTCTTACGTTACATCATGTTCTCACTTATTATGGAGATAACAACCTTGGGTTATTATATGTTTTACATGTTTATTATAATAATCCCATCCCTAGCACTTATGAAGAGCTAGCGTGAGTTTAATGGATAATCATATGATGATTATAGCGAATAGGATGCGGATTAAACTTGTGGGTATATGTTGGAGAACAAGTACTGGACATGACCCACCTATAAGATTTATGTCATGGTCAGATGTCATAATTAAATCTCATATAGATATATCATTCGATATCCTTAGACCTGAGATTATCATGGTCTTCCACATGATGAACATTATGTTTGACGTACTCAAACGCTACCCCTAACTGGGAACTTATAAAGGCTACGATTGACATAATCGGATTCTTGTAGGGAAGAATGATAAGTCAAGATGGTATTTATCCCTCCTCCAGAGAGATATCTGCTTAGGCCACTCGTAGAGTGAGATTGATGAAATGCGTGGCCGCGCTCAAATGTATTGATGAGATCAATACATGATTAGGATTCCAGATGCTTTGGCAATTGGATCTATCATGTATGTCATATTATATACTTAGACGGGATAACTAACTCGTATACTTGGAGTATGATGAGAACACGCTAATCATGTCCTAGTGAAAGTCCCTAGATAATGATCAAGAATATCCTTGTGTACTTGAGAAGAACTAAGGATACATTCTTAATGGTTGTTGACATGGGAGATGATCTAGTAAATGGTTACATAGATGCATGCTTCCACATCGACAAGGGTAATTTAAATCGCAGTATCAACATATGTTTAAAATAAGTGCTATTAGTTCGAATAGTTTCAAGCAAATACACTATAAATTATTCTACAAATAAAATTGAGTATTTAGTTACAAGAGTTGTAACTAAGGGAGTTGTTTGAATATAGATGTTGTTAGTAAAACTAGAAATAGTTTCTAGTGATACTAATCCTATAGACTTTTGTTGTGAAATAACGGTTATTGCACAAGCTAAGGTGCCAAGAGCTCATCTATGATCCAAACACGAACTCAGACGTTTTAATCTCTACGAGAAATCGTTGACATGGGAAATGTCAAAATATGCAAAATATCATATGATGATAACAAGGATAATCTTCCTACAAAAGATCCTCCACGTGCTGTTATGATGGTCATAAGCTAAGCTCAACGGTATTGGATACACATTGATTGGGCCAAGTGCAAGTGGGAAATTGTTGGAATTATGCCCTAGGCCCTTGAGAAATGTCTTACGTTACATCATGTTCTCATTTGTTATGGAGATAACAACCTTGGGTTATCATATGTTTTACATGTTTATTATAATAATCCCGTCCCTAGCACTTATGAAGAGCTAGCGTGAGTTTACTGGATAATTATATGATGATTATAGCGCATAGGATGCGGATTAAACTTGTGGGTACATGTTGGAGAACAAGTACTGGACATGACCCACCTATGAGATTTATGTCATGGTCAGATGTCATAATTAAATCTCGTATAGATATATCATTCGATATCCTTAGACCTGAGATTATCATGGTCTTCCATACGATGAACATTATGTTTGACGTACTCAAACGCTACCCCTAACCGGGAAGTTATAAAGGCTACGATTGGCATAATCGGATTCTTGTGGGGAAGAATGATAAGTCAAGATGGGATTTGTCCCTCCTCCAGAGAGATATCTGCTTAGGTCACTCGTAGAGTGAGATTGATGAAATATGTGGCCGCACTCAAATGTATTGATGAGATCAATATCATTTGCTCTTAATCAATCTACTCAAGATCGAGAAAGCATTGAACAAAATAAGTTGACGTGGACCATGACTTATGTTCAATATGATATCGCGTGACAAAAGGATTGTGATATGTTCTATAAGGATAACGAATGTCGTTTAAGTTATATTAATTGGGTAGTCATGATGGCTTGCTAGAGTCCGCTCATGACCTATGGGTTTGACCTTAGTTGGACTCATTTCCAAATTAATATAATCCTATGTGGTCACACACAAAAGAACGAATCAAGAAAAGGCAAAGAAGCTGATTTTCTGGAGGGCACGACCGTGCCATTTATAGGGCGCGACCGTGCCATTCAAATTAGCACGACCGTGTCGATTTATGTGCACGACCGTGCCAATTGGCACGACCGTGCCGATTTGTGAGCACGACCGTGCCAGAATGTCGTGAACATTCGCCCCCTTTGGCACGACCGTGCCAGAGTTTCTGGAGCCAGATTTTGGTAAGTTTAATTGGGTGACGGGATTAGGTCTCAAGATTCCTTAAGGGTTAAGGATCTTTGAGTATAAATAATCCTTCTTCACCAGCCATTAAACTAATGCAACACATATGTTTGAAAAACATATTCTTGAGCCTAGATTGAGAATCAAAAGCTCAAGAACACCAAAATTCATATAGGCTTTGAATATTAGAAAAGTGTGTTTTCTAATGGGTCTAGCAACCCAGATCTAGAATGGTTCTAGATATTCGTTCGCGTGTGGATACACATAGAGGGTGCTTCCTTTAGTATCTCAAGTTCGTGTTCCTGTGATCCTGATTCAAAGAACGCGAAGAACGAGGAGATCAAATCTTAAAGCTTGAAGACTTGAAGATTTAAAGATCCGAAAATTTAAAGCTCCATCATGGTTAGTGTTCTAAATTCATCTTGTTATTAATTTAATCATCATGAATGGATCTAGGCTTTTGGGTTTATTCCGCTGCGCATGTTTGCTCAAAACCCAACATCTATAACTTTAACAACTTCACAAAAGTTTGCATACAAAAGCAAAAGCACATAATGTCCAAGAGACTAAATCTCCACTACTAACTTCACAAATGTACAGCAAAACCTTCACAGTATCAACCACACTCTACCTGGAAAGGAAAGGGGTAACAAAAAGGGTGAGTATAAATTCCTTAGTGAGAGACTTCTCCACACAACGGTGTGGCACTGTATATAAAATCCAACACATATCGATACAAAAGTACTAAGCCCAATCACTCATTATATAATAGAGGAGTGAATCGAATACAAACGAATCAAATATCAAATCAAAGTTCTGATGTCAAAATCCATTACATTTGAGCTAGCCAAATGAAAGCAAAAGTCGATTATTCATCATAGCATCGCCTGTAGATGATACTATGACTAGGAGCCGCAATTATAACAACAAGTGTTAAAGTCATCTCTTGTTGAGGAATTCAGAAGTCAAATACTCAAAGTGTATATGGCAGAGTAGCAAAACTGAATAACCGAATCCAAATGAACAGAGCCAATAAAATATCATGAATAATAAAATAATTTGATCCAATATTTCCGAAGACAAAGAATGAACGGGTAGTAGGTTGAAAAGACCCTTACCTCAAATCTGAGCTTATCCAAAACTAAGTACCCAACGTAGCTTAAACGTCTCAATCTAACATAACAAAGACATAAATGTTTCAAGAGTTAGTTCTCATTAAAATACATTCAAATATTAAAAATTCATAACAAGTTATAAGAACATTTTAACAATTGTACGATTACTATGAAAGTAACTATAAATACACATTTTCAACTATCATATATATGCAAATGAAAAATACTCAATTTAGATCTAAAAACCTTCAAATTATGAATTCATATGAATTTAATAACAAATACTTAAGTTTGATCCATCTTAAGATGTCTCAATTAACATCAACGCCCAAAATAACAAATCTAGGATAGTTCCATATAATTTTGACACCTGAAAGTAATTTTAACGAAAAGAGCGTGAAAAATTAATGAATTCAGGCTAAAAAAATCACTCAATTCTAAATGCGTATGATCTAGTTACAATTTATGCAAGTTCAAGAAAATTTCAATTCTAATTACTCAAAAGCTTATGCCAAAACAATGATTTTGGGAACAAAATTTAATTGTTTGATTCTGAAACCTATTCCATTCAAAAGTTCTCGAAAAGGTAGTTAATTTAAACTAAAAAATCACATAATTCCGATTAAAAACCAACAAATTATGGGCTAACGAGCAAAGATGTAAGTCGAAGCATAAAGTAGATAGAACGAGCTTGTGCAAACGATCATTTTCATTAGATGGATCGTTCATATCAGACTAAGCGAGCTGAATATTTGGCTAACTAGCAAAGAAATTTGGCCGACAAAGAAAGGTATTGGGCTAGGCAAGTTCCATTATTGAAAGCGTTGCATGATCTTCAGTTGTGTATCAACCATAGGCAACGTGCATAGGCTTATAGAGAACCTGGATACGGGGAAATTTCCCTCGAAGTCCGCCAACCGGGGAATTGGATTATGGTTTAGACAGAGAAGATGTAGTTGTAGTTGGACCCGTGGATCAGAACTCGAGAATTGAGGCAGATTTGAAAGTCAGAGATGCGAGGGATAATAATATTTTTCCATCTATGAGTGGAGATAAATCTCCAAATGACATTTGATGTGAGGACATTGAAAAGTACACATATGATCCAAAATTGGAGTCGTTATTACTGTTATGATTTGATGATGGTGATTTAGATCACTGGCTTAGTTGCAATGGTGAGTTCATTATTTCTGCTTTGCTTTGATGGCTTGGACTGTAGATCATGACTAGTCGAAGAGAAGCAAGATGAAGGTTACATATGAGATTCAAAAATGGATGATACCACTAGAAATACAAATACGCTCCAACCACACTTCGGACCCCTGTCCTTGAGATCGGCCCGGCCCGTGTTGTCAACACTGAGTCAGCTAACTCTCTCCTTACCCAAAGTCTAGCTCCTAACCAGAGTTGCCCTTCTATCACTCCTACCACATCGTAGTCTGAATCATCAGCTATCCCTTCTCTCTCCGCACCCTTGATCTTCCTTAGAATGCATTTCGTTTCATTCTGATTTGAACTTATTGGTGAGTCCTTTTGAAGTGGAGGAGTATGTTGTAGATGAGAATGAAGTTTATGAGATTGATATCCAAGAGTTTCAAGTCATGACGGATTCATGTCCATATGAGATTGATACTTGAGAGTTTATGCTGACCAATCAAGAAGGTCAAATTATTTACTTAGATGAAGTCATCCCACATTCAATAGTGCCGAAGAGCCTAATATACTCCAAGTATCTTTTCAAGTGGCACGGTCGATTACAAACATCAAGCGTGGACACGAGGACGAGTTCTTTTCAACCGGGGGTGACTGGTGTAGCTCGGATATTGATGAAACTTAGTTTTAAATTTAATTATATTTATTTTATTTGTAATTTTCAGAAATATTGTTGGTAGAGAGTATTTTTATGTTTTAGAGTAGATTTAGGTTTTATTTTGTTATTTTAGAGTCCTATTACTGGAAGCCGTTGCTTTCTCCCACAGTTGGGAGCCGTCACTTTCTCCTTGTCGTTGGGAGACTATATTTATTTTTGTGTGTGTGTGTGTGTGCGTTTTTTTTTTTTTTTTTTTTTTTTTTTTCATTTTGAAAATGCAAATGATGAATATAGCATTATCTCACAACAAAAAGACGATCATTGTTCTTACTGCACAAGGACGCTTTGTGAATTTTGAGATGTTTGGTGGACGTGTGATTGTCAACTTGGATTCTCTACAATATCAAGTGCTCAGGCCTCAGCGTAAAATATTATCCAATGGGGATTTTTTAAATGCCGAATGGGGGCAGTTTCCAAGTTTTACTTGGAGAAGGATCCGATCGTCACAAAATTTCAATCAAATATGTAATTGTTGTAGTTTAAGAGATGAAACATCTACATATATTTGGAATGAGCCATTGATGTTTGTGATGTGCCATATTTTTTTTTTAGTATTGTGAATAAAATTGATTTGTCGTTTGCTAATTAAAAAAAAGATGAGACTGAATTCCATTTAAAAAAAGATGGGACTGAAATGAACACGAGTAAACAATCAAAATGACCCGCGTACTATATGAATACAACCATGTTGACCCGCGTACTATCGAAACTACCTAATCAACATGCGTACTATTACAAAATGAACCAAATCAACCTAAATCGTTAATAGAAGTTAATAGACATTAACTACCGTTAGTAACTTAACAAATATTACTATAAAAATTTCATATTGCCCCCTTAATCTAACAAAATAATAATAAAAAAAATGTAAATATCAGAGCTCATAATGTAAAAATGAAAAGTAAAAGATAGAATAAAATGATTGGGCATATAAAATGTTAATAAACCCCTTCTCGTCTTCATCTTTGCCACCCACCCACCCATTGCCGCCCCTACTGTATTTATTCTTTCCTCTCATCGCATATCAGCACCTCTTCCATTGCAGACATTCGTCTCACGACAAAATCTTTCCCTGCTACAAAGACATCATTAATCTTCATCACTATAGTTAATTAGAACTTAGAAGATCTCCATCTCAACCCCCGACCAATATATCCGTCAAACGCCCATGGAACGCTATACGGTTACTGGAAGCACCAAATTCCATCAAATCACCAGTCATACCATCGGCGGGTTGATCCAACGAAGATTGAAAACCTAATTTGCTTACTTTATAGAAATTAGTATTAAAACCCTACAATTTTTTCAATCGAAAGCCCTAAATCGGTCCTCGAAAGTTCATAAAATTGAATCGAAATACGAATTTGTTGATTATAACCTATGCAGAACAATATTGGTCTTGGCTTTGGGATTTTGGATGATTTGGGAGATTTAGTAACATTTTATAATCAGATTCTAGTCAAATTCGTGAGACATGAGTTCCCTTAGTGAGATGAGCATCTGATTAGCTTCAAATTTGACATTTTTTTGTTGTCAAAATCAGGTAGCCCCTGACCCACACCCAAGAAAACCAACCCTGAGAACAAGGTACGGTTGGGACAGCAGTGGGTGGCCGAAGTGGGGGTGGGAGACGGAGGATGAAAATGATGGGAAGGAGGTTTATAGATATTTTTCATATACATTCCCCAACTTTCTTATTTGTAGTTATTTTAGTAAATACAATTTGAAAACTTTCAAAGTAATCCGTTAACGTTCTAACATTTATTGACATTCGTTAATGATTTAGGTTGATTTGGTTCATTTATGAATAGTACGCAGGTCGATTTGGTAGTTTAAGTAGTACGCTGGTCAAATTGGTTGTATTAGTATAGTACGCGGGTCATTTTGGTTACTCAAATGAACACAAATGGTATAAAAGCGCGGACGGGCAGGGGCATAGAAAATTTCGGGCCCTAAACCGAAACGTTGAGCCCGGTGTTTATGCTACATTTCTCGACCAGAAGGGTCCGCTCCCGAGTTTTTAAAAGAGAGAAAGGAAAGGGAGGGGAGGGGAGGGGAGGGAAGGAGAGGGGAAAGAAGGGGAGGGGAAGGAACTCAACATCATCTAGATGTGCTCTTGAGTTTAGGAAGGAAAATGAAGGAAAATAGAGTTAATTACACTTGTACCCTTAATGAGAGAAAGATGGAATTATATTTGAGGGGTAAAATAGGTTTATCAAAATGTTTTGTTTTCCTCCCACTTTTGGAAGGATTGTGTAGGAGGAAAAATCTTAAAAAATTTCATTTCCTTTCCGCCCACTTCCTTCTTAAAAAATATCGGTAGCAACCTTTCGAACGAAAATATATTAGACAGACTTCCATTTCTTTTCTTTTCTTTCGTTTTTAAAACTCGGGAGCAGCCCCGAAGAGTTCCCTTCAGAACTAGGGTTTAGTAAGGGTTTCTTCAGCGTTCCCGTTTTCTGCGAGTCAAAACAAAGAAGACAAACCCGTCAGCACACTCCGAAGCAGCAGCAGCAGCAGCAGCAGCAGCCATGGCGAGCACTAAAGTCCAGCGTATCATGACCCAACCCATCGTATGTCCCCCTTACCCTACCTTCCCTTATCAATTTCCAAATTCCTATTTCAATTCTAGGGCTCTTTTCCTGTTCGAGATTACTGACTTATTTTTCTGCTTAATGTTTCTTCTGGTCGTGTGCGCGCGCGGTGATTTTCTTACAGAACCTGATCTTCAGGTTCCTCCAAAGTGTAAGTTGCATTTCGATTTTACTTTTACCCAAATCTTTTGTGGGTTTGTACTCTAATTTGGTGCTTTTTCTGTGGGTGGATTGAAACAGAAAGCTCGTATTCAGATTTGGCTATTTGAGCAGAAGGACTTGAGGATCGAAGGGCGCATTATCGTATGTTTACCTTTCTTGTACTTGCTTATTTTAGAGCTTTACTTGTATTGTTTTACTTTTTCATGCTCTGGTCTAATCATTGTCATGAACTTCTGTTTCGTAAGTTGTATTTTATACTCCCTAGTCCCTCCGATCCACAATAAGTGCTACATTTGACTTGGCATATAGTTTGAGGGAAACCAATTTGACTTTATTTGAATTAAAAAATAGTGGATACAAATGCTTAATATGGGACCCTAGGAAAATTGTAGACACAAGAGTACAGCATTTAAAAAAAAAAGTGAGCACTTAATTTGGATTTTTCATATTCTTTAGCCTTGCTGTATCATGAATATCATGAACTGTTGATGGTTGAATTGAGATAGAGAAGTTATAAAAATGTTGGTACCATTTGTAGCTGGTACGCTTAGTCGTACGCCTACTAAATTAGACCTAAACTCGTCCACTAATAATGTAATTAAGGTAAGTCAGGGTCGATCCACGAAGAACGATGATTGTTTGAGAACTAGTCACTTAACCAGATTGGGGGTTGAATTTGATTGTAATTAATTCCTAGACGGGAAATTAAACTAAATTGATTAAAACAATGATTTAAAAAGCACTCCAGATTGATCCCTATCCCCGTCCTCTATTTCAATTTCATCGGTACTTCTTTTTCTCCGTTAATCCTATTCACTTGATCACGAGATGTTTTTCAATCTCTGTCTCTTCTTACTGATTAGTCTTATAGCAGTGGCACACTCACTATAAACCCTAATTAAAATCAAACCTAGACTGGCACAGAAAAGGTCTAAAAGTTAATTGATTTAATTTAAGAGACTAAGATCAAGAACGCTTTCTAGGTTTACTAGATAATCGCTTAATTTTGCCTACTTCCCGAATTGCTATGGCACATACACAATCCGTGAAGTTGCTACAGTGAAAACCCTAATTCTGGCACAGAACAAAGAATTCTAGCATAGATTCATAAAAAAGAACTAGTGAATTGGCCAAATCCACAAACCCTAATTATTAACCTAAATTCAGAACAAGCAAAATTATGAATAGATTAGACAAGAGATTAAGAAAATTACCTCAATTGAAATAAAGTAGGTTTAAGCTCACAATCCAAAGCAATGGAGATTAGTTCTCCATGGAAGGGTTACAAAAGCTCCAGAGAGAAAGAGAACGTCGTGATTTCAAAAGTGAAAAGTAAAGTCTTTTAATCTAATGATAATTCCTAACTAATCATAGACATCCCAAAATCAAATTAAAAAGAATAATAATAATAATAGAAAAAGAAAAAGGAGTAATATCCCTCTGCCAGATCCGCCGGAATCCATGCGCGGAAACCGACTTCCTCAATTTTGCAATTCAGTCCCTGGAGTCTTCATATTTTCAGTCCAGTCCTCCAACTTTCAATAATTGCAAAACAGTCCCTCAACTTCCAGTTATTTGCAGTTTGGTCCTATACTCCTCCGCTCCGGTTAACTTTGAATTTGCCATGACTTTGACTATTCTTGATCCTTGAGACATGACTTTGAAACTCACCAAAAATTACATCCGGAAAAATAAATAAATAAGAACAACCATTCTACCCCGGATTACAATAAAGCCCAAATGATAAAATAATGCCCCAAATACATCAAATCTAGTCTAAGTACATCAAAATGAATGAAAATACATAGGAAAAATAAGGGAAATAATATATACAAAATCCGCCACATCAAATTCCCCCACGCTTAGACCGTTACTCGTCCCTGAGTAACATCCTAGCCCACTCTAAACTCCGGTCTAATCAGCGTAGCATGGGAGAAAATGACCCCTAGTCTCCTCTAATCCTCCAAGTCAAAAAGTCAACAAATACTATCGGAGTATAAGAAACTCCGTCCCCATTAACACCAAGAACAAGTAAATATCAATGGCCTTAGCCCGATACAAACTCCAAAATAGTGAAAAACCGTATCCGGACTAAGGCCCACTCATAAAAGCCATGGGGAACTAAAATATCCTAAGTTTCCCCCACGCTAGTCTCTCACTACTATCTCCCTCGTAAAAATAAAGTTCATGCCCGGGAAGTGATCCCGAACCAAACTTACGTCTTGAAAAGCACCAACACCCCTTATTACTCCAAGCAAAGAACGAGGGTTTCTAACCTATCTCCTCTAACCGAGCCTCCACACCATAAATGACAATCCTAGCCCGAGAATCCAAACCCCCCTTATGACGCCAACACCGGTGAATAAATGATAATACACTCAAAGCCTCTCCTTTTGCCTAAGCGCCATTTCGGATTTTCACTTAGTCTTTTTTTTTTTTTTTAAAAGAAAAACACAAAAGAAAAATATAAAAAGAAAAATACGTACTATACACAACACAAACCCTCCCCTACGCTTAAACTACACAGTGTCCTCAATGTGTGTGAAACAGTAAAAATACAGGACAATAAAAGCGTAAGGAAAAGGGTGTACCCTAAGTGTGGCCACTGCCACGGCCAGTGGGCCTGGGAGTAATACTGGGGCTGTTGTGGATACTAGGGCTGCGACGGCTCCTGTGACTGTGAACTGGAGCCCTCTCCCTGATGTCGGGTCCGTCTGGATGCACACCTCTGTTCCCGAGCGCCTGCCCGGGATGCTATCATGGAGTAGTACTCACCCTCCACTGGTACATACGGCGGAGGCCCTTGCTGCTGCATTATCCAGGACTCCATCTGCTAATGTCTCCGGGCTATAATAGCCTGCTGGTCCTGAGCCCCTCTAATCTACCTGAAAACTCCTCCCAGCGCCTATCCTCAAAGGCATATTTGTTCTGATGCATCTGATCCTTAAATGCAAACCTGTTCTGATACATCTGATCCTCAAATGTGTGCCGGGACTGTACAATAGATAGCATCTCCTGGTGTTGGCCCTCTAAGAAGGGCCACATATGTGACCAGTCCCCAAAAGCATCAGAACCGCCCTGCTGCTGCGGCATCTCCTCATCATCTGGTGCATTCTCCTCATCATCACCATCATCATTACCACCACCCTGAACCCACAGTCTACTCCCTACGTCAAGAACGCCCGGCATTCTTTAATCCCTAGCCGTCGAGCCCGACGGGAGAACAACCCCACGCTCACACCACACAGAAAGTCTGTCCCCATAATGGAACTTCAAAACATTGCCTACACGTGTAAAATCATCATACCGGCTCAGATAATCCTGGTCATAAAAGTTGGGTCCCCCAATAAACTCAGCCGCATCGGGATGATCTTGAACAAAATGTTCCACCAATAAGGTAATCATTCCCCCAATTGGGATGTTACCACAACCCCGACTCACACAAGTCACACACCTAACCAAAAAGATATCCACACAATCCGGGAGTGTTTTAGAAGCCTTGGCAGTGTCGTCCTCAGTAACGCAACATCCGTGGTGTTACGCTGCGCCGGCTCCCCTTTGCCAGAAAAGTCATTGATAGGCCTCTATAGAGAAGCCTCCAAGAAAGGTGAGTCAGACTAGTGGCTACATTGTCGGGCATGGAGAAAGTGAACCCTGTCAACTCCACAAAGAAATGGTGCTCCAACTGATCATTCTCCTCGAATTTCCCTGTCGGTTCCGACACCCCAAATATATTCCTAACTTCATAATATGACAAGGTTTTCACTTGATCATTTAGGTGAAACTTAACACTCGGCACCCCCTTACTTCCACCCTCTCAAAAGTGGATAGAAACTCAAGCGTATAGCGCTGGTAAACCACCGCCTTTTCCCCCATGAATAGTTAAAGTTCAGTCCCTCTCAACAATTTTCGGACTTGAACTTCCAACCCTATTGTATCAAGCACATCCGCATCCAAAAATTTTGTGAATTGTAATCTACGGTTGTACTTATCTAAACTCCGTCATTTGCCCTTTTGGGCTTCATTCAATTTTTAACTTGTAATCTACTGTTGTACTTATCTAAACTTCGCCATTTGCCCTTTTGGGATCCATTCAATTTTTTAGGCCTAAAAAGATATCTCCCTCGAGAGGAGTCGGTATAAGCACACTCTTTTTAGCCTTCTTCGCGGCTTTACTACCCTCTCCACTGCTTTCCCCAACCTTATTCCTGCCCATACTTCGCAACAAAAAATTATCCCAACAACAATTCACAAATCATGCACACTTTCAGCGCTCACAATCACTCACCAACAACAATTCAACAATAATATGCAACAAACAATCAACCCAATAACCACTCTCCACAACAAAATACCAATTATCCCACAAATTTCAACCAACAATGTACCAATCCCAACAATTCAAATGCGAGAGAATGGGAAAAATTGTACCTTTCCACGCTCAAGTATACCCAAATAAGCTCCTTGTCCCTCCAAAATTGCTCCAAGAACGTTGTATCAAAAAGCCCCAAAATTGAGAATTTAGGGTTTCGAATTGTTGCTCAGATTCGGAATTTTTAGGGGGTGGGTGATGATTTTGGGTGAAAGAAAGGTGGGAGGGATGATTCAATGTTGGTTTGATGGAGTAATTTAAAGAAAATTGGGTTGGGGCGAATTAGGGTTTAGAGAGAGGAATTGATGGAGATGGAGATTTATGGGGGATTTGGGGTTGGGGGTGGTGTTAGGGAGGAAGAAGATGGAAGAGGGAGTTGATTTTAATGGAGGGGGTGGCAGTAGGGTGGCGGCTATGGGGGTGAAGAGAGACGGGAGAAGCGACGGGTTTTGAGAGAGAGGAATAATGTGTGGGTCTTCTTTGTTGTTCGCCTGGATTATTGCCGCAGGAGGGGAGCACGAGTCGTGACAAGGCGAGCCAGTCGTGATCCCGAGTGGAGCACACTTGCAGATAGGGATATCTCCCAAGAAGGGACTCGTGATCACGCCTGGAGCAGACGTACAAATTGTGGTTATCCAGCCGGCACGAGTCGGGCTACCCCACCCCCTAGAAATTCCGAATCTGAGCAACAATTCGAAACCCTAAATTCTCAATTTTGGGGCTTTATGATACAACATTCTTGGAGCAATTTTGGAGGGACAAGGAGCTTATTTGGGTATACTTGAGCGTGGAAAGGTACAATTTTTCCCATTCTCTCGCATTTGAATTGTTGGGATTGGTACATTGTTGGTTGAAATTTGTGGGATAATTGGTATTTTGTTGTGGAGAGTGGTTATTGGGTTGATTGTTTGTTGCATATTATTGTTGAATTGTTGTTGGTGAGTGATTGTGAGCGCTGAAAGTGTGCGTGATTTGTGAATTGTTGTTGGGATAATTTTTTGTTGTGAAGTATGGGTAGGAATAAGGTTGGGGAAAGTAGTGGAGAGGGTAGTAAAGCCGCGAAGAAGGCTAAAAAGAGTGTGCTTATACCGACTCCTCCCGAGGGAGATATCTTTTTAGGCCTAAAAAAATTGAATGAAGCCCAAAAGGGCAAATGACGGAGTTTAGATAAGTACAACCGTAGATTACAAGTTAAAAATTGAATGAAGCCCCAAAGGGCAAATGACGGAGTTTAGATAAGTACAACCGTATATTACAATTCACAAAATTTTTAGATGCGGATGTGCTTGATACAATAGGGTTGGAAGTTCAAGTCCGAAAATTGTTGAGAGACTGGACTTGAACTATTCATGGGGAAAAAGGCGGCGGTTTACAAGCGCTATACGCTTGAGTTTCTATCCACTTTTGAGAGGGTGCAAGTAAGGGGGTGCCGAGTGTTAAGTTTCACCTAAATGATCAAGTGAAAACCTTGTCCTATTCTGAAGTTAGGAATATATTTGGGGTGTCGGAACCGACAGGGAAATTCGAGGAGAATGATCAGTTGGCGCACCATTTCTTTGTGGAGTTGACAGGGTTCACTTTCTCCATGCCCGACAATGTAGCCACTAGTCTGACTCACCCTGCTTGGAGGCTTCTCTATAGAGGCCTTTCAATGACTTTTCTGGCAAAGGGGAGCCGGCGCAGCGTAACACCATGGATGTTGCGTTACTGAGGACGACACTGCCAAGGCTTCTAAAACACTCCCGGATTGGGTGGATATCTTTTTGGTTAGGTGTGTGACTTGTGTGAGTCGGGGTTGTGGTAACATCCCAATTGGGGGAATGATTACCTTATTGGTGGAACATTTTGTTCAAGATCATCCCGATGCGGCTGAGTTTGTTGGGGGACCCAACTTTTATGACCAGGATTATCTGAGCCGATATGATGATTTCACACGTGTAGGCAATGTTTTGAAGTTCCATTATGGGGACGGACTTTCTGTGTGGTGTGAGCGTGGGGCTGTTTTCCCGTCGGGCTCGACGGCTAGGGATTGGAGAATGCCTGGCGTTTTTGACGTAGGGAGTAGACTGTGGGTTCAGGGTGGTGGTAATGATGATGGTGATGATGAGGAGAATGCACTAGATGATGAGGAGATGCCGCAGTACCAGGGCGGTTCTGATGCTTTTGGGGACTGGTCACAGATGCGAACCTTCTTAGAGGGCCAACACCAGGAGATGCTATCTATTGTACAGTCCCGGCACACATTTGAGGATCAGATGTATCAAAACAGGTTTGCATTTGAGGATCAGATGCATCAGAACAAATATGCCTTTGAGGATAGGCTCTGGGAGGAGTTTTCAGATAGATTAGAGGGGCTCGAGGACCAGCAGGCTATTATAGCCCGGAGACATCAGCAGATGGAGTCCTGGATGATGCAGCAGCAAGGGCCTCCGCCGTATGTACCAGTGGAGGGTGAGTACTTCGCCATGGCACTACACAATAAAAGGTCTAAAAATTAATTGATTTAATTTAAGAGACTAAGATCAAGAACGCTTTCTAAAAATTAATTGATTTAATTTAAGAGACTAAGATCAAGAACCCTTTCTAGGTTTACTAGATAATCGCTTAATTTTGCCTACTTCCCGAATTGCTATGGCACATACACAGTCCGTGAAGTTGCTACAGTGAAAACCCTAATTCTGACACAGAACAGAGAATTCTAGCATAGATTCATAAAAAGAACTAGTGAATTGGCCAAATCCACAAACCCTAATTATTAACCTAATTTCAGAACAATATTAACCTAATTTCAGAACAAGCAAAATTATGAATAGATTAGACGAGATTAAGAAAATTACCTCAATTGAAATAAAGTAGGTTTAAGCTCACCAGTCCTCCAACTTTCAATAATTGCAAAACAGTCCCTCGACTTCCAGTTATTTGCAGTTTGGTCCTATACTCCTCCGCTCCGGTTAACTTTGACTTTGCCTTGACTTTGACTATTCTTGATCCTTGAGACATGACTTTGAAACTCACCAAAAATTACATCCGGAAAAATAAATAAATAAGAACAACCATTCTACCCCGGATTACAATAAAGCCCAAATGATAAAATAATGCCTAAAATACATCAAATCTAGTCTAAGCACATCAAAATGAATGAAAATACATAGGAAAAATAAGGGAAATAATATATACAAAATCCGCCGCATCAGTAGCACTGGCGTCTGGCGCTTCATTCTATTATATTGTTACGCTTTTCACATCTTCATGTGAGAGTTTTCTGTAGCATAAAAGCACCTTCTAATGCTCGGTATGCTCGATTGATCATATATATTAGCGGTTAATGTTGGTTATAGACTTGTTATGGTGGCCCTATTGGCAGTATTAAAATGTGGGCATTTAGAAAGACAAGCGGAACCTGTTCATGGCTTCTGACTAGTAGAGAGAATTAAATTTTGTTGAAGGCAATGGCTTTCATTTCGTATGATTTTAGCAAGCTTGCTATAGCTGCTTTGAGTGATATCAGTTTGTATTTAGTATGCACATGATGTAATCTTATTTGATAATTTATTTATATCGGGAAAGAAGATACTGAGTGGATAGACGTTCACTAAAAAAGCTAGTGTAAACATGAAATTTACTATGTCTAAAGTTGGGGATTCTCTGGTCGATATAAAATTGATGTCTCAGACCATCATAGAAGACATGTACTAAACTTAATAGGGGTATGGCCCCTCCACTAAAATTGCCAATTGAAGACATTGTTGTTGCCTACTTGGAAGCATATGGCTGGGGCTTTATGCCTCAGGTAGTTATCTTGGCATAGCAAGCTACCACTTCAAGGACTATAGATTACAATCATTAACAGATTAAGTGTGCTGCTTCGACCTACTCCCAAGTCCCAACAATTCTCACAAAAGCAAATAAAATGAAATTCGTATGGGGTTTTCTCCTTAAAAGTACAAACTATTGTAACACCAAAATATACAACTTTGTCCACTTCCATAGTTCAGATCAGTGTTTTCCTGAAGTAACGCCACCCCTTATTTTCAAGATTTCTGCATTTTAATTTATTTCAAAACTGAGATATGTGTAATTTAGGTTTCAGAAGTGGAAGTGTTTGCCACATGACCCACCTCACTAACTCAAGATAACTCAAATCTTCCCGTTAACTTATTCATCTTAAGCCAAAATGTTACGATGCCTAATACAAGCGTTCTATTTTGAATTTATCGCATTTCTTTAATTATTGTTAGTTTATTATTGATATATTTTGACAATTATTTAGCTTATTTTTTTCTAATCCAATCAAGAATAATATATTTCACACTAATTTTATAAAATAACATTTACTTTTATTCTCAGAAAAGGTTATATCCCCTAAGGCCCTCAAGCACACTCTATTTCATAAAAATTCCAAGGCATTTCTCTTAGGTCAGTTGGGTTCTAAAGGGGAAACTAAATTCCTCAAAAGCCCCCATGTGTAATATACTGTTCCGAAACACCAAAAGTACTCTTTCAAAACTGAAATTCAAGTCATTTTGATCTCTCTCCCTCAAAACCATCACCCTCTTCACACCGGCGCCCACATCCCTACCCCACCCCACCCCGACTCACCACCTCCTCCCCCTCCCCTTCATCTTCTTCGGTGAGCGCGCTACACCGCTTCTCCGGCAACAACCTTTCTCTCCCTTCGCAACTCTCTTCTCCTCTCTCCGAATCTGGGCAACGGTCCCATTAATTTTGTATACATATAGTACTAAATCATCCGACGCAAGATCCTAACTCAAAAACTCGGAATCAGTTTGTTTCAAATCCTGCGGTATTGTAGTGATAGAAGTGAAAATAGCGTGTCTTCTTATGGATTACGTTTAGGCTTGGGGACCACAGGGTTACTGCCCCTAGTCAAAATGTAAGAAATAATAATAAAGTTATTTTAGTCATTTCAGATTTTTAAATTACTAATTATTTTGCGTTCCACCAGAATTTATTATTTGGCTGGTTCAGACTCATTCAGTCCGATTAAGGCTGGTGCAGAAAACAAAATGATGCACATGATCCGCACCGTTTTCAACTGGAAATGTGCATACCGTCCGGTACGAACTGGTAGGGGATGGGATTGCTAACTATGCAAATGAGCCTTCACCTGACTAATCTAGTGTACATGGCATGCATTCTTTTCTAACATCTAGATTCAGGGCCCCCAAATAACAAAAATATCCAATGACAGGTGAAGCATCACCTCAATTTTGGGACAAGCTTTGGTTGAGTTTGTTAGGTAATACTCTAAGCTGCTGAAAGAGATGGAAGGAAGAAGGGTTATGGTGTAAAAGGAAAGATAAATAAGAACACCGTAGAAGTTTGGAAAATTTGGCAATGATCTGGATCCTTTGTCCTGTGAAGGTTGCTGTGCTGTACCCCATTGATGATAAAGATCATCTGGTTCCTTTGTCAGTACTATGCGGATTCATATCTTAGCAAGAAGATAGTAATGAGGAAAGGCAACAGAATCGCAGGGTCTGATTATTATTATTATTATTATTTTTCTGTGTGCACATGTGAGTGGTTATCACATGGATTCATAGACTTGATATGCTTCTAATGCTGAGAGCATTGTGGTGTATCATAGGCACATGTGAAGATAATTAGAATTCTGTAAAATTCCTTTTCTTTTGGACGGAGTTAAGGAAAGACAAGCACGATAGTTTATGCCTAACCTACTATAAGAGATGAGTTGACTGCTAAAAGAGCAATGGACCTTTGGACAAAAGGAAAAGGATTTTATATAATCCAATGCCAAATAGCTGTATCAAAGGTTTCATCTGATTCAGGTAAATGTCTAAAGCCGAAAGAGAGGGAAAGATGAAGATTTCTCAGGTTGTGAAGAAATGAGATAGAGTAACAATGTTCTCTATTGCTCTAGAATAGTGGAATTTTGATATGATGGCTGCAGCGAGAAGTGTGGAATATCTAAGATTGGGGTATGTTAGGTCTGGATCCTTGTCCTTGGAAGCCTAGGATTGTTAGGAAATCTGTGCATCAAATAATCCATGTTTCATTGACAATGAATGTCAGCTTGCTGCTATACGCCTATACCTTTTAGTATCATAGCAAGAGGAAAGTAAAACCAATAATATATTGAACCAGCTGTGGGCCTTAGAGGTAGAGTAATGAAATGGATCCCAGATTGTATAGAAGTACTGATGCACTTTCGTCCCTATTGATGTCCAGTTGACAACTTTTCGCCATTTGACAGTTGAACCATATCAAAGTCAGGCTTGTAATGGGACCGGGTGCATGCTTTTGGTTGAAAATTATGAATAACTGCGGTCCTTACAGGTGTTGAAAAAGTTTTTTTTTTTTCATTTGCATTTTGTCCCAAAATTAATGGAAGGTGTGGATGTTGTTTAGCTGGAGAAAAAAATTGGGAAGTGGAAAATGAAGCACTTGAAAGATGCAGGCGGTGATTGGTCTATGTTGCTCATTCAGCTTGTGGCTTACACGAATTATGGGAAAGCTGCACGCGCGCACGCACACACACACATATAAACATTTGGTACCCTTCAGTTTATTTATCCAAAAGAAATATTTTCTTAAACACATACCCCCGCCCTTAAAAGTCTCGTTTCACTAGTTTAGCTGTGTCATCCACTCAATTTCCCTGTTAGGGCTTTTAGGGTAAAGTAGAAAGAAAAATAATGTGTGTTGAGGAAGATATAAAGTAGAGGGAAGCTCCATCTATTTTAGAAATATTAGGAGAAAGAATTATAATTTCTGGAATTTTAGGCATTTCAAGTCTACTCAACCGTTGTTTCAATTATTTGGGATAGGCTCATAAAGTTTGTGGATCTTTTTCTTTTGTCCAGTTTGGTGTCCAATTAAAGGTCAACAAACAAGCTATTGTTGTCCATGTTAGTTTGGTCACTTTTCCTCTAGTCTTATTTGTTGAAATGGGCGTACTTAGTGCGCTACGTTATATATCTGCTAACTATCTTAAGCATTTTTTATTTTTTTTTTATTTTTTTTCTGATTTTAAATCCTAATAATTGAATTGTAGCTCGAACCTATCAAGTTCGAAACTCTATTTTCCCATTTCCTCCACATGCATTTTCTCATTTCAGCTAATATACATATTGTCCAAAATTTGTTTTCTTTGTTGCCTAACTTCTTGTTCCCCAACTTAATAGTATACTGCTATCACTTATTCTCAGGAGGCATTTCTCCCTTTCGCTCTACCTGATTTATCGATTACTAACACCATCTCCTTTTCCCATTATGATTAGTAATTGGTTTAAATAGTAGTAGTATTGATGCCTTTGTGATAAGTAATTGGTAATACTTGTAGCTGATCAGTAACACATCACCAAGCATTTATGTCAATATCATTATTAGTAATGTTCATGACTTTTTCACTTTTTGGCTTTTGGTTTGTTCATATTTGATTGCATTTCGACTTTAGAACTTGTACTTTTATATTCCTCTATATTTCGTGCATATATATGTTCTTACATGTTTTTAATGTCCGTTATAGGGGTTTGATGAGTACATGAACTTGGTTCTTGATGAGGCTGAGGAAGTTAGCATAAAGAAGAAGACCAGAAAGCATCTAGGTTCCTAACAACGTCCCTTTCTAACATTTTGTTTCCTCCGATTGTTAAAAAAAAATGCATTTTTCTCTCATATTACTCGTCAATCATCTTATGCTTGATTTAGCTTGATTGTTTGAGTCCCTCAATATTAACACGTGGATTTGTGTAGGTCGGATCTTACTGAAAGGGGACAACATTACGCTGATGATGAACACGTATGTATATTTGTGTGAACTCATTTCCAAATTCCTATCCCGGGCATCTTTTTCTAATAACTATTTTTTGTTTTTGTTTTCAGGGGAAAGTAACTCCAAGCTATTGTGGTGATCGAGTAAGTTGGTGAAAGCGTACTATAATTTTGCATTGTAGGTAACGTAATGAGGATGGTGTATAATATAGTTACTAAGTAGGCTTGTATTAATTTTTCCCTTGTGGGTATTTGTTGATTTTGCTTCTTTACATGGGGTTGGACCTTATTTAAGTGCGTGCATGATTTCTGCTGCTTATGGATGTGGAATTTCAAGCCTTGTTGCGAACCGATATGAATGTCATTGGGAAAGACATTAAAAATCTATCTTTTTAAGTTGGTAATTTTTTCACTTAATCGTACAATATGCAGACAAGCTATTAAAATTAATTTTTTCAATATATTTTAGGGTTAATTGCAATTTGGTTACCTGAGTTTTACCAAATTCTGCAATCGGTTGCTAAATTTGTCAAAGTTGCGATTGGGTTCCTGAATTTGCTGAACCGTAGCAATCAGTTGTAAAATCCGTTAACTTGTTAAAATTGTAACAAAGTCGTCACATGTGCCAAACACGTGACATTTTATTGAGGTAAAAAATGTCTTTTCTTAAATGTTGTTGCTGCTACATTGCCGACAGACATTACCAGCCACTCCCTTGCCAACAGCAAACTCAAAGATGCCTTCTTTCACTCCTTCGATTTCGCTTTCTCGTTTCAATTTCCTGTTTCTTTCTGTTTTTGGCTTCAATTTCGTTATTGATTTCTATTTCTTTTTCCAATTTCGATTTCTTTCATCATCGTCCGGCAGCAATGATCTTGGTACTTTGAAGAATCAGATATGTGACTTTGAAATTATTTTTGCTTTCATTTCTAATATATTATTTAGAGAGTTTTATTACAGTTTTCCCCCCATGATTGGTTGAATATGGAGGGCTGCTGCTCAGAATGTGCAGAAGAAGGATGAGGGTGTTGTCATTTGAGAAGGTTGGCAGGAAATGGAATGTTGCTTTGAGGTATGGGTGGGTGGTGCGATGGGTGGAAACAATGTACTGTTTATTGGGTTTGAAAGGGGTGGTGGGTGGTGTTGGTGGAGGTGGAGGTGGTTGTTGGGTTTAAAAAGGTTTGCAGGAGATGGGTAAAGCTTTAAATTTGGGGCTTTATAAAGACGGGCAGAAATAGAACACAACGAAGGGTTAATTGCAATTTGGTTGAGAAAAAAACATTTTTGACCTCAGTAAAATGTCACGTGTTTGGAACATGTGACGACTTTGTTACAATTTTAACAAATTAACGGATTTTACACCTGATTGCTCCGGTTCAGCAAATTCAGGAACCCTATCGCAACTTTGACAAATTTAATAACCGATTGCAGAATTTGGTAAAACTCGGGTAACCAAATTGCAATTAACCCTATATTTTAAAATAAAAATGCACCCATATCTAGAATGGGGCTGATGGTACAACTTTGAATGTATTGTTGTTGTATATATGTACAGTTTTCATGTATTTTTATCTTTTCTTGATAATAATGATTATGAAAAGGCACAAAATTAATTAAAACTTATGAGTCTTCCAGAAATGAGAAGTTCCAACAAAATACACTCATGTCCTTTGTGTTTTCTAATACTAGTTTGTTTGAAGTTCAAATCCTCTGTACCACTTTGTGTGCCACTTCATGTGCCACAAGTGATCTAGTGGCTCACAATTGTTAAAAGTGGTATTATTGTAATATTATGCAAACATGTGAACGGTTAGATTAGAAGTGGTACATGGAGTGGCACACAAAAGTGGTACAGGAGATCTGGACTTGTTTGTTTGGGGTTTGGAGCATGCGTAAAAAGTGGTAAACTGTAATTTCAAAATTTATGTACTTGAGTATAACAAATGTAGTTTGCATGATGTTGCTAGGTTCATTTATTATGTATTATACATCCATATATAAGAGAAAGGGTGTTTTGCAATAAGTTGATAGAAATATTTCATTCGTAAAATTTTAATCACGGATGTTTATTTGTGTCCGCTCCAAATTGCAATGCACCATTAAAAACTAGGCACAAATATGAAATATTGGAAGAAACTAACCCAACAAAAACGCACCATTTTGGCTTGTTCAAGTGGTTTGTTTTATGAACGATTTTAATTCATTTATTAGAAAAAAATAGTTGTGTTTTGTAGAATTTTTTTTCAAATAATAGGGTTAGGAATATTTATATACAAAAGTACCACCCAAATTTAACTATGAACCAAAATGACACTTCTTTGTGAAAACTTCACTGGCAATGCCGTTTTCATGATGAAAACGTGGTTGGTAGTCACGTTTTTAGTTAAATCCGTGGACTGCACTTTGATTAAAAATGAGGGTGATTAAATTAAGATGAGTAAGCCCAGGACAAAAAAGGACAGTCTGCGGAAAACGTGAATGGCAGTCACGATTTTCACTTTTTTTGATTCTAAAAACTTCACTAGCAATGGAGTTTTCAGTTCATTCTACAAATACCCATTCTCAGTTCATTCTAAGCCCACCGAAAACTTTCCACCTCTCTTCTTCTCTCGACATTCATACACCCTAAGTGCTCAAGTAGTAAAAAAAATAAATTACCAATTTCTCCAGGTGAAGATTCAAAGCATTTAAGGTATATTTTAATCTTTGTTATAATCTTCAACTATATATGCTATGTTTATTTATTTTTTTGATAGAATTTATGCATTTAAATAAGGTTATGTTATAACTGTTGATTAATAGTTTTGAGAATAAAATCAAAATTTTAAATTAATCATCAATTAAAGAAACGTGCAAATCCCATTAAATTTCTAACAAAACGAGGCCGCTCCATTAAATTTATAACAGAAACGTGCGAATCCCGTTAAATTTCTAACAATAGAGAACAATTTAACACATATTACCAAATTAACAGTTAAGATACATACACATAAACAGAAACTAATTTAACAGAAAACGGTACTATCCCGTTAATTTTCTAACAAAAAGAGGCTGTTACATTAAATATATAACAAAAACATGTGAATCTCGTTAAATTTCTGACATTACAGTTAAATTTTTGACAGAAAATGGTATTTTTGTGATCTTTCTAACAAATAAACTAAACCTAGTGTTAAATTACTTCAAAATCACAAAAACGTTACTACAAATAATGACTTCAAAATCACAAAAAAAAAAAAAACGTATGAATAATACAAAAAAAAAATGCATACTAACCTTATGATACCCAAAAACATTACTCTGAGTAACGACTTCACCAATTTTTTTGGCAAATTTTCTCTTCTCTATCACAGCTCAACAATGGCAGTTTTTCTTCTTCTTTTTTTTGTTCGGTGTGTGTGAACGTTGAAGAGGGGAAGGTGTTAGGGTTTAATGGAGAAGGAATGTGGGGGTGGGGTGGGAGTAAATGATGTCGCAGAAATCGGTAAGTGGTGTCTGGTGTCGGCAGAAAACGTGAATGCAGTCACGATTTTCACTTTCCCAGAAATCGTTATTGCCATTCACGTTTTTGCTTTTGTCCTTTTCATACTAACCTTAATTTTTAACACTAATCCACTTATTAACTAATCCTCATTTTAACGAAACCGGGTAGTCAACGGGGGAAACCAAAAACGTGATTGCCATTGCCGTTTTCCTCATGAAAACGTGACTAACAGTGAAGTTTTCACAAAAAAAGTGTCATTTTGGTACATAGTTGAATTTGGATGGTACTTTGGTAGATAAAAATTCCAAACCCTATTATTTGGAAAAAAATTCGTGTTTTGTATGGTTATTTAACTTTTATTCAGAGCCTTCCTAAAAAATCTAGAGCTCAAAATTAATTATTTGTCTACGCCCCTCACTGTAGACAGTTTTTGTAATAATGGTAGAGATGATTTAATTTTTTAATGTAATATTAATTGAAAAATCATTAAATAAACAAATCTATATACTCTCTCCGACCCAGTTTACTTGACACATTTTGATTAAAACTTGTCAACTTAGGGTCGTTTTGACCAACACTTTATAGAAATATTTATGTTTCAAAAATAAAATAAAATAAAATTGTTATTGAGAGGATTTTTATTGGTGATCATTTTACATTTTTTTGTGAAAAACTGGGAAAAAACGCGTTTTACGTTAAGTGTGCGTAAAACGTGTTTTTAAGTTTGGCGCGGTGGCATTTTTGTAATTAACGGGAAGTTGTTGTGCGCCGAACAGAAGTGCCAGTGAGTGAGTTAAAAAGTGCCAGCACATGCACACTGGCACTTATTAACACTAACACTGGCAGTTTTAATAAGTGCCAGTATCAATGTTAAAAAATGCCAGTGTAATAGCTGTCAATTAATAACACTACCACTGACACTTTTAATAAGTGCCAGTATCAATGTAAAAAAGTGCCAGTGTACTCACTGGTAATTTTTAACATTACCACTGGCATTTAAGAAAAGTGCCAGTTTCATGTTATAAAATGCCAGTATGAAATCACTGGCTATTTGTAATATTAACACTGGTCATTTATCATGGTTGCCAGTATTTACAAAAATGCCACCCCTTGTTTTGAATAATGTCAGTGCTTTGAAAAAACACGTTTTTCCTTAGCTTAAGAAAAAACGCGTTTTTTTGTAAGACTCACTCCATTTTTTTAATTTTTATTCGAATCATAAATATTTCTATAAAGTGATGGTCAAACCGACCTTAAGTTGACCAGTTTTAATCAAAAGGTGTCAAGTGAGCTGGGACGGAGGGAGTATATTAAAAGTCGACGCGGAGGAATACGAATTCACCATTTGGACAGTTTAGGCTAAAGAATGCTTTTGGTGAAGCCATGTCATCACGATTCTTATTGATAAGTGACTCTTGATATTCTTATTATTAGCTAATAATATTAGTTAATCATAATAGTTATTATATAAGTTAACTATTACTATTAATAGTATTAGTTAACTATAGTTATTGTATAAATTAACCATTACTATTAATAGTATTAGTTAACTATAATAGTTATATAAGTTACTTATTACTATTAATAGTATTAGTTAACGTTAATAGTTACAATATAAGTTAACTATTACTATTAATAGTATTAGTTAACCATAATAATAGTACTATATAGATTAACTTTTAGTATTGACAATAATGGTTAATTACAATAGTTACTATATATATTAACTTTTAATATTAATAATATTAATTAATTATACTAGTTATTATATAAGTTAATAATTATTTTTAAAAAATAAATTAACTATTACTATTAATAATATTAGTAAATCATAATAGTTACTCTCTTCATTCCAAATTGAATGTCCTGTTTATATTAAAATGAATGATCTTTTAAAATTTTACATTCAAATAATTATGTACCTAAGATTTTTTTCCATAAATCATTATATGCATTCATTTAAGTGCAACGGTTACTAAAATATGAAAAATCTCAATAAAACTTAATATATTAAAAATAATTATGATAAAGTGACTTTAACTTATCTGGTATAAGAAATGAAAAGTCATAATTAGAAATGTAAAGTCACAAAAAATAAATTTTTGATTTCTTACTTAGAACAAATGAAAAGTCTTCAACAATTTATTTTGTTTAACTAATAAATTAAAAATTTTATTTTGAGGCAAATCTAATCCTGCAATTAAAGGAAAAGTCAAAAAAAACATTAATCTTGATTTTAAATCCAAAGTTAGAAAATAATTTACTCATTAATTTGTCCCCCCCCCCGAAAGAAAAAGGAAATTACAGTGTAATTGATTATTTACTTTTTACATGTCTTCTTTTTTAGTTGTATTTTTGAGATACTTAAAAAATATTTTTCTTTAATCATAATAAAATATATTTGGATAACTATGTTGGTCCCATAGGGCAACAAGGGTATAGAACCGCTAGGGGGGGTTGAATAGCGGTTACAACTTTTTTAAAAATACCCTTAAAATTCAACCGAGTACTAATCAGTTTGGCCAACTGCGGTTCAAGGCACTAGAACCGAACTGATAAAATGCACATCGGAGTTTGCGGTTTGGTCAAAGAGGATATGTAAAATAATGGGCGACTTGACTGGGTTGAAAAACACAATGATGCACAAGATAATCTGAACTTAAGGATCAAAGGAAAACACAATTCATTTTTCTGATCATGTCATAGATGAACTTAGTGAGAAACCACAAACATGAAAATTAAAGAACAAGACAGAAAATAAAGATCAAACACACAAATTTGAAGAGATTCGTTCTTGAATGAACTACGTCCTCTACCTAGATGGTTAGTCTAGGATTTTCTAATAGCTACTAGACCTGTATTAATTTAGAGGAGCTTTTACAAGATTACAATGAAGAATCTAAACTCTAAATAAACAATATAATCTAACAAAGCTATTATAACAACTGGTGTATTCGAAGTGTATAATCTATATGATCATACAAATCGGGTGTGTGTGTGGAAATGAATCAAATGCTCTAATGATCTAAGTGATGTTGAGCAAGTGAAAACTTTCGGTGTACAAGGCTGAGTAATGAATTGTAACGACCCCAAAACACCCTAATTTTTTTAACTTAAAATGGAACTTTTATGTGCATTTTATGTGTTAGAAAATATTTTTATGACTTGCATATATTAGTTGAGCATATGTGGTAGTTAAAGTGTTAGTAGAAATTTTGTTAAAAGGAATAAATGAGTTAGTTGAAACTTTAGGGTCCAAAGTGTAACTTTAAAGTTCAGGGGCTTATTTGCTCAAAATGAAAGTTGAGTGACCAAAACATACTTTTGGGGTAAAAAATCTCTTATAAGTTTATCCATCCTTCTCTCCCTCTGTGTTTGCATCTTCTCAGCAACATTCTCGTTCTTTCCTAGGGTGGAGAAAAAGGTAAGTTCAACCCATTTCGATTTAATTCTTTTTATTTACTTATCCGTTTTAAAAACTAATTATATAAAAATGATCAGAGCGTTGAGTAGGTCATTTCTACCCGAACAAAATATATTTCTGCGATACTTTTTCCGGAAATAGGTAAGTTACTAATTCCCCTTAAATAGTAAAATGGTCATATATTTGCTATATGTGTGATATGTGGTGAAATTATTGTGTAAAGAATTTATTTGTGATACTTATTTATTTGGGACAAAGGGAGTATAATTATACTGGGTAAGTGACTTGGTTTGTATGCAAGGACGTATGTGGAGTATGTTTATATCCTGAGAATATTAGTATAAATGTTTGAAAGTATACTCCTACTTGTGGGACGGTAGAATATTAACTTGAGTTAAATGTTAAATAAGTATATTATAAAAATTATACTATTATTCTTGGGACGGGGGAAATGAATTAAAGTATCCTTAAATGAGTATATTAGTACATTAGAAAAATTATATTTATACTTGTGGAACGGTGGAACGAAAGAAGTATAGTTTGTTCAAGTTTTGGCCTGGCGGGTGTGTTGGGCGGCCGCCCAAATAGGGCGTGCGGCCGCACACTTATCTGGAAGATTTTTGTCTTGAGACAGAGTGTTTTGGCCGGCCGCACAGTCTGGTGTGGGCGACCGCCCAGGGCTGCTGAAAAGTTTGAGTTGTTTAAATCCAAGTGAATTAGAGTTAAATCTTGGTCTAGGTCTTAGGTGATATCCTAGAGTACCTAGAGGGTTATTGTGGAACACCCTAGTGTTTGAAATTGGTTCATTTGTGAACAAATGTGTTAGGGAATATGAATAAGTGTTTCATGGGGTATTGTTGAACATCTTTTGATGTGGTTTGGATTGGTTCATCTTTGTGATGTGTTTGGATTGGTTCCTTATTTTAGAATCATTGCCCGGTTGTTGTTGTTTAGCAAGTATTTATTACTGTGCTCTTTGTGGAAAGTCCAGCTGGTCTTGTTGTGGAGTCAGGCAATGGGAGAATTATAATGGTACAAGTAAGTCCACTATAAGGTTTTTCATTGGTACCTTCTGTGTCAGGCGGTGGGAGAATTATAGTGGCACACAAGCCAAGTTCACTATAAGGTGTCAATTGTGCCTTCTCAGTTTCCCCAGTCCAGATTGGCCTTGGATGGGATGAATCGCTCCCTTTGGTGAGCATTTGGGTTATGACTTTGTGTCATATTTCCCTCTCTGGTTACTTTGGTTTTATTGGTTATGGTTTGGTTTTCGGGATCCCGGCTTCAGCTATTTATGCTGCTCAGATGGTTTTCTCAGATGGTATTCTCAGATGGTTATGTTATTTCGGTAAACCTTGGCTTGGTATTCTCGTAGGAGTGTTTACTCCTACACTATGTGTTGTATGATGAGTTGGTCGTTATTTCCAACCGGTATGGGACGGTTGGCGATAGGGAGCCTATCATGTTATGTGCTATATGCTATATGATTAATTGTTGATATTGTTTCTTTATGATTATCATATCAGCATGTAACGTAGTTGCATTTTAGTAGCTTACTGAGATTCATTCTCACCCCTTATTTGTTTACTGTTTTAGATAACGACGAGTCCAGGGAATAGGACACTTTGGCACGGGAGGACGTTAAAGTGGTAAGAGTTGGGATTTGTTTGTAAAGGTTACATTACATAGATGTAATACCTTTTGGGTAGAGTTTCCTTGACTTTATCATCTTGTAATACCTATATTTTGGATAATGTCGGTGTATGTACATTTGTATAAAAGTTTGTAAGCCTTCGGGCTAAATACTTTCGTTTGTGAAAGTGGTTTGAAAAGTTTGTTTGAAAGTTAGTGGAAGTCTTTGAACTTCAAGTGTGGATTTTGTTAAACTTTAAGAAAGTATATTTCGAAAAAATATTCTAAAAGTGTTTATGACGTCTTCCAATCGTGTCCTGAGCGTGGGGCCAAGTAGGACCACGGGTCTGGGGCGCGACATGAATGGTTGTTTGGTTTGAAGCTTGATGAAGAATTCTGGTTTTGCTAAGGAGATCTTTGAAGGTTTGAATATCTGGGTAAAATCTTCAAAGCAAACTTTGAACACTTGGGGATTTTCTCTCTTGAAGCTCAGCAACCTTCATTGTTGATAAATGAAGGCTATTTATAGGCAGTGCACCCTTGTGACCGTTGGACAAAGATTTGAATCAAATCTTGATGGTACAGTTGCCTGATATTGTCCTTTGTTGCAGAGAAAAGACTAACGGTAAACATTTGAATTTACTGAATAAAACCGACATTTCTTGTAGAAACTCCAAGTTAACTTGAAATTATTTGTCAAGTCATAAATCATTCCTTTATGGTTGATAAAGGGAATGTTTGTCTCAAGGAATAAATGACATACTTGAATTCTTCAATAAATGCTCCGTGGTTCCACCAGATGCTGGAGCGGTTACATGAATGAACTTGATGTGCAGTTTCATTGAAACTGCAGTATGCGGTTTCATTAAAACTGCGGTTCTACCAAGGTAGCATCAGATTTTCCATATGAGACTTGAAGAGAGGTTTCATCAAAGCCACAGAATGCGGTTTGATTAACATATGCGGCTCCATGCTGGCGGTTCAAGAATAACAACGAGGGCGGTTTGAAGAACCAAACTGCTGAGGTCAAACCGAATCAAAACTCAGCCTATGACAAATAAAAATCTAGAAATGGACTTATCTAAAAATTGAAGTATAACTTCATTACATGATTCCTAAAGTCCATAAAAAGACATATGGCATGGATCAATCAAATTAAGAGGGTGTACTAACAAAGAATCCTAACAAACTAAGGCCCTGTCTTGTGCACAGTTTCAAAACGGAGAGTTTTGCAAACGAAGCACGTTTCGAAACGGAGCATCATCAAACGGAGCAAATTTTTCTATAAATGTGTCTGGTGCAACACTTCAAAACGCCCATATGAAACTTTAATACTTATTAACAATGACATTTTTACCCTTTTAATATTAATATTATTTAGGCTCGTCTGGTACACAGTTCTACAAAAAGAGAGTTCAACAAACGGAGCATTTTTTGAAAAAGAGCTTTCCTAAACAGAGCACTTTTTTTTTTTTTTTTTGTAAATGTGTTTGGTTGATCTTCTTAAAACGGTACTTTAAAATATAATCATTTATTTATCACGATTAATAATAAACTAAATAACTGTTTTTAGATTTTCATTAAGATAATTATTTTTGTTCAAATTGTTAGTCAAAGTATAAATTACTTGACCAAAAATCTTAAGTCGGGCGGGACAGAGGGAGTATTATTTAAGCATAAAACAAAAAATACTCACATTTAATGAAATTGGAGAAATGATTATTGTCATGTAGCTTTACCATTTTTGGACAAAGACCCACATTACTTGTTGAATTTTTGACTGGCCAGGTAGGCATGTAGTACAAGAACATGCCACTTACTCCCTTTTCATGGTTGAACATAGGCGGTCAAGGAAGTTGAGAGCTCTCAGATCCTTTCATGGAATAGACGCAAATTTGAGCAAACACCAAATCGGTTGTTGTTGAGAAACTTTTTTTAAAGATTCTCTTGATTGTTCATATAAGTCGGTTTCCTTTAAAGCAAGGGCGTGCAATTCCTACCTATGGCTTCCTCTTCTACCCCAAGTAATCGGTAATTTCACCTCCTTTTACTTCCAGAATTCAGCTCTTCGTCCGATTGATTTCCGGGGAAACACAATTGGCGAGAGTGAAATGATTGAGGTGGCGAGATCTGGAACTTGATTTCCATCCAAAGTTAGAAGGTTAATTTCGTCCAAAGATTTTAGTGGATGACGTTTGATTTGCTGGGTTCGGGAGACGCTACAAATTGCAGCGTTTGAAACGGAGAGCCCGTTCTGAAACGAAGTCCATTTGAACGCAGGATTGATACGCATAACGGGAGCAAACGTCGCATTTCGGATATCGATTTTGAATGCAACGCGGCACCAGACAGGGCCTAAATAAACGACAATTTATAATAAATGACAATTTGTAAACAAATTTCCGTGCGTAGCACAGGGTTTTTTCTAGTATTACAAGAAAGAAAAGACATACCAATTGAGTAAAAGTCCAACATGATATGATTAAAGCCAATAATGAAAAAGAAACCATGGCAGACAAACAAAGGCAAGGCAACGACTTAGGCAAGGCATACAAAAATGAATGACAAGGCATAAAAAAAAAATGAAAGACAAGGCATAAAAATTGAAAAGGCATACAAACAAAGTTTGGGGTTATTTTGAACCGGTTGTTCCTTCATTAACCGTTTACGGTTAATGAGCCGCGGGTTTTTATGCGTTCTACTAATATTTACAAGTTTGTCACCGCTCAATTTAAAAATACGTTTTACACTAAGTTAGTGTAAAACAAGTTTTTCCCAAGATTTTGTGTTTATGGAAAAATAGTACTAGTAAAATCAAGTAAAATTGGGAAACAAATGGCTGCCTCCCCATTCATTTTTGTGCCTTCCCATTCATTTAAATATGCCTGTTATCAATTTGATTTCCCATTGTTTGTATGTCTTGGTCTTAATCAATGTCCGCCTTTGTCTATGTATTTTTTATGCCTTTCATTCATTTTAATATGCCTGTTGTTATTGTTAGTTATGCTTGCTTTTATGTTTTGTCTTGCCTTTGTTTGTCTACATTGTACTTGATGAATGCTTGTCTTGTCTTTCATTTTTTATGCCTTGTCTTTCATTTTTTATGACTTCTCATTTATTTCTATATGCCTGTTATTGATTTAATTTATGACTTGCCTAAGTTATTTTCTTGCCTTGTCCTTGATCAAATGCCTGCCTTGTCTTTAATTTTATATGCCTGGTGATCGATTAATCCATTAAAAGTTGATCTGAGTGACTCAATTGATGAAACATGCAGAAAATTTCCAGATTTTCTTTCATATGAGCGACGACGTCTGGATCTACCCCCCAATATAATAAGCCCGATCTATAATGAACGGAGTCATTTTTATGTAGGAACGCATTCTACACTAACGCTAGTGTAGAACGCGTTCTACATAAGAACGACTCTTCCATAAATAAAGAAGGGAAAAAGAAAAGAAAGCTAAAGTTACTATAAAAAGTTCTTGTTTAACACCAGGTTATACCATCTTTGATTTCTAAAGTTTTTTTTTTTAAAAAAATAATAAAAATTATAGCTTTACTTAGAAATTTGGAGCAATAAATGTGCTTATATTTTTGAGTGCCCGAAGCGATTGCTTCTTAGGCTTACTCTACAGGTCGCTTCTGCTTAACCTTGTCTTTTTTTCCTTCTTATCTAAATACAGTCAAACTGAATTATGAAATTATATATATTTTAGTTTGAACTAAAATATTAAAAGATCCGAATTTTTTTCTTTTCTTAATCCAATTCATCTTCTCCAAATCAATAGCACCACCTTTCACATACTCTCATCCTCATCTTTTCTAGACCCACAATACATGAATCAAATCCGTTTTAACTCAATGTGAATATCGCGATCCAATTCCTATCCGCGTTGGAAGTTTGAAATAAAAAATAGTCAACACGCCATACCAGTTTGATATATGCCAAACCATTGAATAACGCCTTTTAATCCGAGTTCAGATGTCAACTTTGTAGATTAAGAAGATTATCAAGAAATCACCTAAGTGACAAGTGGAAGCAAGTATCAAGTAGCTGTTGGAAAAATGTGTAAATGTGTGAAGGAAATTTGAGAAATTGCGCGCGTTTCTTAAATAAAAATCATTTGTTGATTAAAGAATAACTCCTACTTGTTAGTAATAAATTGGTGTGTCCAATTTATGTAATAAAAAGTAGAAGTTGAAATGCTCAAAAAAAAAATTGAATGGGTAAGTTGGGGAAGTGGGTTACTATCCCACATGGAAAGGGAAGGGAAAATTCCCTAGGATCCTTCCTTGTAAAAGGGTATCCCAAATGGGATAATGGGAGAAATAATGTTCTAAGACCATTTGTGGGTAAAGCCAAGTGAACTTCTCCCACATTGGTTTAGAATAAAAAGTTGAGCTAGTATAAATACAATATACAATTACCCATTTGTATGGGTTAAGATTGTGTAGACTAGAGGCTCTCTCTCGCGCCCGGGTGCGTAGGGGGGGGTGCAAATTTGTCGATTTATGCCACGGACCACTGGACTCATGTTTGCGCGTCCTGCGGACACGAATGTAGGTCCGAAATGGCCTAGGCGTGACAAGCTCACTTTTTAATTATTTTTTCCGTCCCCAAATTTTTGAATTCGGCTGGAAACAAAATCTGTAACAGTCAGAATTAAAAGCCATTCATTACATAATTAATTTTGTAACAGCCAAATTAATTCCATTGATTCCCAGATTAATTGTGTGATTAATTGGGTCATTTTGAGCAGTATAAAATGGTGTTCTGGACAGCCATTTTAGGACACACATTTTCGAACAGTCTCTCATCTTTTTGCTTAGCGTTTTCCTTGGCCCTCCTGCTTTTCTGGTGGTGATTCTTTCCAGGCACATCGAAGTTCGCCGGAGGCACTATTGTGCAGTCGTCGTCCGGTCCGTCCGTTGTATCCTGGGAGACAGGCATCCAACGTATCCTCAAGCACAACACCGGTGAGGGGGCGAATTTGTCTTAAGGACAGTGTTGGTTTACACGACTCGGACAAACCCAACTACACCTCTTTCCAGTTTCAATTTTATGTTTTGTATTTCTATTCTGTTTCTATTCAATATTTGTGTAATATTTATAACAATCTTAAGACAAATTAAATCCTTCTCTGTTGAAGAGAAACATAATCAAAACAGTGAACTAAATTGCTTTGTTTGTTTTCAGAAAATGGTTTCTGACTCGAACACCTCAAAGCAAGTTGCTGGAGCCGACCCTCCTCGTGTGGAGACAGTGCAGAATGAGCAAAACAGTGGTGATAAGACTGTTGTTGCTCCACCCGCTCCTACTCCGGCGCATCACAGCGAGAAACCGGAGAAGTTTGTTGGCCAAGACTTCAAGAGATGGCAACAAAAGATGCAATTTTACTTGACTACCTTGAACTTGAAGAGGTTTCTTAGTGAAGATCCTCCACAAGTTGGTGAGAATGCCGATGCTCAAGCCGTGACTGCGGTTGATGCTTAGAAGCATTCGGAATACCTTTGCCGTAATTATATACTGAATGGTTTGTCCGATTCATTGTATAATGTTTATAGTGAAAAGAAAACTGCAAAGGAACTTTGGGAGGCTTTAAAGCGCAAATATAAAATCGATGATGCGGGTGCAAAGAAATTTGTTGTTGGCCGCTTCCTCGATTATAAAATGGTGGACTCTAAAAGCGTTAAAAGTCAAGTAGAAGAGTTGCAAATAATAATTCATGAAATCCATGCCGAGGGGATGGTGTTGAGTGAAACATTCCAAGTGGCGGCTATAATTGAAAAGTTGCCTCCCGCTTGGAGTGATTTTAAGAATTATTTGAAGCACAAACGAAAGGAGATGGATGTTGAGGCACTTGCTATTCGCCATCGTATTGAAGAGGGTAATAGGGCCGCGGAAAAGAAGTTGAATCATCTTCTTGTTTCTAAGGCTCATGTGGCTAAGGCAAATGTGGTGGAGCATGGTGAAAGCTCCAAGAACAAAGGCAAGAACAAAGGCAAAGGTGCTTTGAAGCCTAAGGGAGGAGTCTCCAAGAACAAGTTTGGTGGAACTTGCTACAATTGTGGTATTAAGGGCCACAAGTCTTCCGAGTGTAGGAAGCCAAAGAAGGAAGCCAACGTGGTTGAAGATGCTTCCGAATTGCTAGCGGCGGTTATTTCCAAAGTGAACATGGTGGGTTCTAACCCAAAACAGTGGTGGATTGACACCGGTGCTACTAGGCATGTTTGTTCTAACAAAGACATGTTTAGTAACTTTGAAGCCCTTGAAAATGGTGAAAAATTATTCATGGGTAATTCGGCTACTTCCGAGGTCAAGTGACAAGGGCAGGTGGTGCTCAAGATGACTTCCGGTAAAGAATTGCTTCTCAACAATGTGCTCTATGTGCCCGATGTCCGAAAAAATTTGGTGTCCGGATCACTTTTGAACAAGCATGGTTTTCGTATTGTGTTTGAGTCGGATGTTGTCACTTTGTCAAAGAATGGTATGTTTGTAGGAAAAGGGTATGTTTGTGATGGGCTCTTTAAGCTCAATGTAATGGCAATTAAGGCCAAAGGAAATGAAATGAAAAATTCTTCCGCTTACTTGCTTGAGTCTTCCAATTTGTGGCATGGTAGACTAGGACATGTTAATTATGATACTATTCATAAATTAATTAACTTGAATTGCATACCAAAATGTAAAATAGACTACAAACATAGATGTGAAATTTGTGTAGAAGCAAAACTCACAAAAACTCCGTTCCATTCTATTGAAAGAAATAATGAACCACTTGATTTGGTTCATACGGATTTATGTGACTTCAAGTCAACACAATCACGTGGGGGCAATAAGTACTTTATGACTTTTGTAGATGATAACACTAAATTTTGTTATGTGTATCTTCTTAAAAGTAAAGATGAAGCTATAGAGAAATTTGTTCTCTATAAAAATGAAGTTGAAAATCAACTTAGCCGGAAAATAAAAGTCATAAGAAGTGATCGTGGTGGTGAGTATGAATTTCCATTTGAGGATATTTGTTCTCAACATGGAATTAAACACGAAACAACGGCACCTTATGCACTGCAATCCAATGGAGTTGCCGAAAGAAAAAATCGGATTCTAAAGGAAATGATGAACGCCATGATTATAAGTTCGGGGTTACCGGATAACATGTGGGGAGATGCCGTGTTGTCGGCGAACTATGTATTAAATAAAGTTCCTCGAAAGAAATTAAACAAGAGCCCCTATGAATTGTGGCATGGAAGAATGCCATCTTACCAATACATGAAAGTGTGGGGGTGTCTTGCTAAGGTTTTGATTCCAACACCTAAAAAGGTGAAAATTGGACAAAAAACTATTGATTGCATATTTATTGGGTATGCACATAATAGTAGTGCTTATAGATTTCTTGTACATGAATCGAAAATTCAAGAAATACACAAGAATACTATAATGGAATCAAGAAATGCTTATTTCTATGAAAATATATTTCCGTGTAAAAGAAATGAAGCAAGTTCATCTAAACGGATATATAATTCAATAGAAGAAGAAGAAGTTCATCATGATGAAAATGATGAACAAGAACAAGAAATAGAACCTCGACGTAGTAAACGAGGAAGGATAGAAAAATCCTTTGGGATGGACTTTTTAACTTATATGTTAGAAAGTGAACCACAAACTTATAAAGAGGCCGTGGGCTCTTCGGAAGGACCTTTGTGGAAAGAGGCAATTAAAAGTGAAATAGATTCTATTTTGCAAAATCACACTTGGGAGTTAGTGGATTTACCTCCGGGTTGTAAACCACTAGGATATAAGTGGATTTTCAAAAGAAAAATGAAAGCGGATGGGATAATTGACAAGTATAAGGCAAGACTTGTAATTAAAGGTTACAAGCAAAAAGAAGGCCTTGACTATTTTGATACATATTCTCCGGTAACGAGAATAACATCAATAAGAGTAGTACTTGCAATAGCCGCTTTAAGGAATCTTGAAGTGCACCAAATGGATGTAAAAACCGCTTTTCTAAATGGTGATTTAGAAGAGGAAATTTACATGGAACAACCCGAGGGGTTTGTTTCACATGGGCAAGAAAAGAAAGTGTGCAAATTAGTAAAGTCTTTATATGGCTTGAAACAAGCACCAAAACAATGGCATCAAAAGTTTGATCAAGCCATGATGGGAAGTGGATTTAAAATAAATGAATGTGATAAACGTGTTTATGTAAAAGACACGGAAAATGGTTATGTCATTTTACGTCTTTACGTAGACGACATGCTTATCATAGGAAGTTGTGATAAGATGATCAAATCCACTAAAGATATGTTAAATTCGAAGTTTGACATGAAAGATATGGGATTAGCGGACGTTATCCTTGGTGTGAAAATTTCTAGAATATCCAATGGATTGGCTTTAAGTCAATCACATTATGTGGATAAAATTCTTGAGAAATTTAACAAAGATGACTTAGCTATCTCTAAAATTCCAATTGATCCAAATCTACATCTAACAAAGAATAAATGTGAAACCGTTTCTCAAGTTGAATACTCGAGAATTATTGGAAGCCTAATGTACTTGATGAGTTGTACAAGACCAGATATTGCATACGTGGTAAGCAAACTGAGTCGTTACACTAGTAATCCGGGTACGGAACATTAGAAATGTATAGCAAAAGTACTTAGGTACTTAAGATATACTCGAGATCATGGATTACATTATACGCGTCATCCTGCGGTGATAGAAGGATATAGCGATGCTAATTGGATATCCGACATCAAAGACTCAAGGTCTACAAGTGGATATGTATTTACTTTAGCAGGAGCTGCTATATCATGGAAATCTTCAAAACAAACAGTTATAGCTAGATCCACGATGGAATCTGAGTTTATAGCGTTAGATAAATGTGGTGAAGAGGCCCAGTGGCTACGCCAATTTATAGAAGATATTCCCAGATGGGAAAAACCCGTGCCCGCAATATGTATACATTGCGATAGCCAATCAGCGATTGGAAGGGCACAAAACTTTATGTATAATGGTAAGTCTAGACATATACGTCGAAAACATAATACCATTAGACAACTACTCTCAACTGGTACCATTTCTATTGACTATGTAAAGTCAAAAGAAAATATTGCGGACCCTTTAACAAAAGGATTAATTAAAGAGTTAGTTGAAACATTGAGATATGGAATGGGACTAAAGCCTCTTGAAAAGTTAATCACAGCGAAAAACCCAATCTAGATGACTGGAGATCCCAAGAACTAGATTCAATGGGACCACCTGTAGACACCCAGATCTCGCACCCCTAAAAACAACCCTTGATTGGTCTAAGCGCGATAATTGACCTAAAACCCCAGATTTGGCCGTTCGGGATTACCGTACATCTTATCGGTGCATCGGATGGAAAAACCATGTACGGATTCATGATCAGGGCTCAAAACCGAGTAAACAGGCACATTCTAAAAAAATAGGGCGTGCGGAGCCCGGAACGGGTCCCGCACCCCTAAAAAGCCTTTTACCGACCATTCTTTGCATTTAAAATTAATTTATGTTATTCCTTGCTTATTAAAATATTTCAGATATACCGGCATGAGCAGAAAAATATTCCGAGCAACTCTCATGTTGGGCCCGCGGACAACCGGGACACCAAAGCGCGCACGACGGACAGTTGCGGAGCGAAAAGCCGGATCCGGAAGAAAAGTGTCTATGGCCAGCCACACACGCCAAGCACCATTATTTTCCATCCATTCCATCAAAATGGATTGGACAATGTTGACTTTTGGCTAGCCAATCAAGTATGGACACATGGAAAGATGTTTCCTCTTTTTCCCAAACACTCTCAATTAATCCTAAAATTCCTATATAGGACCTTACCTTCCATGGAGGGTTTGTTATTTAATTCCCAAAAAGGTCCTCATCTTACCTATACAAAAGCCTCACTTCTCTCATTCACCTCATGACATTACAACTCATTCACCACACATTCCCCTCTTTTAATTTCTCTCTCCATTGTTCTTGCTACCTTCATAGCTCCACCACATCTCCACCATCAAACCACCACTCCACAACCACTACACCACCACTCAATCACCACTAAACCACCACTCCACCACTCCTACACCTCAAACAATCCACTCAAAACACTTCAAGAAACCCTCAAACAAACAAGCAAACAACAAGCAACAACAACAAGAACAACATCAACAACAACAACAACAACAACTTCAACTTCAATCAAAACAAACAAAAAGAAGTCTTCCCTTGGTAGACAAAGGAAGCACAACCTCACCCCTTAAGCTAGGTAAGTCTCTAGGTAAGCTTGAACTCATTAGCAATGTAAATAGTTATGTAACTTGGTTTGGGACCTAGTCAACTAATGGCTAGGTCTCCCTCATTTTTATGCTTTCATCCATGTAAAAACTCATGATATGGCCATGTAAATGATGGATCTTTGTTGTTAATATTTAAGTCATCAAGTTTGCATGCTTTCATTAAAGTCAATATGCTCATTTCTCCAAGTTACGCATGCAAATTCTCATCTTTCCATGAATCTGTCCTCTTCTCCCATTCTTGTGTATATTCATGTTTAGATTAGCTTTTAATGTAAAATAATCCTTTTATAATTATCTTAACATGTTAAATAATAAATTCCATGAGTTTCATAACTTGGTTTTAAGTTTTGGTCACGTTTTGAAACCCCTCTTTGTGACTTAAACAAGCAGTTTTCATACTATGTCTGAACTAATGTTTTTCATGCTCATGGAACTCCATCTTAAAGTGGTTTCTAGGCTTAAGTCAAAGCATGAAAGTTGCTCATAATGTGTTTAAGTTCATTCTAGTGGAGTTTCATGTTCATATTACATGTTTAGATTAGGTTTCCATGCTTATCTTTGAGTTCCAGATGTGCTGTCCAGTGTATCTTTCTCTGTACCATGCTGCCTTCTTGTATTTAAAACTCTGTCAAAACCTGGTTTTTTGGCTTAAGTCAAAACACAAATTTTGTTCCCAACGAACCCAGAAAAGTGTACATATTTTTTTACATATTTTTTAGATCTCCAAAAGTTCCCTTTTTCGTCCCTCCTTCAGACTTTCAAATTCCAGAATTGGCATTCTCAGCTTCTGACACCAAAATGTCAGAGCTTATTTGAACCACTTAAACTCATCATCTGAACCTAATATTTGGATTACTTCATGTATCGAATGTGGTGCTCAACTTTCATTCTTTGTGTTTTCCAAGATTCATGAGTCTCGATGCAGTAAATTGGTTCTGAATGTATGAAGGTCATGACTTTCCTGTGCTGAATGCTTTTTGTGATTAGTGTTCTTATTATCATTTGAGCTCAAAGAACTAAATAATGATCTCTAACAATCTGGGATTAAATCCCAATTTCTAGTTTTGGATTTGAATAAGTCTAAGCCAGGTACATAAGCTCGGGGACGGAGAATGGTGTCGTATCCAATGGTCGAAACCGCGACGTGGACATTTATTCTTTCATGGGACTTATCCCATTCTTTTCATATACATGTATTGTACAATATTCCCCCTTTCCCCTTTAATTGTCTTGCTTGTCTATTTGATTCAAAACCCTTTTCGAAAACAAATCGGGAATCCACCCAAACCGATTCCCGGTTGCGATCAAGTAAATCGACCTAGACTAGGAAGACTCCTTGTACATACAAAACACATTTTTCTCAACGTTAGGATATAAAATACATTTTAAAAAGGCAAACTAAAGTGAAGCGTAGGCGGAAGCATGCTAGAGACCGTAAGGGCGAGCGGAGTGCTGCTAATCACCTTCTCCTCTCGTAACATAGCCCCCGAACCCACTTCTTTTCAATCAAAAAGGTTTTATCTCTATTTTCCTAAATAAAATGAGGTGGCGACTCTTCTTTTCAAAACCAAAGTAGGGTAACCATTATGAGAAACCGAGCGGATTCCAGCCGCGTTTCGCACGGATCCCCACGCGGGTACGGGCGCGGGCTCTCACAGTGGCGACTCTTGAGGGACCAAAGTAAATTGGAGCTCAATGAGCTCCAAGAACCCCAATTCCAAAATATCGGTTCCGATCTCAACTCTCCTTCCCCTCGAGATACGAGGTTCATGACATGTAATGATAATGCGCAACAGATGACAAATGACAATTCGAGTTTTCATAATGTTAGGGATCAAAAACCAAGTCGCTCACAGAGAAGGTTCAGTCGTCATGATAGGCACTTTGATGAATTGTATGCTCCCATGAGTGTGATACTCCACGACTTAATGGCTCGAGGCTTATTGAAACCTATGGAAGGTTATGTGCCGCCAAATCCGTTGCCAAAACGTTGGGATGATTCTGTGCATTGTGAGTTTCATCAGTCAAGAGGGCATAGCACAGACAATTGCTTTCAACTCCATCATATAATCCAAAACCTTATTGATGAGGGAATCATGAAGCCCATGGAAGGGTATAAGTTACCCAACCCGTTGCCTAAATCTTGGGACCCCTCAAAGCTCTGCATGTATCATCAAGTTTGGGGTCACGATACAGACTCGTGTTGGTCTCTCAAGCACGCCCTCCAGGACCTTATTGATAAAGAAGCTATCCCAAAGCCTCCCCCAAAGGCTTCAAGTTCGAAGGTGTCATCCTAAGGGCTCACTGAGCCCCAAGGAAGGAGTTCTCTTTTGTTAGATGATGACCGCAGTGTACCGGCGCGAGAAAATGTTCCTCTTGTGAATAATGGAAGTTTACCGACCCGAGGGATTATGTCTCCTTTTGCTGTGAATAGGGCACACCGCCCAACTCTAATCCCTTTTGCTTTCGGGCCCGTCCTAAAATGCGCTCACACTTCTTTTGATTTCCAACTCCATGCTTGCGTGTCATCTTTTCTGTAATATATTTATTTGCTTGCTTGTCTTGTAAATACGTTTTCAGTCAATGAGCTCGCGTTATAATCAAGTGCCTTCATAATCACGTATTTTGTAAATTTGGTCCCACAAATGATTAATCTCACTTAATTAAAAGCAAACGATAATAAACGGGACTAATTTTAGATTGCGATTAATTGAGGTGAGAACTAGGGTTGACGGTGCTCTATGGGATTCACAAACGAAGGCAATCAATGAAGTTCACGAAGGCGATCGACAAAGTCATCCGACGAACGAAGATTTCAGGGTGCAATCAAGGGCATAATCAAAGAGGCCAATCAAATGGTAAAGACCAAAGATTATCACACTAATGCAAGAGCAAGTGTCGGCGATTTTCCTTTAATGTATGATGCATTGTAAATTCTCGCATATTGTATGTTTATGTTTTTGTAAAAATTATTGTATTCCGCACGCTATGATGTTTCTTCTTGAGTGCAAAAAAAAAAAAAAAAAAAAAAATAAATAAAATAATAATAATCGAAAGAGAGCAAAAAAGGGGAGGTAAAAAAAGAAAAAAAGAAAAAAAGAAGCATTATTCATTTATTTTGGTACATATTCCATTCGCTTTGTTATTTAATTCAATTGTTTTAGAAATGATATCGCGACACTACAAATTCATGTGTGTGCCGTCAACGATGGCAATTGGCATTTCATTATGAAGACTTCATCACTTGTTGCACAAAGGCAAGACATGGACCGAGGGTCCGACAATCTCATCTGACGTCATCAATTTCAAGGAGCACAGCGCATATGAGGCTAATCTAAATTGAAGAAGATCTTGATCTCTCGAATTTGGGCAAGCACCATCAACGACGACAACTGGTGTCTTTTGTTGGAGACCAACATGCTCTGCCAAACCCTTACACTGAGGGAGCCCAGCGGCCAAAGGTCATACAGCCTCTAATCAATCTCAAAAAGTGCGACAACGACGACAAGGACCTCCCACCCACGAGGTCAACAGGCGTTGCTAATTACAATTGTTTGGTGGTGTTCTCATCTCGATTTGTCACGGTCTAATTTGAGTCCAAACAAATATTTTCTAAAAAATAGAAATTAACTTTTTGATTTTGAAGCACTTGAACATTAACGCGAGTTCTAATCTTGAGTCATTGATTTCGAATGTGAGCAATTTCCTCGAGTCTAGGAGCTTCCCCCTATTCTCGTCCTTCCGTCAATTTTTTCTGCGCAAACACGATGTCAAAGATCTCACGGGGTCTTTATTTGTTTTTCCCAAAACGCTGGCCTTGTGCCTTCCTCTTCCAATTCCTGTAATTTGTCACAGCAAGGGAGACAGAGGAATGTGATCCCCTGACTCTTAAAATCCAAAATCAAGGAGTATGCCCAAATGAATGAATGTGAACTGGGGCTGCGCATCAGGTTTCAGAAATGATAGATGGGTTCCCCGTTAATGCAAAACGTCTCAGGGGTAGGACAACTCTCACAGATAGTTGGTCCTTGGAAGTTTTAACATCAACAATCATCAGAATTTGTGAGACAACCGTCATAGATGGTTAGGTCCCTTTCAAGAGAATCATCGGAGGGAAGTTTTTCAGATTGGCAGTTTGGGCCATAGGTCACAAAGCTCAATCACCGGAAATATGAGGGGCTGTACATAGTTTACCAACTCTCAACGACAGTTAGGTCACAAAGCAGTATGAGTATCAAGGCATGAAGCTGCCTCGAACCGATGAACAATACAGGAATCACCTTGGGATAATAGTACGGGCTTCAGAACTTATGACCGCTCTTACAAACAGCGAGGTCCTCAGAAAATGAGTCGTCAAATGTGGGACTGATCCTTGAAAAAGTGGGGGCTTTCATGATTAAAGATCTGGGGCTGGTTCTGAAAAGGCACTGGGGCTTCTACAACCAACATATGGGGCAATTCAAAGCAATCCACCAGGATAGACACCGTCGAGTAAACTTGATCAAATGGGTGTAGGGAATTGACCTTTCGAGTACTCGCGCTAGACATTCACTCCTACTCCACCATATATCTCATCATAACTCCCATTCCTCGCAAAGTTTTCAAAAGAAAAATGCACAGTTCATTCCTTTCCCGATTTTCCCTCTTTGCACATAGACACTTTGTTTCATTTTATAAAAAGAATGATGGCTGAAATGCAAGCAATGCACACGTGTCGAAAGAAAAAAAAAGAGAGTGTTTTCAATTCTGAAAGAAAGATGGTAAGATTTAAATTTCAAAATCATTTGCAAAGGAAATCCTCGTTTGAAGTCCTTCAATCATCAATGAAAATGAGAAGTTTTTGAAAGAAAAATGCGCGCTATGATATTGCATACTTGTGAACATCTTTTGCAGGTGTCCAAATCTAATCCCATGCAGGTACCCCATCGCAAGAAGGGCCATCTCCAACAAATCGTCTGTCAAACAAAATGTGTTTTTCGAGTTTTTCACAAACTCGAACTACGTAAGGTCTGATTCCCGAAAGGGATACGTAGGCAGCCTGTCACCTCAGGTCCGACCACACACGCATCAAAACGTTGCAATGGAGATCTTGGCACCGCAAGTCCGGCCACAAACGCATCAAAATGTTGAAATGGGGGAGCTTGTCACGTGAAGCCCAACTAAACACATCCAAATATTCCAAGAGTAGCTTCTCCACATCTTGTAGAAACTCGAGATGGCCTCCCGTCAAATCCAAAAGGATCCCAACATGAAAGAATGGTAATTGGATTGTTCTCCTCAAGCCAAGAATAAAAAATCTCATCACACAACAACTCCAAGGCAAGGATTCAAGCTTCTCTCAAATGCGGCAGCGCACAACGAGCCTCCGATCATCATCAACCTGCAGCGTATCCTTGAACACTTTCATGTTATGCGTCTTCAATGTTTAATTTGTTTTGATGGCAAGAATATTGTTTCGTTTTCAAAAATGTTTTCCCAAAAATCACTCTCGTTTTCAAAATCGTTTTAGGCTTGAGACGCCTCTCAAAAGTCTCACCCTTTTCAAAAAATCATTTTAGGCTTGAGACGCCTCTCAAAAGTCTCACCCTTTTCAAAAAATCGTTTTAGGCTTGATACGCCTCTCAAAAGTCTCACCCTTTTCAAAAAATAGTTTTAGGCTTGAGATGCCTCTCAAAAGTCTTACCTTTTTCAAAAAAATCCTTTTAGGCTCGAGACGCCTCTCAAAAGTCTCACCCTTTCTAAAAGCGTTTTCAAAATAGGTCGGGTCGGAGCGCCCCTTAAATGTCCCACCCCGTTGAACTACGTGACTGGTCTGATTCCCATGCGGGATACGTAGGCAGCCTGTCACCTCAGGCACGACCACACCTAATTTCAAAATGTTTGGTTACCCCCGGTCCGTTCGGCCGTCCCCCGAATTTGACCTTTTCAAAATGTTTGGTTACTTCCGGTCTGTTCGGCCGTCCCCCGAATTTGACCTTTTCAAAATGTTTGGTTACCCCTGGTCTATTCGGCCGTCCCCCGAATTTGACCTTCTCAAAATGCTTGGTTACCCTGGTCTATTCGGCCGTCCCCCGAATTTGACCCCCCTCGAATGTTTGGTTACTCTCTGGTCCACTCGAGCGCTCGGGTTGGACCTCCCTCAGAACTACGCCCCGACTTGATTCCCGAAAGGGATACGTAGGCAGCTCGATAACAAGAGTCTCAGTCGCCCGTTCTCTCAATCAAATTTGTTACCTCAACTCTCGGCTCAGAGATGTATGTGATCTCACCAACCCATAAGCCGTTCACCCATTCCAATCCCCAGCAAAGAGAATTCAGTTTCTCAATGCATCCCCAGCATCCATCCGAACTACGATTGGTCTGATTCTCGCAAGAGATACGTAGGAATCTCGGGTTCCCGAGTTCGACCAAATGATTGTGTTTGCTTGCTTGCTTGAGTAGAACTACGGAGGCTTGATTCCCGCAAGGGATACGTAGGAAACCCTACTTTGGGCTCAGCCGTTAAACCCTAGACGAGATCGGTTGTCTATATTGGATCGTCGAATCCACTTTACATCACAAGTGAATTCGACGAGGGGCTCTGTAGACACCCCGATCTCGCACCCCTAAAAACAACCCTTGATTGGTCTAAGCGCGATAATTGACCTAAAACCCCAGATTTGGCCGTTCGGGATTACCGTACGTCTTATCGGTGCATCGGATGGAAAAACCATGTACGGATTCATGATCAGGGCTCAAAACCGAGTAAACAGGCACATTCTAAAAAAATAGGGCGTGCGGAGCCCGGAACGGGTCCCGCACCCCTAAAAAGCCTTTTACCGACCATTCTTTGCATTTAAAATTAATTTATGTTATTCCTTGCTTATTAAAATATTTCAGATATACCAGCATGAGCAGAAAAATATTCCGAGCAACTCTCATGTTGGGCCCGCGGACAACCGGAACACCAAAGCGCGCACGACGGACAGTTGCGGAGCGAAAAGCCGGAGCCGGAAGAAAAGTGTCTATGGCCAGCCACACACGCCAAGCACCATTATTTTCCATCCATTCCATCAAAATGGATTGGACAATGTTGACTTTTGGCTAGCCAATCAAGTATGGACACATGGAAAGATGTTTCCTCTTTTTCCCAAACACTCTCAATTAATCCTAAAATTCCTATATAGGACCTTACCTTCCATGGAGGGTTTGTTATTTAATTCCCAAAAAGGTCCTCATCTTACCTATACAAAAGCCTCACTTCTCTCATTCACCTCATGACATTACAACTCATTCACCACACATTCCCCTCTTTTAATTTCTCTCTCCATTGTTCTTGCTACCTTCATAGCTCCACCACATCTCCACCATCAAACCACCACTCCACAACCACTACACCACCACTCAATAACCACTAAACCACCACTCCACCACTCCTACACCTCAAACAATCCACTCAAAACACTTCAAGAAACCCTCAAACAAACAAGCAAACAACAAGCAACAACAACAAGAACAACATCAACAACAACAACAACAACAACTTCAACTTCAATCAAAACAAACAAAAAGAAGTCTTCCCTTGGTAGACAAAGGAAGCACAACCTCACCCCTTAAGCTAGGTAAGTCTCTAGGTAAGCTTGAACTCATTAGCAATGTAAATAGTTATGTAACTTGGTTTGGGACCTAGTCAACTAATGGCTAGGTCTCCCTCATTTTTATGCTTTCATCCATGTAAAAACTCATGATATGGCCATGTAAATGATGGATCTTTGTTGTTAATATTTAAGTCATCAAGTTTGCATGCTTTCATTAAAGTCAATATGCTCATTTCTCCAAGTTACGCATGCAAATTCTCATCTTTCCATGAATCTGTCCTCTTCTCCCATTCTTGTGTATATTCATGTTTAGATTATCTTTTAATGTAAAATAATCCTTTGATAATTATCTTAACATGTTAAATAATAAATTCCATGAGTTTCATAACTTGGTTTTAAGTTTTGGTCACGTTTTGAAACCCCTCTTTGTGACTTAAACAAGCAGTTTTCATACTATGTCTGAACTAATGTTTTTCATGCTCATGGAACTCCATCTTAAAGTGGTTTCTAGGCTTAAGTCAAAGCATGAAAGTTGCTCATAATGTGTTTAAGTTCATTCTAGTGGAGTTTCATGTTCATATTACATGTTTAGCTTAGGTTTCCATGCTTATCTTTGAGTTCCAGATGTGCTGTCCAGTGTATCTTTCTCTGTACCATGCTGCCTTCTTGTATTTAAAACTCTGTCAAAACCTGGTTTTTTGGCTTAAGTCAAAACACAAATTTTGTTCCCAACGAACCCAGAAAAGTTTACATATTTTTTTACATATTTTTTAGATCTCCAAAAGTTCCCTTTTTCGTCCCTCCTTCAGACTTTCAAATTCCAGAATTGGCATTCTCAGCTTCTGACACCAAAATGTCAGAGCTTATTTGAACCACTTAAACTCATCATCTGAACCTAATATTTGGATTACTTCATGTATCGAATGTGGTGCTCAACTTTCATTCTTTGTGTTTTCCAAGATTCATGAGTCTCGATGCAGTAAATTGGTTCTGAATGTATGAAGGTCATGACTTTCCTGTGCTGAATGCTTTTTGTGATTAGTGTTCTTATTATCATTTGAGCTCAAAGAACTAAATAATGATCTCTAACAATCTGGGATTAAATCCCAAGGCATGACTCAAACCGAAGTGTTCGAGGTCCTCAAGGCAAAGGGTCAAGTCACACCCGTGCAAGGGTACCAACCCAAGACGATCAACCCCAATCATGCTCACCACAAATATTGTGGCTACCACCAATATAGTGGCCACACCACCGAGGATTGCTTCGTTCTCCGCAATGTCATTCAAGATCTCATAGATAAGAAAGAATTTGTAGTGACTAATGACGAGCATGTCAATGTAATAGAGATAGGAGAACTCGAGGGGACCACCCATTCAATCCCAATTGTGAATGGGGCCCCCAATGTTATGAATAAACTTGACAATTCTTGTTATGTAGTGACTTACGATGAGGTAATGAGGGAAGTACTAGAGAATAGGAAAAAGAAGCAAGATGGGAACGTCAACATGCTAACTCGATCCGGTCGAGTCATAGCAAGCAACCCTTCCACTTCCGCACCGAGCTCCTCTTCTCAAAGGCCGCAAGCTCACAACGCTCCCGAAGATCCTCTACTTGTCCAACTCAAGAAAACTCAAGCCAACATCTCTATTTGGGACCTCATTGCATCCTCAAAGAAACACCGAGATCTTGTCATCCGCAATCTCGATGATACATCAGTTTCTCCCGATACTACTCCCGAGGACCTCACGGCAATGATTGGTCACATTCACTTTGGCAACGTCATCACCTTTGCCGATATGGACCTTCCACCGTTTGGTTCCGACCACAACGAAGCTATTTACCTCAAGGTACGAGCAAGGGGGAGGCCCGTCTCAAGAGTCTTAGTGGACGGTGGTTCCGCACTCAATCTCATGCCTGGTAGAATCATGGGCATACTGGGGCTTAAGGATTCCGATTTGAAGCCTTCTACTCAAGTAATCCGAGGTTATGACAGCACCGCCCGTACAGTCATGGGTATGATCGAAATAGACATTGAGTTTGGGAGCATGGTCATGTCCGTTCCATTCCAAGTGCTTGATATCCAGGCCTCGTTCAACTTACTGTTGGGTCGACCATGGATTCACAGTGCTAATGCCGTACCGTCAACTCTCCACCAATGTGTCAAGATCCGAAATGGTGATGAAATAGTGACCGTAATGGCTGAAAACATCACTATCCACAGAAAAGGTGAGCCCGTCCACCAAGTTCAGCATGGTCTACCAGACTCCACTCTCTCCGGCGTCTCAATCAACGCCATTGACAAAGAAGGGGGAAACGGATCATGGACCCCCAGCAATCACAAAGTCCTCCGCATGATGAGGAATATGGACTACTTCCCTGGTTTAGGCTTAGGGAAATATCAGCAAGGAATCCTACATCCCGTGCAAGTCCCATTTGTCAAGAACACCTTCGGTTTGGGGTATGAGCCTTCCAAAGAAGACTTGAAACAAGAGCAAGCGATCAAGAACGAAAAGGCCCGAGCTCGTAAAGAAGGCCGCAGGTATGAAGTCCCTAATCTAAGGCCTTATCGCAAGACGTTGAATGGTTATTTTGTCCGCCAAGGGGAAGACGTTCCATACATGATCTTTCCCGAGCCGTGGGTTAACAATAAAGGTGTCAAAAAGCCCGGCCTCGAAATCTTCTCCGATTGTGAGGTCCAGATATCCGACAGAGAACCAACTCCCATGTCGCCCCGTGAATGGTGGGGGAGGAAGATGACTATAGAGTCCGAGACAGAAATCACCGTGGGGGAAGAACTGACAGATTTAGCCTCCATGTTTGAAGAGCTCGCCATGATGAATAAATGCCAGGTTAACGCCATCCATGACACCGTCATCATGAACGAAACTATCAGTGAGATCCCGCCAAGCTCCGAGCCGATCAACAATTGGTATTCAACAAAAGGGCCCGTGGTATCCGAGGAATTCTTAGTCCAAGAAATGGGTTGCATACCCCGCACAGCAACAAAGGAAGAGCAGCTCACACTTACTTTCGAGTCCGAGAGTGTCTCTAATACCCTCACCCAAGAGGATTTGGAGGCCATAGCCGAGCGTGTGTTTCCTTTCTTTGCTAATGAAAAATTTGATATTTCTGAGTACCCTGAGATTGCAAACATCATAAATGATGAATTAACTAATAATGAACTTAACAAACAAGTTAATAACGACTCAAATTATGATGAAATAGACCACGAAAACACAACATACTTAAATGAACTTGCTCAACAAGTCCGTAGTCGTGGCGAGAATGGTCCAAAGGCTGACGAAGAATTGCATGTTGTTAATCTGGGTACCGAAGAAGAGCCAAAAAAAACCAAGATTGGAAGCTTCTTCAAGGGGGACGACAAAGACAGATTGACTGCACTACTACGGGAGTTCGTGGATGTGTTCGCATGGTCATACAAAGACATGCCGGGTTTAGACAGAAAGGTAGCGGAGCACAGGATTCCGATCAGAGAAGGTACCAGGCCAGTAAAGCAGAAGCTCAGAAAGATCAAGCCAGAATGGTCTCTGCAGGTCAAAGAAGAGATTGAGAAGCTCCTCAGTGTGGGTTTCATCAAGGTTATCGAGTATCCGACATGGTTAGCCAACATTGTGACAGTCAGGAAGGCGAACGGCAAGGTTCGAGTTTGTGTAGACTTTCGGGATTTAAACAAAGCTTCCCCAAAGGATGATTTTCCACTCCCTAATATCGACATGCTAGTCGACTCCACTGCTGCCTACGAGGTTCGCTCATTCGTGGATGGGTTCGCTGGGTACAATCAGATTCTTATGGCCGAGGAAGATCAACATAAGACAGCCTTCACAACACCGTGGGGTACCTTTTGCTACACAGTCATGCCATTTGGGTTAAGAAATGCTGGGGCTTCCTACCAAAGAGCCGTGACAGACTTGTTCCACGATATGATTCACAAAGAAATCGAGGTCTATGTGGACGACATGATCATTCACTCCAAAGGAACCGATGGTCAACACCTAATCGATCTCCGCAAGTTCTTCGAAAGGCTTCGTCAACACAAGATGAGGCTCAACCCTGCAAAGTGCACATTCGGGGTTATCCGAGGCAAAGTTCTTGGTTATATGGTCACTGAAAGGGGAATCGAAGTAGACCCCTCCAAAATCAAGGCAATCATTGACATGCCTCCTCCAAAGACGCAGAAAGAGATTAAAGGTTTCATGGGAAGACTACAATACATCAGTCGGTTTGTGCACCAACTCACTTCCATGTGCGAGCCAATCTTCAAGCTACTCAAAAAGAATGTGGCTCTAGAATGGACCGACGCGTGCCAAGAAGCCTTCGATCAAGTAAAGCATTACTTGACGTGCCCTCCTGTTCTAGTTCCGCCACACAAGGAGAAACCTCTGTTGCTTTATCTCACTGTCAATGATGAAGCCCTAGGGGCTATGTTAGCACAAGAGCAACAAGAGTCCACAAAGGAGAACGCCATTTATTTTGTCAGTCGCCGATTCCAAGGAGGCGAAAAGAACTACTCCGTCTTAGAAAAGTCATGTGCAGCATTGGTTTGGGTCACTCAAAAGCTCAAACACTATATGGAAGCCTTTCCGATCAAGCTAGTAGCAAAAGTGGACCCGCTCCGCTACATCTTCGAGAAGCCTTTCATGTCAACAAGAATAGCCAAATGGTACTTCATGCTCGCCGGCTATGATATCACTTACGTCACACTAAAATCCGTCAGGGGGAAAGTGTTCAGTGACCAACTTGCCGAATTCCCGTGTGACGAAGTGAAGGGGGAAGATGTACAGTTCCCCGATGAGCATTTAATTTGTACTGCAACCGAGGAAGACAAGTGGCAACTTTTTTTCGATGGCGCCGCCAATAAACACGGTTTTGGTATAGGGGTATTGCTTGTCGATCCAAAAGACATCTACACTCCCATTGCCATACGCCTGGAATTCGAAGCTACGAACAACATTGCCGAGTACGAAGCATGCATAGCAGGGCTCGAAGCAGCTCTCGAAAGAAACGTCACGGAACTAGAAGTGTTCGGCGACTCTTTGCTCCTTATCAATCAGCAATCGGGTAAATGGCGAACCCAAGACCCGACTCTCCAACAGTATGGTCAGCACCTTGAAGAACTGGTTGAACAATTCCAAGAGATTACTTTCAACTACCTGCCAAGGGATAAGAATCGCTTCGCTGATGCACTGGCCACTATAGCTTCATTAGTTGAAATGCCCAAAGGGAAAATGGTGAAGCCTTTCAAAATTGCTCGAAGGAACAATCCGGCATATTTCATGAGTATCGAGATTAACGAGATGCAAACAAACTCTCCGTGGTATTCGGATATCATGAACTTCCTCAAAGAAGGCACTTATCCCGAGAATAGCAATAAGAAGTCTCAAGCAGCTCTGCAAAGGATAGCCTCTCGGTACGTACTGATTGGGGACCGAGTCTATAAAAGGCACCACGACGGGATCAATCTCTTATGGGCCAATGAGACCGAAGCTCAAGAGATAATGTGTGAAGTGCACGAAGGAGAATGTGGACCCCACATGAATGGGTTTATGCTAGTCAAGAAGATACTTCGCATTGGTTACTATTGGAGCACTATGGAACGAGACTGTATCGACAAAGGCAAAAGGTGTGCCAAGTGCCAATTCCACGCTAATCTGCAACATGCTCCACCCTCACAACTTTACAACATGGTCACACCTTGGCCTTTCTCTTGTTGGGGGATAGACATCATCGGTAAAGTTCATCCTGCCGGAAGCAATGGGCAGTCATTCGTCCTAGTGGCGGTCGACTACTTCACGAAGTGGGTTGAAGCACAAGCCTATCGGACCCTCAGCGCCAAGAAAGTGGCCGAATTTGTAAAGATTAATATCATGTGCCGATACGGCGTGCCTCATGAAATCATTTCCGACAACGGCTCTCACTTCGAGAAGGAAATGGATGCACTTTTGGTAGAATACAAGATCACCAAGCACAAGTCATCTCCTTACCGGCCCCAAGCAAATGGCGCAGTCGAAGCAGTAAATAAGACCATCGAGACCATCGTCAAGAAAATGGCCTCAACAGGAAGGGATTGGCCCGAGAAGCTACCATTAGCATTGTGGGGCTACCGCACATCAATACGATCTGCAACAGGAGAAACTCCTTATGCATTGGTCTATGGTTCTGAAGCCGTACTCCCTATCGAACTTGAAGTCCCATCTCTACGGGTCCTCCTCGAGAATCAAGTCAACGAGGTCGACTGGATACAAAGTCGATATGAACAACTAGCCTTGCTCGACGAGAAAAGGTTAAGAGCACTCGAACGCACAAGGGCGTATCAGCAAAGGATGGCAAGAGCTTTCAACAAAAAGGTGAAGCCTCGAAACATCAATGTGGGAGATTTGGTTTTAAGACAACATCCTCCTAATGCCATGAATCCCCTGGGGAAATGGGGACCCCGATGGATCGGTCCGTACGTGGTCAAAAAGATACTAAGCGGTGGTGCAGTCCGGCTCATGGATTTAGATGGTGACCAGCTGCCAAAGGAGGTCAACCTCGACAAGCTCAAGAGGTTCTACGCTTAGTAAAACAAAGACCATAACAAAAAAAAAAAAAAAAAAAAAAAAAAAAAATCGCTCGCTAGGTTGAAAACCCGCAAGGGCGGCCTAGGCAAAAATTAGAGCACGTGCAAAAAAAAAAGAAGCCCGCTAGATTGAAAACCCGAAAGGGCGGTCTAGGCAAAAAACAGGGTGCACACACAAAAAAAAAAAAAAAAAAAAAATGGTCTTTGTTTGTTTGAACTACGAAGACCTGAGCCTCCCAATTGGAGGAACGTAGGCAACCTTCGGGTGCGGTCTAAAACATATCAAAAATACCCAATTCACTTCAAATAACAAAATGCAATTTTTATTCATTCAATGAACTATTCAAACCATTACAACAGATTTATTGAGCAACAAAAGGCATCAAAATATTAAATCCTAAAACAAAGTGGTCTAATTGCAATCTCTTGGGGTACAAAGAAAAATCTAATCTTTCTTAGGTTTGGGAACCCATTGCTTCTTGTTATGTACTTTAGTCTTCTTGGATGGGGACGGAACATTCTTGGGACCGCCAAGACGGGAGAAAACGCTAGGACGGAACGGAGCTTCATCAACGGCTTTCCTTTTACCCTTATCAAGCGGAACCTTAGCGGGGACAACCATGGGACGCTTCCACACATATGAGGAATTTTCCTTACCTTTCTTCTTCTTGGGAAAATGACGGGGTCTATAGTCCCGCACATGAACCACCGGTCTCACGGGGTCAACAATATCGTCATTGGGCCTTCCCAAACGATCAAAAACGCTCGGACGTTTCTCCACCATCGAGACGGACCCTACAGCTGGAACGGCGTTCACCATTGGAACAGACTTCTCACCCTCGGGGACGGAAACCTTAACTTCAAAGGAGAAAGTCATTGGGGCCATTATAACAAGAATTTTGTGGTTTAGGGGGAGAAAGTGTTTGCAAAAGAATGCTGTGTGGCCATTCTGGTCGAAAAATGGTTCAAATTTATAGCTGTTGGAACATTCTGATCAGAAAAGAAAGGGGCTGTAATTCAGCAGTCCAGAAGCGCGCGCCTCCGACCAGGGCTGCACAACGCGCGCGCCTCCCACAAGCAAGGCCCGACGCGCGCGCCTTTGACAGCAGTTCAGACAGAAACAACCCTTGTCAGTTCAGAACAGAACCCAAGCACTTCAATATACCCAACCTGCAGCCAAATCAAATCCCAGCAACAAAAAGGAGTTCAAGCATCGACAACAAGCAACCTTTGGGCACACATTTGTTTGTAAAGAGTCGACATCTAAGATCGAGTCGCTAATAGAACATAAAACGAGTAGTAAGATAACTAGGATTGTAAATACATGTTAAATGTTATTACAGGCAAAAGTAAAAGTGTTTCAATCCCTCATCCTCTCAGCCTCAACAGCTCGGGCACATCATCACCAGCACTGTGCTCACCCCCTGCTACCACTCTCGGTCTCCTCATCGTCATTATCATCCTCATCATCATCATCGTCATCATCATCCTCAGACTCAGATGTCTCAATCACAACATCAGGACGGGTCCTCTTGGCAGCTCTCCCTGATGAACTAGCGCCGCCCCGGCTCTGGCTACCCTCTCGGCTCAGACTCCTACTATGGCTCAGACTCCTGCTCAGCGACTGCCTCGCCGAAGAGACAGCCTCATCAATGTCCAGCGCAGCATCCCTGCAGCCTCGTCCCATGCCCCGAGCACCTCGGGCAGCTCCTCTCGCAGCACCAGAGACAGTACCAGCAGCATCTCTAGTCATGGCAGCAATATCCCTGCACAGCTCCAGCACCCTCTCCTCCAGCTGACGGAGCCTCCGCCTCATCCCTTTGTTCTGCCTACCCAAGTGCCTATAAGCAGCTACGGGCACCTGTTGCAACAAAGAACGGGGAAAGGAAATTACATCAATACAAAGAACAGAGAAACAAGACTGGAACTGAGAAAATGCAAAGATGGTCAGAGAGACATACCACAGCAGCCTGAGCGGGAAGCTCTCTCTCCGGTGACATATCCTCGGGAACAATCTCCCTCTGCTCCTCAAAGACCCCGAAGTTTGAATAAGTGTAATAAGGAGGAGGCAAAGGAGGATCAAAACAATACCCGGCACCGGTAGTATAAAACCGAGCGGAGGTCGAAGGAGCATCCTGTGATCTCCTCGGATCAGCGAACATAAAGCCCTACATTAAGTTGTTCTCCCTGAAGAGGCCATAATCCTGAATATAAGGGACGGCATCAACCCCTACCATATATGCCGCACGATCAGCCTCTGAAAGTGACCTCCAGTTACGAGGGCAGAAAGGAGGAACGTCTGGAACTGCAGGACGAGGAGGGGTGTAAAAGTCTGTCACCTGGGTACCATGCTGCCAAAATACTCTGTCTCCCAAGTACAGAGCCATGCACTCACCCGAACTCATCAAAAGCCGAGAACGGGTAGGAATAAGAGTGTGCTCAAACCAGTGCTGAACTGATCTCCACGGATACAAAGAAAAGGCAACAGACTCAGGCCTCAGGGTGTCCAAGTGCCGTCGGGCCGAAGTAAGACTAATGGGATTCGTGCCAGTCTTCACATTCCTCTCCTTATACGCCCACCGTGCGCAGTCCGGATACTGGGGCTGGCCTTCCTTGGCAATCTTGAAATCCCTCAGATTCAGGATAGCAAAAGCCCAAAGCTGTAGACAAGAGGCAGAAACAAAGTTAATGACAGTCAACGAAAAAGGCAGTTATGACTAAGGCAAGGAGAATATAAAAGGGACAGTAAGTGGTATACCTCCCACAGCAAGCTGAAGCCCGTAACAGAGCTGGTAGTCGAGCGGCTGGTCAAATCCATGCCGTGATAACAAGCAGCCAAGCCCGCTGCGCCCTAGTTATACTGGCCGATCTGGTCCAAGTCCACTAACAAGTCAAGCAGAGCCAAAGAGGCCGAAGACCCCCCGTTGGCAAACAGAGTGTGGGATAGCAAGTACCAAATGAAGCAACGGGCCACAGCATCAACCCGATCAGCAGTAACACCTCGAGCCTCAGTCATCAAGATGCTGAAATAAGCCCGGATTCTCCCCCATGTCACTCGAGAATTCTTAATCTCGAACCGGCAGTCAACCAAGGCCAGTAACTCGTCTGGAGTCCGAACAGCCCCTCTCAAACCAAAAGGGACAGGCACCCCCATGAACGGCAAGCCCGTCAAAGATGTGAAATCAGTAGGCGTCATGGTCACCTCGCCCATGGGTAAATGGAATGTATGGGTGGTATCCCACCATCTCTCCCTCAATGCCTGAACCACATCAGGGTCATTCTTCAAAGCTGGGAGGCTAGTGACAAAAAGACCAAAATGAGTCCCTGTGACTCGGGCCCGAACATTCTCGGGCAACCTCTTCCATATAGAGATGGGCCCATGAGCCCCACCGCGAATCTCTGTCAAACGGGTCCACTCCTGAAAGAAAAAAAAAGGAACAGCAAAAATTTCATCAGCCCCTGCTAGAAAAACGGATGAACTCAACACAGAGATTTCGAAGGCAGAACAATGTACAAGCAAATGTGTGAACGTGAAAATGGACATCCCAACATGTTTCTTACAACAAATCAGCAACAACAAACAACATGCAAAGAATGATCAATAAAGCTGCTGCAGCAATATTTCGGGTAAAGAAAACAGAACTTCATGAAACCCGAAATCGACAAGAAAGGTGAGGCATTCTTACCAAACCCGAAGTCACGAAGTGAGAAATATGGGTATGAGGCCGGAAAGTAAGCAAGCTCGGGTCCATAGCTTCAACCCCAATTTCGGGCTCCTCGCCCTGTGGCATCTCAAACGGAGGTGATTGCTGACGATCCGACATCGTTTCTTTGACGGAATTGATCCTAGAGCAGCAAGAAAGTGTTTTGGGGTGATTTCTCTACGAAAATTGGGCTTGGAATTTGGAGGGTTCTTCAGATTTTTGAAAAATGGCCGAAAACAGCGAACAGCCTGTTTAAATATGCTGAACTTATGCGCCAGGCGCGCGCCTCCCTACATACTCATCTGAGGCGCGCGCGTCCCATAACGAGTCCCGGACGCGCGCTCTTCCCATCATCAGGCAGGTTCAGAAGCAGTCTCACATGCAAAAATCCATGCATCGTATCAAAGGGTTCCCCACGGATTCCGAACTCCCTAAGTTCTATCACGGGTGCCACACCCCCCTCAAGAGTCAATCTCAACATTTCATCCCCAGCAGGAACATCTTTATGGTCGCGGTCAACTGTGCCCGTATCCCGCAATTCAAAAGTCAAGCGTGACTCCAAACGGCACGAGACTTCAAAGCAATATTTCATCAAACGGATTCACTAACGGATTCGTCAACAAGGGTTCACCAACGGACTCATCCAAGGGATTCACTAACGGATTCATCAAACGGGTTCACTAACGGATTCTTCAACAAGGGTTCACCAACGGACTCATCCAAGGGATTCACTAACGGATTCATCAAACGGATTCACCAACGGATTCGTCAACAAGGGTTCACCAACGGACTCATCCAAGGGATTCACTAACGGATTCATCAAACGGATTCACCAACGGGTTCGTCAACAAGGGTTCACCAACAGACTCATCCAAGGGATTCACTAACGGATTCATCAAACGGATTCACCAACGGGTTCGTCAACGAGGGTTCACCAACGGACTCATCCAAGGGATTAACTAACGGATTCATCAAACGGATTCACCAACGGATTCGTCAACAAGGGTTCACCAACGGACTCATCTAAGGGATTCACTAACGGATTCATCAAACGGACTCACCAACGGATTCGTCAACAAGGGTTCACCAACGGACTCATCCAAGGGATTCACTAACGGATTCATCAAGTGGATTCACCAACGGATTCGTCAACAAGGGTTCACCAACGGACTCATCCAAGGGATTCACTAACGGATTCATCAAAAGGTTCACTAACGGCCTCATTCAAAACATTCAGCCGGCAGGTTCACCTAACGGATCATGCCACCCCCTCTATCAACAAAAGCCGTTCACACAGGGAGCGCACCACTATCTCTCGCAATTTCAAATTCCTGCTTTCATCGAGTCTTTGCCTTTTCTTGGTGATGTCCTCGGCGGGTGTCTTTAACTTTCGTCGACGCGTTTTGCTTTGCAATCCACGTCGCCGAGGGGCTCTGTAGACACCCCGCCTTGGACCGCTCACCTCGATTGCACATTTGATTTTGTGTTTCTCCCCATTTTAAGTGTTTCTCGTTAGTTTCTGTCACTTCCGTTAAGTTCCTGACTGACTTCGTTAAGTCCAGGGACTAAACTGAATGACAGGGCTGACTTTCAAGTCCATTCTGTCAAAATTGCCTTCTCTGAGTCGCGCGCCTCCGACAGGAGGAGCCAAGCGCGCGCGCCTCCCGAACCCAAATCAGGAAGCGCGCGCCTCTGGGCGTCAGTTACAGATTTCTGGCCAGGATTCCCTCCCTTGCTCAATTTACAAGATTTTGCCCGGGAAGGATTTCTTGGTGACTGAGTTTTGGCACCAAAAACACCCCTCTTTCACCTATAAAAACCTCTCTTTACCTCCATTTTCAAGGATAGAAAAATCATCGGAAAGACCCGATCGAAAACTAGACAAAAAAATCACTTTCTAAAGGTTCTCCAAGGATCTCATCAAGCAACACTTGAAGTTCTTCAAATTGTAGGTAAAAGTACATCTTTTCCTTTCTTTTCTACTTCATCTCCTCTCTCTCTTTTACTTTAATCAAATGTGCAATCACCCAAATCACTTTGGGACATGACTCTAATGATCACCTCATCTCATTGAGGTTGGTTAAGGAGTTATCTCCTACATTCCAAATCCTATTTTAAACCCCCTTTTTATGACTTAAAGAAGAAGAAGAAGAACATTTTCATTCATGTAGATTTTAATCAAGCAAGACCAACTTTAGTTGGGCGAGATGGGTGTTTCGGTACTTCCCATCTCGTAATCTAACCCCCGAACCTCAAAACAAAGAATTTCTGTTTTCGTAATCAAACTTAGGCTACAATCTATAGGTTTTTCTTATGTTCCTCAAAACATAGGTGGCGACTCTAAAAACAAGTTAGACATCCTAGGATAACACACGCGCTCGAGCCTAAAGCCGTGGTTCCCCCGGGGTATCTACAAGGGGATTCAATCAACGTCATGCCCTATGCATTGTTTGAAACTCTTAAGTTGGGACCGCTGCAGGACACCAGAGTTGTGATACTGTTGGCGGATAGGTCGAATGCCTACCCGAAGGGATTGGTAGAGGATGTTCTTGTTAGAGTGGGGAAGATGATATTTCCCGCGGATTTTTATGTGCTTGAGATGGAGACTGATCCAAAGGCTCCCATACTGTTGGGGAGGCCTTTTATGTCGACTGCTCGGACCAAGCTCGATGTGGCTAATGGTTCCCTAACCATGGATTTCGATGGGCAAGTAATGGAGTTCAACATCTTTGACTCTATGAAATACCCTAAGGACTCAGAGTCATTGTGTTTCATCGATATGATCGAGCCATTGGTAGAGGAGGTGTTTGAGGTGTCTAGTGGAGATGATGATCTCAAGAACGCGTTAGAGAACGCTTTGGGGTATGCTAATTTGGAGTTTGACATCTCAGATTCGATGAAAGAAGTGGTTATGGGTCTTACAAAGAGTGCCATGTTTGCTACCGCGCCAGTGTTGGGTTTTGAGCAAACATGCGCAGCGGAATAAAACCCAAAAGCCTAGATCCGATCACGATGATTAAATTAATACGAGGATGAATTTAGAACACTAACCGTGACGGAGCTTTAAAATTCTGAGATCTTCAATCTTTGTTCTTCGCGCTTCTTTGAATCACGAACGCAGGAACGACCGCAAAACTTGGATCATGAACTTTGAAGGAGTTGATGCCAACGCCCTCTATGTTTATCCACACGCAAACGAATTTCAAGAACGATTCTTGAACCGGATTGCTAGACCCTATAGAAACTCTTTCTACTTTGAAGGCTATATGGAAAATCAATGTTCTTGTTCTTGAGGAAGAAGAAGAACTTGTTTTTCTCTCTCTCGGAGGCTCTCTAATTGATATGGAATCAATCTCTACTGATTAGGTCGTTGTTAGGAGTTTATATACTTATTAGTCCTAAACCTTTTAGGAGAAATAGGTTAAAACCCGTCACAACACGAAATCTGTCATTGGGCCCGAACAGGGCCTGCTCGGCCGAGTCCTTTGAGGTGCTCGGCCGAGCGCCTCTTAAAATCTTCTTTCTGATTCCCTTGCTCGGCCGAGTCCTTTGGGGTGCTCGGCCGAGCACCAGCAGAAAGTCATTTTTAGCCTTTTAAACAATTCGTTCTTTTGTGTGTGACCCCATAGGATTATATTAAGTTGGCAATGAGCTCAAAACATTTGTGCTCATAAATCATGAGCGGACTCTAGCAAGCCATCATGACTACCCAATTAATATAACTTGTATAAGTTCGTGAATCCTTTATAGAACATATTACAATCTCTTTGTTTCACGATGTCTATTGAACGTAAGCCATGGTCAATGGTCAACTTACAATGTTCAATGCTTTCTCGATCCCGAATGTATTGATAGTACAAATCTTATTTGAGCACGGCCATGCATTTCATCAATACCATTCGTCGAGTGGCCAAAGCTTGACATCTCTCTTGACGAGGAACAAATCCCTTCTAGATTAATTACCTTTCCCTACATGAATCCGATTACGCCAATCATATTCTTTATAGCTACCCGTTTAGGGGTAACGTTTGAATATGTCAAACGTAATGTTCATCAAGTGGAAGACTGTGATAATCTCAGGTCTAAAGATTCCAGTAATATAACTATATGAGACTTAATTATGACATAATGACCATGACATAAATCTCATATGGGTCAGTCCAGTATTTGGTCTCCAACAAATACCCATAAGTTTAATTGTATCCCATACACCATAATCATCATATGAATATCTATTAAACTTATACTAACAATCAATCATAATTATCAGGGACGGGGATTATTATAATAAACATGCAAAAGATATAATAATCAAACATTCAATATCTTTAATATAAATAACATTAATCGTTTTACAAAACGTGCCTAGAGCATACAACACCAACAATCTCCCACTTGCACTAGGCTTATTAATGTATCGAATACCCATAGACCTAACATGACCATCATGCTTCGTTTGAGGAAGACCCTTTGTTAATGGGTCGGCAATGTTATCATCAGTTGGTACTCTGCATATATTCACGTCACCTCTGTTAATGATTTCTCGAATGACATGGTAACGCCTAAGTATGTGTTTGGACTTCTGATGGTTTCTTGGTTCCCTTGCTTGAGCAATAGCACCATTATTATCACAATAAAGGTCTATTGGATCAGCAATACTAGGAGCTACCTCTAGTTCAGTTATGAACTTCTTGATCCAAACAGCTTCTTTAGCAGCATCGGATGCAGCAATATACTCAGCTTCCGTTGTAGAATCAGCGACAGTACTTTGCTTAGAACTCTTCCAGCTAACAGCACCTCCATTAAGCACAAATACAAATCCAGATTGCGATCTAAAATCATCCTTGTCGGTTTGGAAGCTTGCATCTGTGTAACCACTTACAACAAGATCACCTTCCACACCTCCATACACCAAGAACGAATCTTTAGTCCTTCGCAAGTACTTAAGAATCGTCTTGACTGCAATCCAATGATTTTCACCAGGATTTGATTGGTATCTACTCGTCATGCTCAAAGCATACGAGACATCGGGTCTAGTACATATCATGGCATACATGATTGATCCAATTGCGGAAGCATATGGAATCCCAATCATTCTCTTATGCTCATCAGTTGTCTTAGGACACTGATTCTTGCTTAGAGTTATGCCATGTCCTACTGGCAAATTTCCTCTCTTAGAGTTTTCCATGCAGAATCTCTTAAGAACTTTGTCAATATATGTATCTTGACTTAAACCAATCAATTTCTTGGATCTATCACGATAGATCCTAATGCCAAGGATATAAGCGGCTTCTCCCATATCTTTCATAGAGAAACACTTTCCTAACCAAGTCTTTACAGACTGCAGTGCGGGAATGTCGTTTCCTATGATCAATGTGTCATCAACATATAGTACCAGAAATAATACTACGCTCCCACTAATCTTCTTGTAAACGCAAGGTTCATCTTCGTTCTTGATGAAGCCAAACTCTTTGACCGATTCATCAAATCGAAGATTCCAACTCCTAGAGGCTTGCTTCAATCCATATATGGATCGTTGCAATTTGCATACTCTGTTAGAATTTTCTGGAATTACAAAACCTTCAGGTTGTGTCATGTAAACATCCTCAAGTAAGTTCCCGTTAAGGAACGCTGTTTTGACATCCATTTGCCATATCTCATAGTCAAAATATGCGGCTATGGCAAGTAAAATTCTTATAGACTTGATCATTGCTACGGGCGAAAAGGTTTCATCATAGTCGATTCCATGAATCTGCCTATAGCCTTTCGCTACAAGTCTAGCTTTATAAGTATGCACCTTTCCATCCATGTCAGTTTTCTTTTTGAAAACCCATTTGCATCCTATGGTTTTTACACCTTCAGGCGCATCAATCAAGTTCCAAACTTGATTATCATACATGGATTTAATTTCAGATTCCATGGCTCCAAGCCATTTATCTGAATCAGGAGCGGACATCGATTCTTGGTAGGAAGTAGGTTCGTCATCAACTATGACTTCTACTTCATTGCTATCCGTCATGAGAATTCCATATCTCTCAGGTTCAGATCGCACCCTACCAGTTCTGCGAGGAACTTGAGTATTCTGAATAGGTTCCACAACTCTTTGTGAAACTTGTTCAGATCCAACATTTTGTTCCATGTAATTTTCGGGTTCTCGAATTTCTTCGAGATTAATTTTACTCCCACTAATTCCTTTGGAGAGAAACTCTTTCTCTAGAAAGGTACCATGACGGGCAACAAACACTTTGTTTTCCGCGCGGTTGTAAAAGTAATAACCCTTAGTTTCCTTAGGGTAACCTACGAAAATACATTTATCAGATTTAGGTGTGAGTTTGTCAGATATGAGCTTCTTAACAAATGCTTCACAACCCCAAATCTTCATGAAAGACAAACTAGGTTTTCTTCCAGTCCACATCTCATGTGGAGTCTTTGGAACAGATTTTGTTGGAACATTATTTAGTGTTAGTGCAGCAGTTTCTAGTGCATGTCCCCAAAAGGTTAAAGGAATATCAACTTGACTCATCATGGAGCGGACCATATCCAATAAAGTCCTATTTCTCCGTTCGGACACACCATTCCATTGTGGTGTCCCAGGTGGAGTTAATTGTGAAACAATTCCACAATCTTTCAGATGATTGTCAAATTCTTGGCTTAAATATTCTCCACCACGATCTGATCGAAGTGCTTTAATAGTTTTGCCAAGTTGATTTTGTACTTCATTTTGAAATATTCTAAATATCTCAAAAGATTCATTTTTATGTTTCATTAAGTAGACATAGCCATATCTACTAAAATCATCAGTAAAAGTTATGAAGTATTGATATCCTCCCCTAGCATTGCAACTCATTGGTCCACACACATCAGTATGTATGAGGGCCAATAAGTCATTAGCCCTTTCACTACTCTTGGTAAAAGGTGCCTTAGTCATCTTTCCAAGTAAACATGACTCACAAGTTTCATATGATTCAAAATCATGTGAATCTAGAAGTCCGTCCCCATGGAGTTTTGAGATACGCTTCTCATTAATATGACCAAGACGGCAATGCCACAAATAAGTATGATTTACATCATTAGGTTTGGATTTCTTATTTACATTATAAACATTCTCATTATTCCCACTTTCAACATCAAGAACATAAAGGCCATTAAATGAACATGCAGTACAATAAAGCATATCATTTAAATAAATAGAAAACTTCTTATTTTCAATAAGAAACTTAAAACCTTCATTATCCAAACAAGAAATTGAAATAACATTTCTACTTAAATCCGGAACGTAATAACAATTGTTCAAAACAAGAATTAATCCGCTAGGTAAAATGACATCATATGTTCCTACGGCTAATGCAGCAACTCTTGCTCCATTCCCCACGCGTAGGTCCACTTCGCCATCTTTAAGTAGCCTTCTATTCCTTAGTCCCTGCACATTTAAACAAATGTGAGATCCACATCCAGTATCTAATACCCAGGAGCTAGAAGTAGAAAGTAGAATATCTATAACATAGATACCTGAAGTAGATGCAGTCCCACCGCTCTTCTTCTTCTTTAACTCTTCCTTGTAAACCTTGCAATTTCGTTTCCAATGTCCAATCTCATTGCAGTGGAAACAAATTGCATCCTTTTGGGAAGCAGGTTTAGCCACATTAGCTTTGGCAACAATTGCCTTGCTAATCTTGGGTTTGACAACTTTTGCCTTACCCTTTCCTTTGCCTTTTTGGCCCTTTCCTTCCTTAGACACAATGAGTACAGGAGCGGTCTCTTTACCGATTTTCTTTTCTGCCTGCTTAAGCATCCCATGCAGTTCAGACATAGTCTTATCCATCCCTTGCATATTAAAGTTCATGACGAACTGATTATAGCTTTTGGGCAATGAATTAAGAATAAAATCGGTAGCCAACTCAATCTCAATTGGATGGCCAAGCCTCTCTAGTTTCTCAAAGTAAGCCTTCATTTTCAAAACATGAGGGCTCACAGACTGTCCTTCGCTCATCTTGCATGAGACTAGGGCAGCTATGGTGTCGAACCTTTCTTGCCTTGCTTATTCTTGGAACATATCTTTCAATGTAGCAGCAAGGTCAAATGCTTCCAAGTGTTCAAGAATCTTCTGAAGTTCTGAACACATGGCCGCAAGCATAAGACAACCCACCTCACGAGAATCATTCACATGTTTCTTGTAGGCGTTTATCTCATCCTTGGGTGCATTAGAAGCAGGTTCTTCTTCAAGAACGGGCTCATCAAGAATATAGAGTTTATCCTCATGCTTTAGAACAATTCTAAGGCTACGGATCCAATCCGTATAGTTAGCTCCATCTTCTTGAAGTTTCTCCTTCTCAAGGATAGATCGCAGTGATAAATTTGTATTCTGAGTCATTATCTACAATTATGCAAACATATAATTAAATATAAGTACCAACTTAATTAAAGATATTAAATTAATAGTATTTTACAAATACTCCCACTAAATTATATAACCTTCATATACATCCAATGTATAATATAATTTGAATGGGCTAAGATCCATATTTCACTTAACTTTGAGTCGGCTAGGGAACGACTGCTCAAAATAAGTTATTTAGGTAGACAACTCCTTGTCAATCATATCGTATATGACTCTTAGATCTTTTATGAGATTTTAGATATCGTATATCTAACATGTTTTAATCTCATCTGTGCCTTAGGCCCAAAACTGTTTTGATAGCCTAATTAAGTTAAACCATTTTAAATGTATAGGAATCACTGTTTCCTCATCTTGCTCATAAATGGATAGAATCAATGCACCTACGCTAGTGCGTAAACCACACAAAACTACCCACGTACTCACAAGTGTTTTAATCATGGATTGGCACGGAACTTAAATTTTAAAGAAGGTTCATGACATATAGCATGGTCAATGTTTATAGTCACATAATATAAACACATAAAGCAACGGTTAATAATTTAACTAATCTCATTAATTAAATTAATTCATGTGATTGATTTATGGGGATCAATTCTTTAACACATTATTGAGAGCACGATTGTACGGTCGAAACTAAGCCAGAAGGCATCCACAATCCCGTACCAAATTTAGAAACTAGAAGAAACAACTATGTAAGGTCGAAACTAAGCCAATAGGCATCCACAATCCCTTACATAAAGTAACTCGATTCTAAATTCTTTTGTCCCATCAATTCATTACTTTGACCTTGATATTTGTTTTCAGGAAACACGGTTTCTCAAACCAGCCATCTGACAAACAAATTCAATCCAAAGTGATTTTAAACAAGCCATTTAATTTCAGGAAACACGGTTTCTAAAACCAGCCATCTGAAAAACAAATTCTGTCCAAAATCAACCTGCTCGGCCGAGTCCTTTAAGGTGCTCGGCCGAGCGCCTCTGTGTTCCAGAAAACCCTTTGCTTCTGACGACTCTGCTTGGCCGAGTCTTATAGACTGCTCGGCCGAGCACCACGAACAGAATAGATTTTCTTCTCGAATTTTAATTCTAAGATTGCTTTCCCGATTCATTTAGCATTTGGTGTTCATAATGATCATATCATCATGTTCATCAAAACCTTGAATAAACGATTTATTCATGAATCAAAGATCATCAACAAATCAATCCAATTAATTTTTGATAATCTAAAGGAACATAATAATCAAATTATTATTGCAATCGTAGATCCCACATAACGTATTTAAACGGTGCGATTTTATGATTTCAATATATCTCATATATAAACATAAAACTCAGATCACATAAACATCTTGAATCCAAATTCACATAGCATGCCAAAACATATAATCCAATTATATCATTAACATGTTATTATTAAAATAATCATGATGAACGGGGCTCTGATACCGCTGTTGGGTTTTGAGCAAACATGTGCAGCGAAATAAAACCCAAAAGCCTAGATCCGATCACGATGATTAAATTAATACGAGGATGAATTTAGAACACTAACCGTGACGGAACTTTAAAATTCTGAGATCTTCAATCTTTGTTCTTCGCGCTTCTTTGAATCACGAACGCAGGAACGACCGCAAAACTTGGATCATGAACTTTGAAGGAGTTGATGCCAACGCCCTCTATGTTTATCCACACGCGAAGGAATTTCAAGAACGATTCTTGAACCGGATTGCTAGACCCAATAGAAACTCTTTCTACTTTGAAGGCTATATGGAAAATCAATGTTCTTGTTCTTGAGGAAGAAGAAGAACTTGTTTTTCTCTCTCTCGGAGGCTCTCTAATTGATATGGAATCAATCTCTACTGATTAGGTCATTGTTAGGAGTTTATATACTTATTAGTCCTAAACCTTTTAGGAGAAATAGGTTAAAACCCGTCACAACACGAAATCTGTCATTGGGCCCGAACAGGGCCTGCTCGGCCGAGTCCTTTGAGGTGCTCGGCCGAGCGCCTCTTAAAATCTTCTTTCTGTTTCCCTTGCTCGGCCGAGTCCTTTGGGGTGCTCGGCCGAGCACCAGCAGAAAGTCATTTTTAGCCTTTTAAACAATTCGTTCTTTTGTGTGTGACCCCATAGGATTATATTAAGTTGGCAATGAGCTCAAAACATTTGTGCTCATAAATCATGAGCGGACTCTAGCAAGCCATCATGACTACCCAATTAATATAACTTGTATAAGTTCGTGAATCCTTTATAGAACATATTACAATCTCTTTGTTTCACGATGTCTATTGAACGTAAGCCATGGTCAATGGTCAACTTACAATGTTCAATGCTTTCTCGATCCCGAATGTATTGATAGTACAAATCTTATTTGAGCACGGCCATGCATTTCATCAATACCATTCGTCGAGTGGCCAAAGCTTGACATCTCTATTGACGAGGAACAAATCCCTTCTAGATTAATTACCTTTCCCTACATGAATCCGATTACGCCAATCATATTCTTTATAGCTACCCGTTTAGGGGTAACATTTGAATATGTCAAACGTAATGTTCATCAAGTGGAAGACTGTGATAATCTCAGGTCTAAAGATTCCAGTAATATAACTATATGAGACTTAATTATGACATAATGACCATGACATAAATCTCATATGGGTCAGTCCAGTATTTGGTCTCCAACAAATACCCATAAGTTTAATTGTATCCCATACACCATAATCATCATATGAATATCTATTAAACTTATACTAACAATCAATCATAATTATCAGAGACGGGGATTATTATAATAAACATGCAAAAGATATAATAATCAAACATTTAATATCTTTAATATAAATAACATTAATCGTTTTACAAAACGTGCCTAGAGCATACAACACCAACAGCCGGGTCATGGTCACATGAAGCTAGAGGTTCCGATAGAGAAGCTTGTTCCATCTATAGAGAAGGCACTGGAGCTTGAGTTGAAGGTCCTCCCTGAGCACCTTAAGTATGTTTATCTAGGTGAGGGAGAGACGCTTCCGGTAGTGATTTCTAGCAAGTTGACTGAGGATCAAGAGAAGAGGTTGATTGAGGTGATCCGGGAGCAAAAATATGCGATTGGTTGGACTATTGCCGATCTCAAGGGCATTTGTCCATCTTTGTGTATGCACCGAATCAACCTAGAGGAGGGTGCGAAGCTGGTGAGGCAACCACAGAGGAGGCTTAACCCACCAATGATGGAGGCGGTGAAAAAGGAGGTCTTGAAGCTATTACAGATAGGGATCATCTACCCCATCTCCGACAGCGAGTGGGTGAGCCCCACACAGTGTGTGCCCAAGAGGGGCGGGATCACGATTTCCCGTAATCAAAAGGGAGAGATGGTTCCAACCCGGGAGCAAACGGGGATTCGTGTGTGCATTGATCTCCGGAGGCTAAATGAGGTAACTCGTAAAGACCACTTCCCCCTCCCCTTTATTGATCAGATGTTGGAAAGGTTAGCTGGAAGGGCGTATTTTTGTTTTCTTGGTGGTTTTTCCGGGTATTTTCAAATACCTATTGCCCCGGAAGACCAAGAGAAAACTACATTTACTTGCCCCTTCGGCACCTTTGCCTATCGGAGAATGCCGTTTGGATTGTGTAATGCACCTGGGACTTTTCAAAGGTGCATGATGAGTATTGTCTCCGAATTTGTAGAAAATTTTATGGAAGTTTTCATGGATGACTTCACTGTCCATGGAGACTCGTTTGATGAATACCTTGCTCATTTAGGACTAGTGTTGGATAGGTACATTGAAACGAATTTGGTCCTAAATTTTGAAAAATGTCACTTTATGGTCGAGCAAGGCATTGTATTGGGTCATGTTGTGTCGAAAAAGGGTATCGAAGTTGACAAAGCTAAGATTGATGTCATTTCTTCACTTCCTTACCCGACCAATGTGCGTGAAGTCCGGTCTTTCCTTGGTCATGCCGGGTTTTACCGGAGGTTTATTAAGGACTTTTCTAAGATTGCTTCACCTCTATGCACCCTGTTGCAAAAAGAGGTTGATTTTAATTTTGATGATAATTGCAAGCAATCTTTTAATGAGTTGAAGTCTAGGTTGACAACTACCCCCATTATTCAAGAACCCGATTGGTCTCGTCCCTTTGATATCATGTGTGATGCTAGTGATTATGCCGTGGGGGCGGTTTTGGGTCAAAAAGTGGAGCGTGCCTCGCATGTGATTTATTATGCGTCTATGACCTTGAATGGGGCACAAAGAAATTACTCCACTACTGAAAAAGAGATGTTGGCGGTAGTCTTTGCACTAGATAAATTTAGGTCCTACTTATTGGGTACTAAAATCATTGTTTATACCGACCACGCTGCTCTTAAGTATTTAATGTCTAAGAAAGAGGCTAAACCGAGACTCATTCGGTGGATTCTCTTGTTGAGTGAGTTTGACATAGAGGTTAAGGACAAAAAGGGGGCTGAAAATCTAGTTGCCGATCATTTGAGTCGCCTTGTAATGGAGGAGGACAAGCCTTATAAACAAGCCCCAATCCGGGGTGAGTTTCCTGATGAGGTTCTTTGGGCAGTTACTTCAGTGGCCCCTTGGTATGCGGACTTGGTCAATTTTCTTGTCTCTAATAAATTCCTTCCGGGGATGTCAAAATCTAAAAGAGATAAAGACTGTAGTCATGCCAAATATTATGTATGGGATGAGCCCAACTTGTGGAGGCATTGTGCCGACCAAGTCGTGTATTCCCGACAGTGAGGTGTCCTCTATTCTTAAATTCTGTCATGAGTACGCGTGTGGTGGTCATTTTGGTGCGAAAAAGACCGCTAGGAAAGTCTTAGATTGTGATTTCGTTTGACCAACTTTGTTCCGGGATGCGGTCACTTTTTGTCAGTCGTGTGATAGGTGCGTTGGTAATATTGGGCGCCGTGATGAAATGCCACAAACCCTCATTGTGAATTGTGAAATCTTTGATGTGTGGGGGATAGACTTTATAGGTCCGTTCCCTAATTCTTGTGGGTTTGTGTATATTTTACTTGCGGTGGACTATGTGTCCAAATGGGTGGAAGCCATCCCTACCCGCACCGATGATTCAAAAGTAGTGGTCAATTTCCTTAGGGGCAACATTCTGTGTCGGTTTGGGATGCCAAGGGCCATTATTAGTGATAAAGGGACTCATTTTTGCAATAAGACAGTCGAAGCTCTAGTCAAGAGATATCACATCACCCATAAGGTGTCGACTGCTTATCATCCCCAAACAAATGGCCAAGCCGAGGTATCCAATAGAGAGATAAAATCCATCCTTGAAAAAACCGTGAACCCAAATAGGAAGGATTGGAGTCAAAGGCTTGATGATGTGTTATGGGCTTACCGGACGGCATATAAGACACCGATTGGTATGTCACCATATCGATTGGTGTTTGGTAAACCTTGCCATTTACCGATGGAGCTTGAACACAAAGCCTATTGGGCGGTCAAAAAGTTCAATTAACTTAGAAGGTTCCGGTGAGGAGCGAAAATTGCACTTGAGTGAGTTAGATGAGATTAGGAGAGATGCCTATGAGAATAACCTTCTTTACAAAGAGCAGGCAAAGATTTGGCATGATAAGATGATCATTAGAAAGGATTTTAAGGTTGGTCAAAAAGTCCTTCTTTTTAATTCCCGTCTTCGTTTGTTTCCGGGCAAGTTAAGGTCTCGGTGGACCAGCCCTTATGTGGTGAGGGAGGTGTCCCCGCTTGGGACGGTGGTAATCTCTAGTCCAAATGAGGACAAAGGATTCAAAGTTAATGGTCAACGGTTAAAACCGTATTTTGAGAACGAAGTCGTGAATACCGCGAATTTGGAGGTGATTGATCTCCAAGACCCGGTATATGTTTGATAGCTTTGGGTCCGAGTCTTGTCAAAGACTTTAAACTTTGATGCATGCCGGGTGCTTTCCCGGCATTTGGTCTAGCTAAAGACGGTAAAGAAGGGCGGCTAACCGGGAGACAACCCGGAATTTATTTGCTCATTATGTTTATTTTTGTACATTTCGCTTTTAATTTTTAATGTCTAAAATTGGTGCTACTGAAGGGTATATTTTTGTTTTTGTGGGTGCAGGAAATATTGTCATGGAGGCACACATGGCTCACTCGAGCCAGGCTAAAAAAAAAAACAAAAAAAAAAACAAACGCGTCACGACTCGTGCCCCATACCACGACTCGTGCTGGATGAAGGCGGCTACTATTTGCCCGTGTGCGTGACTCGTGCTCACGAGTCCCCCTTGAGAAGAAATTTGTATCTGCACGTGTGCAGCAGTCGTTACCACGCCTCCCCCTATGTGGCACGACTCGTGCTCCTTGTAATGACTCGTGAAGGGGCAAGATTCGATTGGCTGGGCAGTTAAAAAAAAAAAAAAAAAAAAACCTCACATCTCTCAGCCCGCTCCCTTCTCCCTTCCCAGTCCGTCGTCTCTATCTCTCTCTACAACCGCCGCCATACTCCTCTCTCTCCACCACGGAAAACGACCTCCCCCTCCATCAAATCAACCCCCCTCCTTCATCTTCTTCCTCCCTAAACACTTTCCCTCCCTCAATTCACCCGAAATCATCATCTTCACCCACTTTCTCTCTCTAAACTCTAAACTCAAATTCATCACAAATTGCTTCAATTTACTTCACTCCTTCACCTTAAATCACTCTCTCCACCCTAAATTCGACCCAAGCCATCGCCATTAACCTTCAATTCCGAGTTTGAAGCCCGAATTTCAAAAACCCTAGAATTCGAAATTTGGGGCTTTTTGATTTTTCATTCTTGGAGCAAATTTGGAGGAACAAAGATAGTTGTTGTGTCGCGCCCTAGACCCGTGGTCCTACTTGGCCCCACGCTCGGGACACGAGTGGAAGACGTTATAAAACACTTTTGAATTTTTTTCGAAATGTACTTTCATAAAGTTTAACAAAATCACACTTGAAGTTCAAAGACTTCATTTAACTTTAAACAAACTTTACAACCAACTTTCACAACGAAAGTACTTAGCCCGAAGGCTTACAAACTTTTATATAAATGTACATACACCAACATTATTCAAAATAGGTGTTACAATAGGAAGTACGGGTACTCTACCCAAAAGGTTTTACATTTACATAATGTAACCTTAACAAAACAAGTCCCAACTCTTACCACTCCAACGTCCTCCCGTGCCAAAGTGTCCTATCCCCTGGACTCGCTTTTATCTAAAACAGTAAACAAATAAGGGGTGAGAATGAATCTCAGTAAGCTACTAAAATGCAACTACGTTTCATGCTAAAATGATAAGCATAAAGAACAATATCATAAGCATCATATCGCACATAGTATGAGAGGTAAAATCAATTCATATACCACAAATACCACAAATGCCACACTCCGGTGGATACCAAGCCAAGGTTTACCCAATAAACATAACTGTCTGAGAATACCATCTGAGAAAACCATCTGAGCAGCATAAATAGCTGAAGCCGGGATCCCGAAAACCAAACCATAACCATAAGAACCCAAGTAACAACGGGGGGAATATGACACAAAGTCATAACCCAAATGCTCACCCAAGGGAGTGATTCATCCCATCCAAGGCCAATCTGGACTGGGGAAAACAGAAAAGGCAACAGTGGAAAACCTTATAGTGAACTTGGCTTGTGTGCCACTATAATTCCCCCACTGCCTGACTCCACAACAAGTACCAGCTGGACTTTAAACACGAGCATAGTAATGAATACTTGCTAAACAATAACAACCGGGGCAATGATTCTAAAATAAGGAACCAAGCCAAACACATCAAAAGATGTTCAATTATACCCCATGCAACACTTATTCACATTCCATAGCACATTTGTTCATAAGGGAACCAAATTCAAACACTAGAGTGCTCCACAACAACCCTCTAGGTACTTTAGAATATCACCTAAGAGTTAGACCAAGATTGAACTCTAAATCATTTGGATTGAAACAACTCAAACTTTCAGCAGCCCTGGGGGGTCGCCCACACCAGACTGTGCGGCCGCCCAAAATGCTCTGTCCCACGACCAAAACCTTCCAGATAGATGGGCGGTCGCACGCCCTATTTGGGCGGCCGCCCAACCCACTCGACAGGCCAAAATGCACTACATTTTACTCCCTTCGTTTTACCGTCCCAAAAGTACAACACTCACGACACTTAACGTTTATAACTTTACTAAGGCTACAAAATCAGTCCCAAAACAACTCTAACACCACTTTGAACCCAACCAAACCAACATACCAAATACTCACTTTGTCCCAAAATTACAAGTATCACAAAACTTATTCAAAACATAAATTTACAACACATATAGCACATATAACATATATATGACCATTTTAACATTAAAAGGGGAATTAGTAACTTACATATTTCCGGAAAAAGTATCGAGGAAATATGTTTTGTTCGGGTAGAAATGACCTACTCAACGCCCTGATCATTTTTATATAATTAGATTTTAAAACGGAGTAGTAAATAAAAAGAAATAAATCAAAATAGGTTGAACTTACCTTTTCTTCTTAACCCTAGGAAAGAACGAGAGAGTTTTGTTGTTTGTTTTTAACACATAGGGAGAAGGAGAAGGAGAAGGATAAACATGTTTTAATAAAAATCTTTACCCATTTTATACTTTAGTCACTCCACTTCCATTTTCAAAAAATAAACCCCTGTAGTTATATTTTCATAAAGGACCCTATAGTTTCGCTTAATCATTTAACTCCTTTAACCATTATTACTACTAACTAAGTAAATAACACATTTAATCAAGTAAGATGTGCAAGTCATAAAATATGATGCAACACATAAAATGCACACATAAGTCAAATAAAAATCCCCAAAAATATAAAATAAATAGGGACGGGTTTTGGGGTCGTTACATGTTGGGCACTAATAGAGCATTGGAAGGTAATAATTCTCATCTTCCTTCGAATTTTAATTTGTGGATTGTTGAGTGGTGGCTATTTTGGGATTGTTGAAGGGATATTATTGTGTTGACTTGGTTGATTGAGTGTGTGTTGTTAATTATTGTTGATTGGTGAGTGATTGTGAGCGTTGTTGTGATTCATTGAATTTGAGAAATATGGGAAGGAATAAGGTCGGAGCAAGAATTAGTAGTGAGAGTAGTAAAGCCGTGAAGAAGGCTAAAAAGAGCGTTCTTATACCACCTCCTCCCGAGGGAGATATCTTCTTAGGACTTAAAAAATTGAGTGAAGCACAAAAGGGCAAATGGAGGAGTTTAGATAAGTACAACCGTAGACTTCAAGTCACAAAATTTTTGGATGCGGGTGTGCTTGATTTAATTGGGTTGGAAATCCAAGTCCGAAGATTGTTGATGGAGACTGGACTTGAGCTATTCTTGGGGAAGAAGGCGGCAGTTTACAAGTGCTACACGCTTGAATTTCTTTCCACTTTTGAGAGGGTTCAAGTAAGGGGGTGCCGAGTGTTAAGTTTCACCTAAATGATCAAGTGAAAACCTTGTCCTATTATGAAATTAGGAATATATTTGGGGTGTCGGAGCCGAGAGGGAAGTTCGAAGAGAATGATCAACTGGCGCACCATTTCTTTGTGGAGTTGACAGGGTTCACTTTTTCCAAGCCCGATAATGTAGCCACCAGTCTTACCCACCCTGCTTGGAGGCTTCTCTATAGTGGCTTATCAATGACTTTTCTGGCAAAGGGGGAGCCGGCACAACTGAACGCCATGGATGTTGCGTTATTGAGGACGGCACTGCCCAAGGCCTCTAAAACACTCTCGGATTGGGTGGATATCTTTTTGGTTAGGTGTGCACTATGTGTGAGTAGGGGGTGTGGTAACATCCCGATGGGGGGCATGATTACTCTATTGGTGGAACATTTTGTTCAAGCTCATCCCGATGCGGCTGTGTATGTTGGGGGACCCAACTTTTATGACCACGATTATCTGAGCCGGTATGATGATTTCACACGTGTGGGCAGTGCTTTAAAGTTCCATTATAGGGACGAGATTTCTATGATGTGTGAGCGTGGGGCTGTTTTCCTGTCGGGCTCGACGGCTAGGGATTAGAGAATGCCCGGTGTACTTGATGTCGGGAGTAAACTGTGGGTTAAGAGAGGTGGTAATGATGATGATGATGGTGATGATGAGCAGGATGATGGTGATGATGAGGAGAATGCACCAGATGATGAGGAGAATGCACCAGATGATGAGGAGTTGCAGGAGATGCCACAGCAGCAGGGCGGTTCTGATGCTTTTGGGGACTGGTCACAGATGCGGTCCTTCTTAGAGGGCCAACACCAGGAGATGCGATCTATTGTTCAGTCCTGGCACACATTTGAGGATCAAATGTATCAGAACAGGTTTAATTTTGAAGATCAGATGCATCAGGACAGATATGCCTTTGAGGATAGGCGCTGGGAGGATTTTTCAGATAGATTAGAGGGGCTCGAGGACCAGCAGGCTATTATATCCAGGAGACATCAGCAGATGGAGTCCTGGATGATGCAGCAGCAGGGGCCTCCGCCATATGTACCAGTAGAGGATGAGTACTACGCCATGATGGCATCTCGGGCAGAGGCTCGGGAACAGAGGCGTGCATCTAGACGGACCCCACATCAGGGAGAGGGCTCCAGTTCACAGTCTCAGCCACAACCACAGCCCCAGTATCCACAGCAGCCTCAGTATTACTCCCAGGCCCACTGGCAGTGACAGTGGCCACAGTGAGGGTACACCTTTTCCTTACGCTTTTACTGTCCTTTATTTTTACTGTTTCACACACATTGAGGACACTGTGTAGTTTAAGCGTGGGGGAGGGTTTGTATTATGTATAGTATGCATTTATTTATTTTTATGTTCTAAAAAAAAATAGAGAGGCTAAGTGAAAACCCGAAAGGGCGCTTAGGCAAAAGGTGAGATTTTGAGTGATTTTATCATTTATTCACCGGAGAGAAGTCATAAGGGGGGTAAGGAGTCTCGGGTTAGGATTTTCATACATGGTGTAGGAGGCTCGGTTAGAGGTGATTAGGATAGAAACCCTCGTTCTTTCTTGGAGTAATAAGAGGGTGTTGGTGCTTTCATGAGGTAAGTTTGGTTCGGGATCACTTCCCGGGTATAAACTTTATTTTGTTTACGAGGGAGATAGTAGTGCGAGATAAGCGTGGGGGAAACTTAGGACATGTTTAGTTCCCCCTGGCTTTTATGTGTGGGCCTTAGTCCGGATATGGTTTTTCACTATTATGGAGTTTGTATCGGTCTAAGGCCATTGATATTTATTTATTTATTCTTGGTGTTAATGGGGACGGAGTTTCTTATACTCCGATAGTATTTGTTGACTTTTTTGACTTGGAGGATTAGAGGAGATTAGGGGTCATTTTCTCCCATGCTACGCTTATTAGACCGGAGTTTAGAGTGGGGTTAGGATGTTACTCAGGGACGAGTAACGGTCTAAGCGTGGGGGAATTTGAGGTGGCGGATTTTGTATATGTTATTTCCCTTATTTTCCTATGTATTTTCATCCATTTTGATGTACTTAGACTAGTTTTGATGTAATGGGGCATTATTTATCATTGGAGCTTTATTGTAATCCGGGGGTAGAATAGTCTTTTATTTATTTATTTTTGCCGGATGTAATTTTGGTGAGCTTCAAAGTCATGTCTCGAGGATCAAGAATAGTCAAAGTCAACCGGAGCGGAAGAGTATAGGACCAAACTGCAATCTCTGAAAGTTGAGGGACTGTTTTGGAATTTCTGAAAGTTGAAGGTCTGAACTGAAAATGGTGAAACTCCAGAGACTGAATTGTAAAAGTTTTGGAAATCGATTTCCGCACATGGGGAATCCGGTGGATCTGGCTGGCTGGAGGAGGAATTCTGTTTTCTTTTTCTTTTCTTTTATTTTATTTTATTTTATTGTCTTTTTATTTGATTTTTGGAAAGGAGTGATTTAATTAGTTTTGAATTAGAATTAGGTCGACATTCTCTTGACTACGAAAAACCACTACGTTCTTTTCTTTTCTCTGGAGCTTTGAGTTTTTCCATGGAGAACTAAACTCCATTACTTTGGATTTGAGATCTTGATCCGGGTTTTTATTTCTATTGAGGTATTTCTTTTTCCTAATTAATTCTTGTTCATAATCTTGCTTGTATTGATTTAGATTGATTTCTAGGGTTTGTGGATTTGGCCAATTCACTTGTCCTCTTTATTGATCTTTGCTAGATTACTCGTTCTGTGCCAGAATTAGGGTTGTCTCTGTAGCATCTTCACGAATTGTGTATGTGCCATAGCAATTCGGGAAGTAGGCAAGATTAGACGATTATCTAATTAACTTTAGAAAGCGTTCTTGATTTTAGTCTCTTAAAACATCATCAATTAATCTTTAAACCTTTTCTGTGCCAGTTTAGGTTTAATTTTAATTAGGGTTTATAGTGAGTGTGCCACTGCTATAAACTAAACTGTAAAAAGAGACAGAAATTGAAATACATCTCGTAATCAAGTGAATAAAATTTACGGAGAAAAGAATTATCAGTGATATTAGAATTAAAATCCGGAAGCAGCATCTTGCAATGCAAGGTAAGGTTTGCCGGGTTCAAGTCCTGGAAGCAGCCTCTTGCAATGCAAGGTAAGGTTTGCCTACATTTCACCCTTGTGGTGGGGACCCTTCCCCGGACCCTCGCTATGCGGGGATTCCTTGTGCACCGGGCTGCCGTTTATTAGAATTAAAATCCGGTGACAGTATCAAGTCTGAAGTTTCTTTTAATCATTGTTTTTATCATCCTAGTTTAATTTACCGTCTTAGGAATTAATTACAATCAAATTAAACCCTCAATCTGGTCAAGTGACTGTTCGTAAATAATCATCGTTCTTCGTGGATCGACCCTGACTTACCCTAATTACATTATTAGTGGCCGAGTTTAGGTCTAATTTAGTAGGCGTGCGACTAAGCCTACCAGTGTTATTATGAAGGAACTCTGAGCAATAATTTTAAGTTGATATGATTGTCGTAATGAAAATCTAAAACTTGGTAGTGATAGTATTGTTGATGGTGTATCAATAACAAGTTCTAGATTTTCATTAAAACAATTAAATCAACCTAAAATTATCGCTCAAAGTTCCTTCGCAATAACAAAAAAAAAAAAAAAAAAGTAAAAAAAGTATCATTTTGAAACGGCCAGAGTATCATATGCACAATTGTAGGAGAGTTAATAAGACTCATCCAACCAATAATCACAAACGCGCGTGCACACACTCTCAAAGAACTGTATCGATTTGATTAGCCGCTACCATGATTCATTTCCCATAGGGATACCAGAACAATCATTTGTTATGGGACCGAGGGAGTATAAATCTCTTAAGTATACATGTAAATACTACTCCTTCTGTCCCCGAAAATTAGTCTTAATTTTGACTTTTTATGGTCAACATAAATAAACTTTGACCAATTGTTGGTGTCAATCTAATGATCACAATGAAATTTTAAAAGTTGTTGATAAGTCACTTAATGATTTGTCAATTACTACAATTTTCAGAATTTCACTAGAATAATTTGGTCGACATCAATGTTTGGTCAAAGTTAATTTATGTTAATCATATAAAGTCAAAATGAGACTAACTTTTCGGGACAGAGGGAGTATAATAAATGCTATACGAGTCGGACCGGACCGTGGCCTCTCGGGTCAGCATGTCCTAGCGTACCCGACGGGTCATGAAGATATCTTCCCAAACTAGCCCCGTTCCAGTGCGGATTAGCTCGGGTTCGGAGCGGATTCGGTTAAATTGCCATCCTTACCAGTCACCCCCCAATTTCGTAATCAAACCCTAATTTGTATCAAGAATATAACAGGAAGAATCACTAATATTGAAATTCCCTTGGGGATATATGGTGAGTTGTGAAATTAGGTCTAAAATCTGGAGCTCAATCAAAATGTATGACCTAAAATGGATTCACCCTGCGCCCTTGATACAGTGGCGGACCCAGTTTTTTTTTTTTTGAAGGGGGGGCAAAATAATTTTTATTAGTATAAGGGGGCAAGAAAAAAATTAGTGTATTTTTTTCTTCTCTAAAAGGGGGCAAAGTTTAATTTATTGCACTAATCTAATTAAAACAAAAATTGCACTAGTAATTTTTTTTTGTTTTTTTACAAACGGGGGCCGCGGCCCCCTTAAGCATGTATGTAGGTCCGCCAGTGCCTTGATACATGCCACCACCCCACCATCTCGGCTCCAGCCATGTTCCTCCTCTCCAAGTTTCCGTTTTCACCTTCTTCATCCCCAACATTACTTCCTCTACGGATTTTTCTTGGAGTTCATCCTCATCTCCATTTGAGGAAGCACTTATCTCACACCAGGAATCAAGGCCAAATTACATTTACCTCCTCAAACTATCCACCAAATGCCATTTGGCATCCAAGTTTGGAAAGTGGGTTCGTTTGGTATGTTAATTTTGAAATCCGTCTCACTTTTCCCGACTGCACTTGATAGGGGGTAAAGTGGGACGATTTGAAAATTAAAGTACCATACACACCCACTGTTCAAATTTTTAAAACTGGGGATGCAAAGTTAGATTTGGTGGACACTTAGGGAGGTTAAATGTAATTTGTCCAGGAATCAACAAGCATTGCCTTCATTATATGAAGGTTCTGGCCTACTCCTTCGGCTTTAAGATGGAACCTCAGACTTTATACGGTATTAGAGATGAACTTTACACGTGCGAGCGCAAAGAGGTCTACATTATTTAGCTTCGCGCTACCCAAGACTAAGTGTTCACGTTTTAATCCCTGAGCTCAGTTATGCGTGAAGAGGCACGTTGAAGCATTTATCCCACGTCAGGAATTAACTAACAAGTGTTGCCTTCAATATAATAAGATAGTGGGGCCACCCCTCTCACGATTCTTTCGTATCACCAGACAAACCTCTAGTGAAATTAACAAATACCCTCTACAGCATGAGAAATACAAAATTTGGCATAAATGTGACACAGTTATTGATGGCAATAGTAGTGATATAAATGGCCCAAGATTGTCGCAACGGAATGCAAGATCAGTTGAATAAACCACAAACATGATCTGGAATCTATAAATGGAATGCTTACAAAAGTAAAGATTCAAAATGATCATAATATAAGCGTCTGTGTGTGTGAGGGTGGGGGGTTGGGGGACTAGTGAAACTGTAGATATGATTAAGTTTATTCTTTGCAACCAACATTGGCTCAAGTACTCATTTCAAGATAGGTCAGCCTGCAATTTACGACAATTAACACAGATCATTCGTGCAACCATTGACTGAACCTCAAGGGTCGATCACATTTGTCCAGGCACGCACGTGTATGTCGAAAGAAAGAAAATACCTTGAGAGAGAGTAGTAGCATGTTCATGTTTCAGGTAACAAGCTCTTTAAGTACGACTCCACATTGTCAAGTCCACAGAGCTTTTTCACAACAGGCATAGTAGCAGGAACATCCAGATTTACTATTTTTGAATCAGATCCGTCCCAAGAAAGAAGCTCGCTTCTTGCTGCTTTAATGGCCGCTCTTGTTGCGCAATGAGCTGAAACAGCCAGAAGTAATGGTGGCTCTCCAGAAGCTGAAAAAAAATGTCATCTTAGGTGAATGGACCAAACTAACCTTCATTTTCCCTCCTAGTTTGAATTCAAAATTTCAAATATTGCCACCTAGACTAAATTCAAATGCTTTGCAGCGCAATTTAGAGATTTAGTTGAAAGTCAAACTATTGTTTTTTCCTTTCCATTTTTAAAACACATCACATTCTTCTAGGATACAACTTTCAATTAATTAATCAATCAAAATGATTTATGTCCAAGAGAAGAAAAAAGTATGAAGAAAATACCTTTCGAAGAGAGAACACGTTTTTGGTGATGTCCACTATTCATTACTTCCACGTTGAATTGTTTGGGTATTGTGTCCAAAGTTGGTATCTTATAGTTCCATGTCCCATCCACAGCCACCAAGCCCTCAGAATCCGTCAGGTATTCTTCAAGCATAAAAAATCCTAATCCTTGTACAAAAGCTCCTTCAATCTACGAGGAAAAAGATTTTGAAAGCCACAGGTCAAGCATTGTCGGTTAGTTTGACCACACAAATTTCAAACATTTCACAGCGATTACTCCCTCCGTCCCATTTCAAATTGCAAATACTAGGTTGGCACGGGGATTAAGGGAAAAAGTGAAAAAGGTGATGTGTTGTGAGTGTTGATAGTTGAGTGGGAGAGAGAAAGTGGGGTAGAGAATAGTTAGTGGGTTAGTGGATGTGAGTGTGCAAGTGGGTTAAAACTTGCCATTTTTGGATTTTGCAATTTTAGCTGGGACACCCTTTTTGGCAACTTTTGCAATTTGAAATGGGACGGAGGGAGTATATGAGAGGAAATTCAAATTCTAGTACTGTATATATGATTATGTCATACATTGAAGTTCAGAATGGGTCAACTTCACTGGCCAGGTTTAGAAAGTTCACTTACATTTCATTTCCCGTATTGTGAATATTATGTAAGCAAAAGGACTATTTTACCCACCACCAAGTCTTTTATATTATTGACTTTCCATTGAGGATTGAAATCGCCATTTAAGGGTAAAATAGTCATTTAGCTTGCATAAAATCGACAAAAAAGGGAAAGTGAGACATAAACAAACCTTAGGGAAGGAGGGGGGGGGGGACTGATACTTGTCCGAACCTCAGGGGTGGGCAGTGGGAATAACCTGTTCAGAATGTGCTGAATAACGAATGCTCAGAAATAAAGATAACCTGTCCCAAATCCACAGCAGGGTTCAAGGGTTCAAGCTCTGCCCACAGTCATAGATAATATCGGCTTGCAAGATTTTGGTTCCTCCAGTCAGAAGATCTATCTCTACCTGTAAATAGCATTACCTAAGAAAGCTGGGTGCTGAAGAAGGAAAACCTTCTTTCAAGGCGTAAACTTGAAAGAACGAAAGCATAAAAGTTACCTCACAAACCGCAGCACCATAATTCAGGTATTGTTCAGAAGTTGAGTCGGGTACAAAGTAAGAACTCGCTGTCAAACTGATAGATTGGGAATGTGCCTTCATTTCCAAGAAATCACAAAACTATGATGAATAAGAATGTTCAAGACATTGAACTTGATCAAGATTTGCTTAGTAAGATACCTGGAGAATTAAAATGTCCCATGTTACAGAACCCATTTGTTCCTCGAGCTTTTTCTTCAAAGAATTGAGTCTCTCAACCAAAATATCGCAACAAAGTCTAACTGCTGCACAGCTTGATTCAGAAGTAGTGCTTCCAGCAGTAAAGCCCCCTTGAATTAAGCTCAAAGTGTCTGCTTGGATGACCCGTACTTTATCTAACAAATCATCCGTGCCATTGCCTTGTATTGCACTTAAAGAAAATGCAGTCATTTGCCTTACCTTTGTCCAAAGACCCTGCCCAAGCTCAATTCCACCGACTTCCACAACTATAGATCCATCCCACAAAATACTTACTCGCCCCGGAGATGATTTCACCATCACTTCATGTACAATAGGAATTCGAGAAATACCCATTTTCTTCCACTTACTACTAATATTGAACTGTTTTACCATTTCTACCCTTTGGTCAAAGTTTGATGACTTGGCTATCTTATCCCATATAGAAGGCAGAGTATATTCTTTGGGCTCCCCTTTACTTTGAGGATAGAATAGAGTTAGGCTGTTAAATGTGTGAAGATTTATGTATCTGACATAATCAACTTCTAGAGATAGCACAGATGCAACATGCTCTATTACAGCTTCAGCGATAAAAGATGCCTGCACTTCTCCTGGGGCCCGCATCGCGGACTTACCAGATTGATTTGTCTTGCAGATTTTAAAGTCGAATGATAAAGCACCCCAATCGTACTTCTTAAGTGTACGGATCATATTTTGTGGCACTGCGGGGCTTATATCCATGGACCATCCCGAATTGATTAAAACGTCGAGGTGTAAGGCCGTGATTTTCCCACTAGACTTAAACCCGACACTGTAAGTTATCTTCATCGGATGTCTTCCCCCCGCCATGATCATGTCAGTTTTGCGATTTAGGTATAATCTGACCGGACGGCGTAATTTGTGTGCTGCGAGGGCACATGCTGTTGCAATCTAAAACATCAGCTCGTAAGTGGTATGCTAAAGGATGTAAAGATGGGCATATAAAATAATTCCTCCGTCCCAGAGAAGAAAAAAGATGGCCTCACTTGACTTTTGATGATCAACACAAGTGAAGTTTGACTAAACATTGATGTCAATTTAATTAATCCCAATGAAATTCTAACTGTTATAAAAAAAAATTAGAATTTCACCGGAATGATTAGATTGACATTAACATTTGGTCAAAGTTCACTTGTGTTGACACTGGAAAGTCAAATGAGACTATCCTTCAAAGACCGTGGGGGGTGGGGGGGGGGGGGGAGGTAGGATACTCACCGGCATAGCTTTAAAGTTCTTGCCACCAAAGCCTCCTCCAACCCTTCTTGTGATAACACGGATATTATGTTCGGGAACACCAAGACATCTTGCAATCACAATCTGTGTAAACTCAGGCGATTGACTTGAACAGTAAATAACCATACAATTGTCTTCATCCGGGACAGCTAACGCAGTTTGTGTCTCCATATAGAAATAGTATTGTGACCCAAGCCGGATCTGATCATCAGAGTATACACGAAACTTGATAACAAGGCCATAAAAATATTTCGGACGAGTTTAATGGTCTACAATAGAGTTTTTTACTCTGTACCAAACAAAAAAAAAAAAACTGTACCAAAAAATAGAGTTTTTACTGTAATGTTTGAGAGAAATAATAAATAAATTACTCCCTCAATCCTAATAGTAAAAAGAGTATTCCTTTTTATACCGTCCCAATTGAAGAGTAACATTTCCCTTGACGAAAACCTTTTAATGACAGACTTGACTTTTCAAATTGGGGGTGCAAAGTGGAGTTGGGTGGATACTGCTATTTTACCAAATTGACAATATAAACATTCATTTCCCGCCTAGTTAAATCCAGAGGCTGGTAGCTAGTTTGAAATCAAATGTTTTGAGGGGGAATTTAGAAAACTGGTAGATTTTCAACCATTATCTTCATATGCGTGTTTAGTCATACGTCGCTCTTCTATTGGGACGAAGTAGTAACAATGATCATAGAAAGCTGACATTATCACCATGTACCTCAGCCAAAAGAATTCTTTGATCAGCTTCGTCCATTCCTTTTGAGAAGTCACCCACTGGTGATGGAGAAAAGGAAGGAGGGACATCAAAAAAGCTTGATTTCTCAACAGCCTCTTCAACGGTTAAAATGGGTGGTCCCACATTTTCAGTGTCATAATCAACCGCCGCTAATTCTGCTGCTATATCTGCATTCTTCTGTGAATCTGCAACCTAATATTATAATTCAGCAACTCGGTATAGGCGGAATGCAAATAACAATTAATGAAGTAGGTGGGGGCATAGGTGGAGATGAACCGAAACAATAATCATCATATACACCCTCTGTCCCATAATAAATGTCCCAGTTTCCTTTTTTTTCCATCCCAAAACCAGTGTCGCGTTTCAAACTAAGGAAATAATTTAAATGCAATTCTGTTATTGTACAAGCAATGTACAAACAAGTATAACATTTTCCTAATTAACAATGACAAGTCAAATACAACATTTCTTATAAGGAGGGAGTACAATTGACTTACCACTAACGCAAGAGGTTGACCAGCACACTCTATAAGATCATCAGCAAATAAAGGTTCATAACCAAAGAAGCCCTTTGCTCCAACATTTTCTCCTCCTTTTGGAACATCCTTCCAAGATATAACAGCTTCCACTCCATTTGGTAGTGAATTGTCTTTAAATTTTATATCCTTTACCCGTGCGATAGGCTTGGTGCTGTAAATGAATGCTCCATGAAGGCAATTCGTTGGAGAAGGGATGTCATCCACGTACATTGCTTCACCTATATGATTGGCAAGTAAAATTATGAGTAATCCAAGTACTTCTGTAGTTTTGGAAGTGTTAGACAAGTCCAATTAACAAATATAGCCAAGCCTAATATAAAAATTACACGGAAAATTGCTTACTTCCGACATTCATCCCCAAAAGGGGAAAAGAAGAGAGGAAAACATAGAAAAATAGAAACAGAAAGAAATAATAATAGTAATAATAATATAAAGAAAGAAAGAAATATGAACATAGAGGGACCAGAAAGAGGAGTGACAAGATCCAGGAGCATGACAAGAGAAATAAAAATAAAGTTCTATTTGTTTGACCTTTTCTTTTTCATTAAAATTCTTCATATTACTACTTAGGAAATGCATACCCTTTGATCTTCTTTAGAAGAAGACGCAGAAAATATAAGTTCAAGCTACTAAATAATGAAAGAAGCATAACACACCAGAAGCTTGGAGTGCGGCACCGGTTTTTGTGATTGGTTCACCCACCGGATAATAATCTTGACTTGACTCCCCAACCTGCTTTGCAGATGACAGCAATTCTCGATTTTCATTATGATCAAGTGGGTGTTATCAATCCTCAATTTTGAATCAATCAGAGGAGATAAAAAGTCAACAGAAAACCATCAGCCAGGCTTGACCGATAAGCAGGGTCAGAAGTACCTTCGTCTGGTGAAACAGTGGTACCTACTAATTTCACAGCTTCATATAAAACATCAACACCTAAAATCTTACTAGTTAAATAATCTTCAACTTTCTTTGCCCTTATTGCATGTTTTGTTCCATATGCACCAAAACTCAATCTAATGCTATTTACTACAATTCCATTTTCATGGGAAGAAACGTCAGCCAAGAAAGAAGCATTTAAATATGCTAACGCATTTCCAAGAGGCCGTGGAGCCGCACGATAAGTTTCAAACTTCAACTTAGTGTCGGAATTATAGCAGCCAAGACAGCATTTAAATATGCTAACGCATTTATAGCAGCCATTTTGACGCGGCTTCCAACAAGGAATTTGAACACTCAAAAGAACACTTTTCGAGTCTAAGCCAGGCCTTGCAAAGAACTCTTCGAGTGTAATCGTTTCATCTTTCAAAAACCCTGTCCTGATTCTAACTTTTGAATCAACAGCAAGAAGTATTGTGGCAATATCAGAAGGGAAATGATTCCTTTGTGCAATTACCAAGTTACCCCCTATACTGGCCGTGTTTCTGATTGTCTGTGTAGCAACTTTTTCCAAATGGTCAGCAAGCTTCTTGAACACAAGCTCCTCTTCGAAGCTTAAATCACCTTCCCTTTCTTCCCTCACTAAAATAGTTTTAGAGATTGTTACAGTTGCCCCAATTTCAATCTGCTTGTCATTATGTCTAATGAAAGCAAGCTCATGAATGTACCGTAAATCAATATAATTGTCATATTGGTCTATTTCTTTGTAATAACCAGCCCCTGTGTTACCAGCAACCAACTTTACCTCCGTACCATCTTCAGCAAAATTGGTTTCCAGTAAGCTAAAAAGCTCTTTGATTGTAACGGGAGTACACCAAGATTTTGTTTTAAGATTCAAAATCAATGGCTCACATTCCTTCTTCAAGAACTTAGGATACGTACATATCTGTTTCTTTGAATCGTATAAAGGTAGATTACTAATCTTAACATCAATCGGATCATCCTTTCTCCAAAAAGAATTTATCCCCAAATCTTCGATATCAACATCAGCTGCAAAACTCTTGCAGACATCTGCGATGGGTCGATAACCAGTACAGCGACAAAGATTTCCAGAAACAGACTTTTCAGCTTCTGAAACAGTAAGCTTAGAGAACCCTTTTGGGGGCTCCGGCCGATGTGTTTTCTCTGCATTGACAAGGGCGGAAAAGAGTGAAACACACATTCCAGGAGTGCAAAAGCCACATTGAGAAGCATGGAAACCGGCAAATCTTTGATGAATGGGATGGAACCCATCTTTGCTATTCCCAAGGCCTTCACTTGTAGTGATTGAACACCCATTCACACTGCAAAGAAGAGTGAGGCAAGAACTTACGGTACAATCTTCAACTTGATCGAGCTTTGGGTCATACTTGGATAACAGAACATTACAAGCACCACAGCCACCTACGATTGTGAAATTCAGAAAAGGGTTCAATCATTTGGTATAGGTCAAGCATGATAACTACCAAAGCAGGCCGACTCAGATCACCACGTGATGAAAACAATCACCAAGAACAGCTCATGATCCATTGTGAAGTTTGTAAGAGTCAAATTGAACATATTAAATATGATAGTTATCTTAAATAACCACCAGCAAAAATGATCATTATATATGATGGCTAACCTAAATAAAAACATGCAAAAATAATTAATAGATAACCTAAAAAACAACATGCAAAAATAATCATTAAGAGCCACAAAAGCATGAATTTGTTACTGTCATACATTTGGCAGATGGATTCAATAATACTGAGCTGGTTGAGTCTGATAACTGGTGGAATATAACAACCTAGATCACAACATGCAAAAAATTCAATGCCTGAAATGAACAAAAACACCTCACTGCTTAAAATACCCACCTTTGCAAAAACAGCGAATATGCCAAACCCAGATCAAAAACAGCAAAAAACAATCACTAAGAACTGAAAGTCCTCTAAAAAAAAAGGCATCAAAAATGGTCTGCAAATCTAAAATTTGCAATCAAATCAAACATATTAACTTTGATACTATCAAAACAGACTAACCCAGATCACTGACTAGCAACGTCTAACGCTGAACGCCTGGGATAAAAAACATTTCAAATTATATCAATTAAATACAACTGGTTGAGTATTGTATTAACTAATACTCCCTCTGTCCCTAAATGAGTGTCCATTTTCAAGAAATCTTTGTCCCTTAATGAGTGTCTTTTTTGAACATAACTTTCTCCCTAAACGTTTTTTTTTTTTCGAAATTTTTTTCACCGGTTTCTTTATACGTGCAAAACTAAAGGTTTGTAAAGGAGATTACAAGATTATATATGAATCGTTGTTACCAAATTGTTCAAAAAGTTGACATTTTTAGTGTCCCTTAAAATGAAATTTGGACACTCATTTAGGGACAGCGGGAGTACTAGAAAAGGGACCAACCTAGATCACTAAGTTGCAAAAATACCAAGAACAGCACAAGCACCAAAATACCCAAAACTGTTCACTCAAATAGAACAAGTTGACTATAATAGCATGCACTAGAGTTGACCATCACACCAACATTGATAACAATCACTCGACCAATTAATCCACAACATACGTATGGTTATCAGGATAAAATTCAGTTAATTTGATCTTTAGAACTTAAACATACAAACCCATATCATAAAATTAGAAGGAAAAAAAATCATAAATCAATCAGTAAGAGCAAAAAAAAAAAAAAAAAAATTGCAATACCTTCACCACAACTGAGCTTGACACTCTTGAATGGAGTTTGGGAACGGAGGAATTGGAGCAATGTAGTGGAAGGATCAACACAAGAGAGCTGGATTCTTTCTCCGTTGACTGCAAACTCGAGACTGTGATTTTCCATAGTTGAAGTTGAAGTTGAAGCTGAAATCTTCTATCATCTCACAATTTATTTCTAGTAATGTAGTGTATCAAGACGGCGGCAAAGACGGGGGATTTGTAAAATAAGCTGTAATATCCGGCCCTTTCCCCCTTAATATTTATTGTTTTAGACTAATTTAATTATTATTTTGGACTGAGTCATTAAAGAAGGTATTGGGCTTAGTTATTGGGTCAAAATAAAACCCAAGTCTTTATTTTAACTGGAGAATGAATCTTTTATGGGTTAGTAGTATTGAAAACCCTATACTGTATAAACCTCTTTAGAAAAACCTAGCCTCTTTATTTATCAAAGAAGAAAAGAAAATCATCAGAGAAAGAGAGAGAGAGAGAGAGAAGGGGGGGGGGGGCGAGAGAGAGAGAGAGAAGCCGGAGAGAGGAAGAAAGGAGTCCGGATTAGATCATCGAAGGTACTCCCTAATCTCCCTAATCTTTTCTCTTTCCTTTGAATAATTAGAATCAATGGTTTAGAAACCCTAAATGGATGTTGTAAATTTAGGGTTTGCATGATTAGGATTTTAAAGAAAGAAGATGTGTATGCATGGCAGTGTGTGTTGTGTGTGTAGCATGTGTGTGTGCGCGCGCGTGTTGTGTGCGCGTGCGCAGTGCAGTGTGTGTGTGTGCGCAGTGTGTGTGGTGCGTGTGTGTGTGTGTGTACTGGAAAAGGTGAGTTTAGTGTGTGTAACGATATTATTGAAAATAAAGATTGAGAATTTATCATAGAAACCCTAGAGGTATTTTGGGTAAACCCAAAAGGGCATTTTGGTAAATCTAAATGGGTAATTGGGAAACCATAGAATGTGTAGTTAATCTTAGAAGGAGTTAAAATGAGAATAACTCAGAGGTTAGGCTAAAATACGTTTACCCCCCAAAGCATCCACTGATTCCCACTTTACACTCCCCGTTTGAAAATAGTCGGTCTGTTTGGTACCTAAACTTTCAAATTCCCACTTTGCACTCCATCCCTAACGAATGTTAGAAAATTTAATAGAATAGGTAACAAATGGACTAGTTTGTAATGATTACAAGTTTTTAAGCGTCAAATGCAAAGTTTTAAATATAAAGTACTAAAAATTAATTTCTTGTTCCAAAATAATTAGGGCAAATTGTAGATTGGTGACCTGAGTTTGTCACATGTTTGCAATCCCCAACCCGAGATTTCAATTGTGGCAATCAGGGACCTAAGTTTGTCAAATTTTTGCAATGTGGTGAATAAACTAACATTTCGTTAATTTTTTAACGGATCTAAACACATGTGCCTCGCACATGGTATTTTTAAAGGGTAATCTTGTCAATTTATGGAGGCTATGCACGGCATGTGTTTAACTGAGAGTGCAAGGCATGTATTTTAACTGAGGGGGTGAACTGCAAGTTTTTGAAAATAAAGGAAATAATTAAACAATTACCCATCTCCATCTTCTTCCTCCGTCTTCTCTCTCAGCCTCTTTCTCCGCCATCACACCCACTACCACGCCTACCACCACCTTCCATCAACCCCACCTTTGGTCGGATAGGGAGCTCGAACGACTTCTTTATTTTCAAAAACTTGCAGTTCACCCCCTCAGTTAAAATACATGCCTTGCACTCTCAGTTAAACACATGCCCTACATAGCCTCCATAAATTTGACAAGATTGCCTTTAAAAATACCATGTGCGAGGCACATGTGTTTAGGTCCGTTAAAAAATTAACGAAATGTTAGTTTATTCACCACATTGCAAAAATTTGACAAACTTAGGTCCCTGATTGCCACAATTGAAATCTCGGGTCGGGGATTGCAAACATGTGACAAACTCATGTCACCAATCTGCAATTTGACCAAATAACTAACATCATCTTAAATTTGATAAAATAATGTCCGTAATATCATATATTCACATTATCTTAATTAATATTTTCTTTTTAAATTGGATATTTTTATTGATATTTCCTTTTTAAAAGAATATTGTACTTTTTTCAAAAAAAAAATTACAATATTTTTCTAAAATAACATAAAATAAAAAAATAAAAAAAACGTTATAATGTTTTATTTTAAAAAAAATAAAATTCTTACAAAAATTACGATTTAAAAGTTTTATTTTATATTTTTAAAAAATATAAATAAAACATTACAATTGGTGATGTTCAAAATGGACCGAAGTCCACAGAGGACCGTCAAGCTCGCCGGCCCGAGGCCCGTTGGTCCGAGCCCGTCAGCCCACGGACTGAGCCCGCTCCAAGCCCGCGCGGACACAAGGATGGGCCGGACAGTGAAAATGACGCACGGGCCGGGCTAAAGCCCGCGGATCACTTGGCCCGTTTGGCCCGTGTCCGTTTGGCCCTTTTTTTTTTTTTTTTTTTTAAAATCAGAAAAACTTTTAAAGTAGATATTAAATCACTTTTTATATGTATTTTAATTTATATTATATATTTTAATAAGTCTAAGTCATTTTATTTTTTTATAATTTTTAAAAAGTTTTTTCTGATTTAAAAAAAAAAGGACAAAATCCGTTTGGCCCGTAAACCTTTCGGTCCGGACCAAACGGACGGGCCGGACCACACATAAAACGATGGGCCGGGCCGGGCTTTTATCCATCCGTGGGAGGGCCGGACCGGTCAAGCCCGTCAAGCCCGCGGACATGACCAAAGCCGGGTCGGGCCGGGCCGGATAACCCGTTTTAACATCACCAATTACAATGTTTTGCTTTAGAAAAAAATTCTTTAGTTTTTATATATTTTTGTTTAAAAAAACAAAAAAAAACGTACTAATTTTTTATTTTAATTATTAAAAAAATAAATTTTATTTAAAAAAAAATATTTTAGCATAAAAAATCGGTATTATTTTCAAGAAATATTAATTATTTAAGATTTAAGATAATGTTAATTATTTGAAAAAAATAAATAAATTTTTAGTACTTAATATTTAAAACTTTGTATTTTAACCCTTAAAATCTAATAAGCATTACATACTAGTCCATTCGTTACATATTCTGTTAAATTTTCTAACATTCATTAGTGCAAGGGTGCAAAGTGGGAAAATTTGAAAGTTTAGATACCAAACAGACCGACTTTCAAACGAGAGTGCAAAGTGGGAATCGATGGATACTTTAGAGGGGGGGTAAACGTATTTTGGCCCAAAGGTTAACAAAAGAAAGTAAAGTATATTGGGACGGAAAGTAAATAGTATTTACTTTGTCTAAGAGTATTATTTTGCATGATTGTAGATTCGTGCGCGTGGTTTTGCAAAGAGAAATAAGCAAGCCAAGGTAAGGGATTACATTCCTAAGTATTTTGAGTTTCATCATTTGAAATAAGATCCTCATATTCTTTCTAAAGTGTAGCTACCAAGCGACCTGTAGTATTTGAATTCCTTCGATATGAACGTCTTTTGGAATGATCTTACCCTTGATATGTTCTTGTTCAATGGGTATCTAAAGTGAATTGAATTGTGTTATGTGTTCTCGTACCTATGAACACTATGTGTAAATGTTGCTGTATCTAAATGAAACAGGTACAGTTAGCTTTGTCTGATTGAAAAGGACTTAGCAGGAATTAGTCTGATTGAAAATGACTAAAATGAAAACTATCTAGTTTGATTGAAAAGAACATAGACACTTATATGCTACTTGATGAAGTAGTTTAATGATCATGATCAATCTTAATAAGGGAGCACCCTGAAAATGTGTAAGGTCTCTTATTCCCTTAACACCCTGAAAAGGTGTATTGTTACTATGGAATTGACGGATTTCTTGAAGATGAATCCTTGATATGTTCTTGTTCTTGTGATAGTGCCACAAGTTCTTTTTAAGTATTCGTAACTGTATTTTGAGATTATTACAGTTAAGTTATGGATGATTAGCCTTTCATTGAAAGTATTGTTTGTCTCCGTTCTTTCGGTCATCTCTTCTTAGTACCCAAAGAGATCCCGTATGAACTTACTGAGCATTGTTCGCTCACCCCTTCCTTATATATTTTTCCCAGGTAAAGAGTAGAGGGAATGGATAGATCACAAGAAAATGCGGCTCTTGGTTTATGGAAGCATTTAAGACAGTTTACTTACCGTTATTTAGAGCTAGTGGGTTGTACTAGCCGTTACAGTTAAATGTTGGTTTTGGATCGTGTTTGATGATTGAGATTCCATGGTTTTGGGATAGATATTATTTGAATTAAAGACTATTTTATTATTGTAAAGTTTGGGGTGTTACAGTTGGTATTCAGAGCTTTGGTTTAGGTTTACAAGAGAGACATTAGAAGTTAAGACTATTAGGAGAAATAGTACTTAACCACGATTGGGCTTACCTAGTACTTTGGGAAGTTAGTACTTTTGAGAAGTTACTATTTTAGGAAACCTTCTATAGTCGGAAACCTCCTATTTTAGGAAACTTTCTAATCATGGAAACTTGATATTTTAGGAAAGAACCTAAGATAAGACTTCCTCGAGGAATATAAGTGAATACTTTGGGAGTGAAACTTAAGTACTGAAGGGTTACACTAGAATGTTATTTCTTTTAAGTTGCTTATGCAAATGATAATTATGGTCATATACCTTTGAGTTATATGGTACTAATAATGGTTATGTCTTAATTGTAGGAGATGGACGGACCTAGCCGATCAACGATGTTATGGAGACATAGAGTCTTAAGAAGGAAATTGATTCAGCAATATGCTTTTGGGATCAAAGGTCTGAAGAAGAGAATAGAGGATGAGAAAGCACGGACGAAAAGTGCCTTAGGCAGATTTGTGCGTACTCATGACATACTTAGGAAAGTTCGAAAAGAGCTGAACGAGGCAAGAGAAAAATGGAATGATAATGAGGTGTACACTGATAATGTCATAAAAGAAAGGTATCGTTGGTACTATGAGCTAGAAGATTTAAAGGCGCAAATGGCTGGAAATAATATCCAAGAGAACCCAGTAGTTCAAAAAGCTCCAGTGTTAGAAGAGAGCGTGCCTAATGCTGAAGTGCTTGAGGAAATAGCTATTGATGTCGAGGGTAGTGAAGCTACCACGATCATTCTTGATGATGAGGAAGAGCTAGGACAAGAAGAGATACCAGTTCGTAGGTCCAGAGGTAGACCAAGAGGATATAAGAAGACTCCAAAGGTGCCTAGTGGAAGACCTAGGGGAAGGCCTAGGAAGGTGTTGTTCCATGATTGAAAAGTGGAACGTAAAGTTTATTTTGTTTTGAGTATTGATAGTCAGTTCTAGTCTAAAGAGAAACACTAGAATTTTGTTTTACTTAGTTTTGTTCCAAGAAGTTCTTTGCAATAGAAGTTTTGATTTATTTTGAGCAAATGGCTTTGTTGATTTGTTTTCGTTCTTGAATGTGAAAGTGTATGAGCTAATCTAGAGCGAGAAAGTGTTGGTCGATTGAAATGAGTATTAATTGGATTATTGAAACAGCCAAGTGAATTTAGTTTTGGTCTATTGAAATGATCGAAACAAGAGTAAAGTGACCTATAGAAACGGTCAAGTGTAAAAGTGATTGGCTTAGTAAGACGGCCAAGTGAGAACGATAGTGGGTCTAATGAATCGACCTGTGATTAGTTGTCAAGTCTAGTGAAACGACTTACTAAAGTAGTGTGTGTAACGCCCATCCTTAATCTCGTTAGATATTTGACTTATTTGTTAAATTCTTGACTTGCTTGTTAAATTCTTGACTAGCATATTTATATGCTATTTTATTTCTGTTAATTATTTAACTACTTTAGAAAATTAAGGTGGTTAAATGTCAAAGTTAAAAGTTTAGGGGTCTTTTTGTCAAAGTTAGAACTTGAGGGGCCTAGTGGCAATTCTTGGAAAGTTTCAAGTATATAAGGTTGTTTGCCTGAGAAAGGCAAATCATTTTCTCAAAGTTTCTCGTTCTTTCTCTCTGTTTCATTTAAGGGAGTTCAGTTTTACCTTATTCTCGACTCCTGGCGATTAATTATCCATCTGTTCGTGATTTCGGTCCCGGATAAATATTCGTGGCATTGAATAGAGCGTTCCAGACCGATCAGAAATTAATTTGGGTCAACTTGATTTTTGATTAGGTAAGTTATTGACTCCCCCTTACTTGTAATAACATGCATATATGTTATTCCCGATACTTGTTCTTGTTAAAATTGTGTTTTGGGCAATTTTTGTGATACTTGTTAAATTGGGACGAAGGGAGTATTCGTATGAAAAACCAAGATTGAAAATCTTGCACCTGGGAATGTTAATATGAAAAATTATACTCCTATTCGTGAGACGGTAAAATAGTAACTTGATTTAAATATTATTAGAAAAATTGTACCATTATTTGTGGTACGGGGTAATGAATGGAAGTATCTCTAAATGGGTATATTAGTATAATATAAAATTGTACTTATACTTTTGGGTCGGTGAAATATTAAATTGGAATAAAAGGAATTTGTCCTATTATTTATGGGACGGTAAAAGAAATGAATTGAGCCTGAAATAATGTTTTGGGTATTGCCTAAGAGTTAATAAAAGTTACTCCTACGCTTGAGACGGGAAATTTCTTAGCCTGGGAAAGAAATAAAAATTTCGCATTTTGGTACTTTGTGCGACCGCACAAAAATACTTGGGCGACCGCCCATCTTTATGAAAGGTTTTTCAAAGGAATTGACCTGCTTATGTGCGCGACCGCACAGGCCATTTTAGGCGACCGCACAGTTACCTGAAGAACAAAATGTTGTTTAAAGTTTGTATAAGTTGGAAGTAACTCTAGTTAAGGTATATAACCTTAGTATAAGATGTCCTAGCAAGTGTTGTGACACCTTAGGGGCATCAGAACTTGGTCTTAAACATGAATACTCATTTAATTAAAATGAGAACTTAGTCTTGTACATGGACACTTATAGAACTCAAATGAGAACTTGAGTATAAAAGGAAGAACTCTTTTATGTGTCTTGAAAGTGCTATGAACCAGCACTTATGTGTTATGCTTGTCTTGAAGCCAATGATTGTGCACCTTAGGGGCATTAAAACAATGACTTGAGATTGAATATCCTATGTAGGGGATTATGAACTTGTAAGTATGAGTTGTATAGCTCATTTACTTAAATTGAACTCGAAGTATTCTTGGTCTAAGTTTAGGGTACTACCCTAGATAGCCTAGATGAGTGTTGTAGAACACTCTAGTACTGAAAAATAGTCCCCTTTGTGAACAAATGAAATGTGAACTTGAATCATAATTAAATGATAACTTGAGTATAAGAGTAGTAACTCGTTTATGTGTCCTGAAGTTAATGTTTGTGTACCTTAGGGGCACCAACTGATGTTTTGAGCTTGAATGTCCTAAGAAATGGATTGAGAACTTGGATATAAGATGATAAAATCTTGTAAATGTCTTGAATGTCTTGAATGTCCTGAATGTCCTGAATGTCTTGAATGTCTTAAGTTGAGACAGTAACTTGAAGTATAAGACAATAAAATCTTGTACATGACTTGAACATCCGAATAATTGGATTAAGACTTGAAAATAAGATTATAAAATCTTGTACGTGCCTTGACACCAATATAGGTGTATGGTAATAAACTTGAAAGAGTCTTGATGTGTATATGCAAATCTTGCATATATTTACTTGATGGAATGTTACTTCTTGATTACTTGATACATGGTATGAATAACCAAAGAATTGGGTTATGGAACTAGATAGAGAATGATTAACTCTACTACATACTTGAATTTGATACGTGTGTATTGTAAGTGTTATGAACAAACACTAAAGTGCTAGTGATTGGTTTTAATCGTGTATACACTCAATGAAGTATATAAAGAATGAAGAAGATATCTTATCTTGAAATGGGTTCCTAAAGAAAATAGGGACTAGTGTAATATGAAGATAATTCATATAATCGTGAATACTACGATTTAAGTTAATAAGAATAACTACAGAACACAATATGAGCTGGAAAATGTATTCGATTATTAACGATACATATACGTGAGATATGACTGTGACTAGGTATGATGTGACCTATTCTATTACGTGTTTAGAGTCTAAGGTATTGGGCTCTACTTGATAGTAAGGGTATCGTGATAGACACCTTAATGTGTTAAACGTGACATAAATATGTACGTGCAAACTTGGCATGTGACTAAATGATATACCCTACTACGTGATTGAGGTCTGTTATTAATAGACCCTAACTTGGATTGATCGTGTTACATGGACACTTACGTGCCATAGTTGAACTTGATTGGTATTCGCAATAATTGAGTACGTGTACTTATATTCTCGTGAGCGCATGATATATGATTACATGGTGCATATTCTTGTGAGCACATGATACATGATTACATGGTGCATAAAGAATAGTCCACTAATAAGGGACTGAGTTCTGTTCTCGTAGTTCAAGTAAACATCTACTTCTGCATTCTTGTGTGAGTCCAGCTGGTTCTCCTTGCTTGTTCGAAAATATATAGGTTCACGCTTGTCGCGAGAGCTGGGGCTTAAGTGACAATCGGGTCCCTATGTATTTCCGCCTGACCCCTTACTACCGGCCATAGTAAGGGCATAGCTTCCTTGGTTGGAGCAATAAGCCTGACCTAAGTGAATGCTAACTCCTGTCTTGTTCACCTCATGGATCTTGTTCTTGTGGATGACACTGGTTACCAGGTCTTCTTATATACTGCACAGCAGTCTCTTGTTCTTGTTCTTGGTTGTCCTCAGCTAGAAAAGCATCGACAACAAATGGTATTCTTGGGAGGAATAAGGAAGGATTCAGGTAAAAATGCGTGATAGGCCTATGTGCATCTTGGTGAGCTGGTCTAGCCTCTCCTATACTTGTTACTTGATGATACTTGATATATGATTACTTGAGTATCTACTTGTATTGCATGATAACATGACATATAGTTGCATGTTAATAGCTTACTGAGATTTATCTCACCCTTTATTTGTTTAATTGTTCCCCCCCCCAGGAAAGCAGGGGATAGTACGCAGTGAGGCTCGACTTAGCTGGGAACTTACTCAGCAGGATATTCTTGTTCGACGTTAGTGTCCTTTTATATTTTGGTAAGGACGATCTTGTATGAGTTAATAAACTCTGGGCTTGTATTGGGGTAGTATTTGTTGTCCCTAGACAGTTCTTGTTGCTAGCTTATTTGCTAGGCATGTCTTCCGCTGTATGTAACCATTTTGGTTTTAATTTTCTTGGTCTAGAACTCGTGTGAGCTATCTTAGCTCCCTACTCTTGAGTATATATATCATGTCAGTTTTGTTTTTAACAGGTATTGTTCTTGTTTCCCGTTAGTTTCTTGTTTCTTGTTAGTTACGCGCACCAGGTTCGAGGTTCTATTAGGGAATCCCGGGACTTGGGGCGTGTCAGTGTGGGTCTATTGAAACGACCAGAGGTCTAGCGAACCGATTTTTTTAAAGTTTACGTCTTTTGAGACAGCCTATTTATGTGAAAGTATTAAGCATAGTACAATGTTTGTGTTGGCGTGAGTAATAGCATTTTGTCGCGATACAAATAAGCGTGTGATATTACCCCCCAGATGTCAAGAAGTGGGGCAAGGAAAAATACAAACAAATAGAACGAATCCTAAAGGACTTAATTGGAATTTGGGTAGAAGGGACTTTAAGGTATTTTAGGAATTTAGAGGAGAAAACAAGAAATCTGGAGGGTCCGGGCGGACCTATGTAAGGACCCGGTCGGACCTTGCATTGGACCCGACCGGACCTCCTGTAAGACCCGGGCGGACCTTGTTGGGTTTTGATGCATCATGCGCAGCGGAATAAACAGATAAAATCAAACACCCAAGAGTCCAGATCCGTGCATGTTGATTAAATTAAATACAAGATGAAAGAAACTAACCATTGAAGATCCCATCCATTAACACAAACTTTAAGGTGTTAAAGGAAACACCCTCCATCGGTATCCACACGTCGAACGGATATCAAGAACACCTCCTGTAGATACCCCGGGGAACCACGGCTTGGCTAGAGTGGTGAATTAACCTAGGATGTCTAATTGATTTTAAGAGTCGCCACCCACGTTTTAGAGGAACGCGAGAAAACCTAAGAAAATAGCCTTTTTTATTAATTACGAAACCAAAGATTCTTGAGATGAGGGATTCGGGGGTTAGGTGACGGAGTGGGAAGTACTTAAACACCCACTCCGCCCCGCTTACGCGGGTCTTGCTACTTTTGGTGTTCTAATGTTAAATGTCCTTCAATAAAAAGTGCTAAAAATTAAAGTGAAAAGAAAGGGGAAAATAAAAGAGAAATAAAAGAGAATTGTTTTATTTATTAATTTATGCTAAAGATTACATGTAACAATTATACTAAACGATTACATTAAGAAATGGATAGGAAATTAAAGTAGAGATTAAAATGTAGGGAGATAACCTTAACCAACTTTAATGTAGTAAAGTGGTCATTTGGTCATGTCCCAATTGATGGGGATTGCATACATTACTAAGACATGTAAAATAAGAGGAGAAGAATAAAGTACCTTAAGAAAGAGGACTTTAAACTTGGACTTGAAAATGGTGTTGTTGTAGAGAAATTGTTGTAGAACAATTTGTGTATAGTCTTGTTACTAAGAACTCTTGTTGGGAGAATTTGTGTATAGTGTATGTGTAGAGAAAATTCAAGTCTAAAAGTGAGGTCAAGGTCTAAAAATGAGGTCCAAGGTCCCCTTTCCAAGGTAGAAGAAGGGGGTTTTTATAGGTAAAAATAGGAGGGAAATGTTGGAGGGAAATTGATTAATCCATGTGAAATGGAATTGACCAATAAAAAATAAGATAAATAAAATAATAAATAAAAGAGAATAAAAGAAATAAAGATAAAATCATTTGTTTTTGGGGAAAATGCTAGAATAAAAGGTAGTTAATGAAATAAGGGGGATGAACTTGGATGTAAAAAAGAGGTTATTTGTGATCAAAGAAGATGTTTGTAAATAAGAAAAGTGAGGGAAATAAGGTGCAATCCGTTACTGCCAAAGTGGGAAGCGCGCGTGTCCCGATTTAGGGGCGGACGCGCGCGCGGCCCGTTGACAGTGTCGGAGGCGCCCGCGGGTAAAAATGACAGAATGACAGAAAGACTCTAAAAGTTAATTCTGTTATGCAGTTTAGTCCAAAACTAACGGAATCAGTTAGGAACTTAACCGAAGTAACATAAATTAACAAAAATAAGTTAAATAAAAATACTATGTATGCAATCGGGATGAGAGGTCCAAAGCGGGGTGTCTACACCTCCTTGATCTAGATTTCCAGACCCAAGGTTTGATGAAGAAACAATTTCTTCGTAAGAATTATCTTGCTTCATGGATTATTGTATTTTGATGATCATGGATCATATAATAAATAATCATACCTCTCTATAATTTATTGTTTCTAAAACAATTGTTTGTGATTTCCAAAATCACCATTAGAGGCTGTCAAACCCGGCTGCATATCTTATATGAGGGTCTGACCTAATTCCTTTTGGGATCGGGATTCTTTGTCGTACAAGAAAACTGACCAAACTGTACAAAGCCGGGGGGGGGGGGCAGCCATACGGCTACATAGGAGCCATACGGTGGCTTTGTGGCCGTACGATGGCCAGCGTAAAAATCCCATATTTTTGCCTTTTCCAATCTGTTCTATTATGTGTGACCCAATAGGATTATACTATGTTGGCAATGAGTCAGAACCCGTAAGTCATAAGCGGACTCTAGCAAGCCATTATGACTACCCAATTAGTATAACTTTGAAAGTCCAAAGTAACCTTATAAAACATATTATAATCCCTTTGTCACGTGATATCATATTGAACATAAGTCACGGTCCATGTCATCTTATATTGTCCAATGCTTTCTCGATCCCGAGTAGATTGATATAAGCAAATAACATTGAACACTTCAATTCATTTGGGTACGGTCGTACACTATTATCAATCTCACTCATAGAGTGGCCAAGCAGATATCTCTCTTGAGAGAGGAACAAATTCCATCTTGACTTATCATTCTTCCCTACAAAAATACGATTACGCCAATCGTAGCCTTTATAACCACCCAGTTAGGGGTAGCGTTTGAGTACGTCAAACATAATGTTAATCATGTGGAAGACTATGATAATCTTAGGTCTAAGGATAAATGATATAACTATTATGAGATTTAATTATGATATTTGACCATAACATAAATCTCATAACGGGTCTCTCCAGTACCTTGTTCTCCAACAAGTACCCACAAGTTTAATCCGCATCCTATGCACCATAATCATCATATGATTATCCATTAAACTCATACTAGCTCTTCATAAGTGATAGGGACAATGATTATCATAATAAACATGCAAAAGTTATAATAATCGTGTTTGATATCTCTATAACAACGAAGCTATGATATAACGCATAGGACTTTCTCAAGGGCCTAGGGCATAATATCCAACAGACCTATCGGTTTTGGCCTGAGATTTTCTTAGTCTGATTTCTTGCGGGTTTGGCCACTTGTTACCTATTTGGAATAGGAAACAAGTATAAAAACCTCCTCTAGTTGCCCTAATCAGTCCAATCAATATTGTGAGCCTCCAAAGAGTTTGAGAGGGTTATTTCTTGTTATAAGATCCCTAGAGTGAAGAACAAGAACATCAAATAAAATTCCATATAGTTCTAAAACAATTGTGAAAGCGTGTTTCACAATTTGGTCTAGCAACCAAGATCAAGAAGCTTCTTGATATTCGTTCGAGGTGTGGATACCAATAGAGGGGGAAGCTTATCACCTCCATAGTTCGTGTTCTTGCTTTTGTTGGTGATCAAGTTTCAAAGTTCCACCAAGAATCAAGGTTGTTAATCAAAGGCTTCAAGGGTTAGTATTCTAGTATTCATTATGCAGTATTTGATTTAATCATATGAATGGATCTATGGGCTTTGGGTTTCATGAAAATTTTAATGCTTTATTCCGCTGCACATGATTATGGGAAACCCAACATCTTAATCTTGGCATTAGGATTAGACTTGAATCTTTGATATAAGATGATTATGAATTATAAGAAATCATGATAATCACAGACGCGTACGAGGTTCTAATTTGTTCCTCTCATGAACTTGCAATAACACAATACATGCGCTCCCAAAAACTCGTAAAAGATTATAATTGGACAATTCTTTATATAACCGCTCATAATGACTTTGGTTACCAATAAACAAAGAAGGAACACGATTAATCGTGTAAACAGTAGTAAGAGAAGCTCCACCCCAAAAACTTTCAGGACACGATGATAAGATGAGTAAATCACGGACATTTTCAAGAATGTGTCTGTGCTTTCTTTCAGCACTTCCATTTTGTTGAGATGTATGGGGGTATGAACGATGAGGAAGCGTCCCATTTTCGCGAATGAAGTTTAGAAAATGTGTCTCTCTGTATTCCATAGAATTTTCTGCACGAAAAACATTAATAGGACGTAAAATTTGAGTTTTAACCATCTGAGCAAAGTCATAATAAATTTGTTATATTTCTGAACGGGTTTTTCATGAGAAAAAGTCAAGTAAAATGAGATTAATCATCAATAAATATCACAAAGTACTTAGATCCACACATAGTAACATTGGGAGAAGGGCCCCATAGTCAGAATGAATAAGATCAAAAGGAACTTTGGACACATACTCACTATTATAGAAAGGTAATGCAGTGTGTTTTGCAAGTTGACATGATAAACAATCTACTTATTCGTCTTTTATTGGACCTAACTTACCAATTGACACTAAGCTACGTGGACGACTAAGAGATGCATAACCTAAACGGGAATGCCAAAGACTTAAGGGAGAACTAGAGGTGGAAGATGCGGAGTAGAAGATGGAAAATAGGATTGAAGGTTGGTGAACTCATACAGTCGTCCAATCTTATGGCCTTTCCCAAGGATTTTCCTTGTATGCGAATCCTGCACACGACAACCATTACGAGAGAAAAAACTGTTGAGTTTCGTGCAATCATGCGCAGTGGAAGAAAGACATGAATAAAACCCAATAGCCTAGATCCGCTATGAACAATAATTCATAACATGAAGATGAAAGAAACTAACCCTCGTAGATCGTTATGTAAAACTTGGATTAAGCGTTAAGAGAAACACCCTCTACCGGTGATCCACACAACAAACAGATTTCAAGAATGCTTTCTTGAACTTGACTGCTAGGTCTTCGGATTGATCAACGACGTTGAAGAACGATTCTGCAAAGCTCCTAATGATTATTGTGACTTGATGATTGGGAATTATCAATCACAATGATCCTATTATATTATGTGTATTTTCTTTCTCAAATAAAGAGTTTGGAATTGATCAAATCAAGAGTTAGGGAACAATTCCCGCCAGTCACAATATATATAAGAGGTGTCCAAAACCCTTTAGGATTTAGGTCATCTTGTCCAACAAGAATAGACTTAAATTAAACTGACTATCGGGGGGACAGCCGTACGGCGGCAAGCCAGGCGTGCGGCGCCTGTCCAGCCGTACGGTTGTCTTGGTCAGTTTCCTCGTTTTTTGCTTCTTTTAATTATCCGTTCTGCGTGTGTGACCCAATAGGATTATACTAAGTTGGCAACGAGTCCAAACCATTCAAACCTCGTAAATCATAAGCGGACTCTAGCAAGCCATTATGACTACCCAATTAGTATAACTTTGAAATCCAATGTTTCCTAAATAGAACATAACACAATCTTTTTGTTTCACGATGTCTATTGTCATGGTCAATGGTAAGCTTACGTAGTTCAATGCTTTCTCGATCTCGAATGTATTGATAATACAAATCTTATTTGAGCACGGCCATTCATTTCATCAATACCATTCATCGAGTGGCCAAAGCTTGACATCCCTCTTGACGAGGAACAAATCCCATCTTGGCTTATTACACTTCCCTACATGCTTCTGATTATGCCAATCATATTCTTTATAGCTACCCGGTTAGGGGTAACGTTTGAATATGTCAAACGTAATGTTCATCAAGTGGAAGACTGTAATAACCTCAGGTCTAGAGATTCCAGTGATATAACTATATGAGACTTAATTATGACATTGTGACCATGACATAAATCTCATAGGGGTCAATCCAGTATTTGTTCTCCAACAAATACCCATAAGTCTAATTGTATCCCATACACATAATCATCATATGATTATCTATTAAATTTATACTAATAATTAATCATAATTATCAGGGACGGGGATTATTATAATAAACATGCAAAAGATATAATAATTAAATATTCAATATCTTTATAAAGCATAAGCAATTGATAACATTAATCGTTCATATAACGTGCCTAGAGCATACAACACCAACAAAAACATCAAGAAAAAGTTCACGTAATTGTCCAACAGAAATGAGGTTAAGAGTAAGCTTAGGAATCAGATATGTGTTTGAAAGATATGCATTATCAGTATTGACATTCTCAACATGACTAACATGCATGATTGATCCATCAGCTATGCGTATTGGAGGTACTCGATAACTAGCATTTTGAGTGCTGAAAAGTGTATGATCAGAAGTCATATGATTGCAGCATACAGAGTCAAATAACTATGAGGATTTACATGAAGTGGTTGACATGACAGTGAAAGAAGGAGTACCAGAAATTGACAACATCTTAGTCAAAAGAGCTTGAAGTTCATGAACTGCATTGCTAGCAAGAGGGAGATCCTGATCGAAATTAGAGGAACACGTCTTTGTGGGAGAGTCAGAGACAATATTGGTAGCAACAAAATGATTGATTGTTTGGTTTCCAAACTTGAATTGATTTCCCTTAGGCTTGTAGCTTGTTGGCAACTTGTCAGGATTGCTGGGAAAATTTGTATGATGATGCCCCATACCTTTCTTGTTATAAAATATGCACGTTCGTGTCGGACATTCTACAAAACCATGATCATTAGCGTGACAATAATGACAAAACTTGGAGTTGGACGTTGATTGAAAACTTTTATATCCTTATTGATTGGATTTAAAAGAATGTGTTGCAAGAACCGCGTCAAATTCGTTGTGGTTTTGTTTGCGCGCGGGTTTTTTTGTGTGTTTTGTTTGACTTTAAGGTACCTTTTCATCCTTCGATTTACCCTTTTTGATTGTTTGAGAGTCGCCACCATGTTGTTGTCAGAACACGGACTGAGATATCTGGATTCGGGGGTTAAGTTATGAATTGGGAAGGTTAAGGAGCACCCAATTTACCCAATCTAGGATTGGGCTTGCTAAGAAATCATCATCATTGTTTCAAAATCATGCAAAATGTATGTAAAATGAACAAATAAATAATTGCTTATTTATTTGGGATGTTGGATCATGTGCTTCGAGACCATCTCCATGGATTGGAGAGGCTCTAAGCTGATCCTTTAATGGAATCACACTACTTCAAAGACAAAGAAGGAGATGAGAAGGTAGAAAAACAAAGAGTTTTACCTAAGCGTTCTTTAAGAATCCTATGGATGGCCTTGACTAAAGGCCTTGAATCTCCAATAAACTTGGCTTGAGTGGTGTTGTGGAGGGTTGAATTTCGTGGGTAAGGGAGAGGGACTGATTATGGGGACCTCTTTGATCAGATTTGGAGTGGGTTTTGGGTGAATTAGGATTCTCCTCTTTTCGGTTCAAAAACCTTTATATTTATAGGAGTTTTAGACCTAGGGTTTTGGCCAAGAAGGTAAGTTGTGATGGGAATCCAAGACTTGATTCCCATAGAGGTATTTTTGGACTCTAGGATCGTCCATTAGGTTTTCCCGGATTGCTTAAGTGTTTGCCAAAAAAAGGGGTTAAGATCAACAAGGAAACTGACCAAAAACCCGGCTGTCAAGGGGGATGTCTCGTACGAGACATCAATGTCTCGTACGAGGCATCTCAGTGCTGGAATCACATTTTTTCCCTCTGCAGTAGTTTTAATGTTCATTTTGGCCCCTGACTAATGGAATCAGTCAGAAACTTAACGAAACATGTCCAACTTAATGAGTTTTGACCTAAATCAAAAGCGAGACACAGAAGTAGTGTGATCATAAATGAAAGTCCAAAATGGGGTGTCTACAGAGCCCCTCGGCGACGATACTTATGGATAAAGTACCGTCGTCGATAGAAAAGACGCCATTTTGAACTAGGGGTATGGTCGTGCTAAAAAGCTGCCTACGTATTCCTCAGAAGGAAATCAGACCAAACGTAGTTTGACTCTAAAAACACGTAAAAACTGAGGTTTAAGGTATTTTGAAAACAATACTTGCGGTAAGTAAAGCTTAGAGTTTAAAGAGTACCCATATTGAGGAATCAATGGCCTTGACCCAGTTCTGAATATACTCCTTTTTGTTGATGACGAACCGTGTCCAGTTACAATCCATACTGAGGAACCAATCTCTTTGACTCCAATTCTGAACATGCCCTGTTGTTGATGACGAACCGTCTTCGATTTTGGAGACGCCAGTTACCCGGACCTTGCTTCTCCTTCCAACGAGGTTGCCTTATTCACCAGAAAATGTGAATCCTATGTTATTAACATACGTCTTGATAACAATTATCGGACTCTGGGTTTGGATACGCCAATTACTTGGATCCTTGCTTCTCCTTCCAATGAGGTTGCCTTATTCACTGGAACAGTGAATCCTATGCCATTAACATACATATCGATGGCAATTGTGGGATTCTAAATGGTGGGATCCTGTGTTATTAACTTACGTCTTGATAACAGTTGTGGGATACCTGGATTTGGAGACGCCAATTACTTGGACCTTGCTTCCCCTTTCAACGAGACTACCTTTCCATTGAAAATGTGAGTCCTATGCCATTAGCTTACACCTTGATGACAATTATGGGACTCCGAATGGTGGGATCCTGTGTTATTAACTTACGTCTTGATAACAGTTGTGCGATACCCGGTTGTAAATCTTGTGCCATTAACCTACGTCTTGATGACAGTCATGGGATTTAAAGTTTGCTGATGCAGATTTTGTTGCTCACCCATGATCTTGGATGCGCGGTGAGGATAAATTCCTACTGAGAAACAACTTTGCTTGTTCCAATTCTAAAAATATCCATTTGTTGACGACTCAATGTTCCATCTTGAACCGGGTTGAGATTCGGCCTTTCAGTCAAGAGCAGGGCTTCTTCTGACCTTTCTGTTAAAAGCAAGGCTTTTCTGGAATTTCCCAAGAAAACATGGTTTTCTGAGATTTTTCTGGGGATCTCTCGTAAGAGATATCGATGTCTCGTACGAGACTTCTCTGTTTTTACGCATAACAGAGGCGCTGAAGGTGATTTTTAAATCACTTTTCTTATTTCATTTCGGGAATTCTCAACCCTAGGCGATTTTTTCACTCAAAAATCTTTGTTTTCACCAAATTGTGGTAATCCCCAACCCTTTCAAATGGCCAGTGCAAATCGTTCTCATAGGGAACACCTCTTTAGTAGGCACATGAGAGGCAAAGTGTGGGCGACGGATGAGTTGTTCCCGTTTCCCGATGATCATATTTCTCACACCATTCAGACGAGGCGGGTAAGGATCTCTTCCTTTGACTGAGTTTCCATGTCAATTTCGTCGTTGCATGTCTCAATTTGGTGCCTTCGCAGTTCGACTTTCATCGACTTTTACCTAGAATCATTGCTGCTAGGGTTTATCATGCATGGCTGATTCTTCGATGGAATTTCACCCTTGTCGATGTTGAAAATCATTGTAGTATAGTAGTACATGATTTCGACTGTCGTTTTAGGCAATTCTGCGATTTTTCGGGTAAAATGCTTAAATGAGGATTTTACCATTTTCCTGACTTTGTCTCTTTTGACTTTGTTGTTTGCAGCCATTTAGGGTCATTGATAACTGTAGAGGCAGCGTGCGAGCGGTTGCTGAGAGGTGGGAAATTCTCAATGGCGAGATAAAGGAAGAGATCGAGAATCTCGGGCTAAAACCCTTCTTTGACGGCCTAGTCGGCGAGAGGAGGAACGTTCACTTGCTCCAGGCTATTAGAGAGCGTTGGTGGGATAGCACTCATACTATGCATATGTGGTGGAGGGGGAGGTTACCATGACCCCTACCGACTTTTATGCCATTACCGGGCTTGTCATCTTCGGTGAGCCTCTTGAGGTTGATACGGATTTCTCTCCCAGCGGGGATGATATGAGGAATTTTCTGGGCTTCTCTGTGCGTACCCTAGGCAAGGGTGTCCCTCTGAAGGCCTTGAGGGACAAGGTTGACACCTATATTACCGTTAATGCCAGTCAGATGCACCTTACTGACACCCATATCGCAGCCGTCCGCGGCTTTTTGTGGTGGGCCCTTCTGAGACGTTGTTCACTAATCATGTGTCGACTGCCTTGTTTACTCTGTTGAGCTGCCTGAGGGATATGCAGCATGTGACTGATGCCTATTGGGGATTGGCAGTCTTGGCTCACTGCTACGTGGCTATGAATGAGAGTTCGCGGGATCGTGCGAATGCTGGCTTAGGCGGCTACAGTCATGCCTGGGAGGTATAATACTCATCTTCTTCTGTATTCCTATTTTATTTCAGCCCCAGTTTACTTTGATAGCATTTTTCATCTGATCTATTTGTATATTGACATCTTTTATGTTTCTCCCATTTTGTAGGCCTAGGGATACGCCATGTTTGGTCTATTCACTTTTAACCTTCGAGACAACACCGTTATGTTCCCAGATACTCTGAGATGGCGCCAGAGTAACAGGGATACCCGTGATGAGCAGGAAGAGAGGGCTGATATGATGGTGGAGCGTATGCGGCTCTATTTCGACAGGTGGGAGGTCATCCCTGGGTCCGCTTGGCGGAGTCTGGGCATTGATCATGCCTACAGGTTTTCTGGTATGAGGCTACTGATGATTGGCCTTGGTGGGGGATGCTTTTACTTAGGAGAGAGAGTCTCTTGCCAGCAGGGTGGTGGCAGACTTGATGTCATTGTCCCTTTGGACCCTTCAGCCCATATGCTTAATTCTTATGCCATCGCGGAGGAGGATAGAGGGGATCTCATTATTGGTCAGGATGCTTTTGACCATATATCTTTGGAGGCTGATTATCAGGACTTTCTCGCTCGTCTCATACTCCGGTTGATTATTAGAGAGTGATCAGGCTCAGGCCCAGGGAGTTGTCCACGTCCCTTTCCGTGCACAGCTTGGACCAGCTTCATTTACCTACAACATGGCTGAGGGAGTAGAGAGCACCGAGGACCTTCCCACCCAGTACGATGTGCCTGAGGGACTCGTACCTCCTGCTGAATCGACCATGGTATGATTTACGACCCTTCTTCCATCATTTCCATCATTCTATCATTTCGTATCTCAGTTCATCATTTTTCTAAATACTTTGACATCTCTATTTGTTTCTTCTCAACAGGTGCCCATTGCTGAGTATAGAGAGGTCGCCGGACGGCTTGCTCAGTTCTTGGCCTATGCCAAGAGGGTGAAGAGAGAGACCGCAGAACTCTTAGGCCGATTGGCTCCTCAGACAGCAGAGTCGGCTTCTTGCGGGAAGAGACCTCGGACTGACGAATGATCACGTGGCGATGGCGACATCTCTTTTCTTTTGATGCCGAGTAGATAGGATCCCTCATTCTCTATTTTTGTTGATGATGTACTTATTGCCTCGGCGTAGGCGAAGACAATTTTTCCTTTCTTTGGTTTGTACCTATGCAACAGTTATTTCCTAACTCTAACACATAATACATTAGTTAATTTTAGTTTTTTTCCGACTGTATAAATGTATTGACTCATATCCGGTTGGTCAACCGAGGGGTAATTTTATGAGATGGATTCGCATTGGGCCATTTGTATGTGATGTATGAACTGTTTCAGGTGAGTTTCTGAGGTGATTGAGACATATTTTGACTTGCCGGGCAACCTGGGATTTGAGCAGAGTTGTTGCTGTTCTGAACCAAGAGATGCCTCGTACGAGACATCGCTGTCTCGTATGAGCCATCCTGTTAGTCTGTTGCTGTTTCTCCTTTTTCCTCGATGATTTGGTATCCAAACTTGTATATAAGCACCTCTAGTCCATCCTAGAATACCATGCAGCCTTAAATCAGTTCTGGGAACCTCTCTTTTGGAGTAGAATTCTCAACCTTTTGCTCCCAATGGCCCTAAGTAAGTCCGTCCATTTATCAATAATTGTTGATGAGTTCTCCTTAGACTTATATTTAGTGGAATGCTATAAGAATGACTTAGCAACGTTCTTTCGTTCATTCAATAAACCTCGCCAAGAGAGATTCGTGGAGATGTTCGGTTTCAAGATTCTTTTCACCTTGAAGAATCTAAAACCGAAATGGGACCTTCTAAAGGGAGTTGCACGCTTTTGGGATCCCTCGACTCATATTTTCACTTTTCACTTAATGAGATGGTCCTTACTGTGGAAGAGATGGCGGCTATCTTGGATATGCCATTGACAGGGGTGATTGCGGTGCCCAAGTATGACAAGGTACCGGCGGAGTCTCTCAGGGATATATTGAGTATAGGCCTTCCCGAGGCGCAGAGTTACATTCACAACCGCTATATCGATCTTCACTCTTTGCCTAGGAGATTTAAGGGTCGGGTGACTCATGGTCATGGTGTGGATTCTCAGTGCTGTCTCTTGGCATTGTGCTTATTTGCTTTTCATAACCAAGTGTGGCGTGGCGGACACGGAGCTCGTGGACATTGTTCTGCAAGCTAGAGGATGGGCCTTCAACATAATTCCTCTCATCTTGGGGGAGACCCTTCATGGCCTTGATGAGCTACACCGAACCGGCTCTATGACTCAGGGAAGTCCAATATTGTTGACCATTTGGCTCAGAGAATATTTCATGTTGTTGGACTCTTCGATCGAGTATTCTCCTTATACTTTCCATAGGCGGAGACTGTTGGTGAAGGGTCTCAACGTTGAGGAGTGGGCCCATCTTTTTGCTAAAGCGGAGACTGATGATATTGCTTGGTGCCCATCCTTTTGGAAGGTGAGGAGGTTCGTAGCTAATACCCTTGGGTACGACAGGGTCTTCCTTCCGGGTTTGAGGGATTCCTCTTTCTATTTTGCTTGGAGGGTAATGCGGTAATTCGGTCAACAGCAGGACACTTTCGTGTTAGGGGGACGACCTCAGAACATTTCTTTCATGGACTCAGAGTTCTCTACGAGCTTGGCTCGCGCTTGGGGGCAAGGCACCACTATGGATCGTTGGACCAATCTTCGTCATGACAGAGGGAGCATCTATTTGTCCGACAAATATTTGGATTGGTTTCTGAAAAAACTCTGTCCCGGTGTCGATGGTATTGATGAGATTCACCGCTCTCTGTTAGGGGACCAATTCGAGCCTAGCTTGAATTTGAGGGATAAGGAAGCTAAGGAGGATTCTTCTCTAAGTACCCCAATCTGAAATTGACTAACTTAGAGGAACTCTTAGCACCATTCAGGGATAAACTGATAGGCTGGGACCTCACTAAGATAAACCTAAAACTCCAAGACTATTCTGGAATTAAAATTGAAAAAATCCAAAAGCTCGCAAGGCTGAGCCGTACGGATGGTTTGGGTACTAGAGGGGCCAATCCGTACGGATGGTTTAGGCACCCTCAGTCCCTATAAATTAGACCCCTGGCTGATCATTTCAGGGGGGGGACTGTTTAGTGAGATGAAGCTCTGTAGAACTGAGAGCTGGTCATAATCACAAAACACATTTGAGTGAAAGAGAGAGAGAGAAAGATAGGCTTAGAACTAAATATTGGTGAGGCCTCCTTCCCCCATCTTCTCTTCATCTCATTCTATTTTATCTTCTTTATTTACATAATGTCTTTACATTTCCTTGCAATTATATAAATTGGCTCCAAGACTTGGAGTGATCAATGGTGCCCTTCATGCCTAGTGTGTAATTGTGGGTTACAAACCATGATGATCAAGGCTTGTTATGTTTAATGTATATTTATTTCATTATCATTTATATTAATGCACTTTACATTCAAGTCTTTACTTTTATTGTCTTTAAATTAATGCAATTTATCTCCAAGTCTTTACATTTATGTTGATTTACTTGAGTTTGATTAACTTTGATGATAAAGTCTCAATCTTTACCATTCAAAGTCTTGATCAACTCATAATAATGTCCCTTTTGATGGTAAAGATTCAATCTTTATCCATCTAAATGTTGATTTCTTGTTTCCCCAAGGTTTTCCATGGGTGAATCATTCATTTGGATGTTAAAATTCCAATCTTTAACCATCCAAATGATTATCTTGGCTCAAAAGCCATAATTTATCAACTTTCTTCATATTTCCCCAATGATTGACTTGATCACACCCAAGAATCTTTGTTTTTGGTGTTGAACTAGTGATCAATGGCATAGGGATGATCTTATTCATGTTTTGTAACTAGCAAATAGGCTGAACAAACCCAAATCAGTCCAGTTTTAGTAGAATCCCCTGTTTCTGCCTGAAACTGGACTGTTTCTGTTAAATCTGTAAAAACCTTTTGGGACGGCCCAACCAACCGTACGGATAGTTTGGACTAGCCGGACGGATGGTTTGGCCATGTGGAAAGTTTTTCTGTCATAAACTTTGCAAAATAAACCCTTTTTGTTAACTTTTAACTGGTTTTTGTTAAAAGTTAGTTTCTCCCATTTTGAAAATACACACACACACTCGCACATTTTTGGTCAACAAACTTTAGGGAGACTCGGTTTTCCGAGGCACTTTGGGTGAACTAGTGTTCTTCCCAAAGTGTAACCTGACCTCCGAACTCGTAATCTCTAACCATTTTTCGTTAAGTTTGGGTTTAAAATTAAACTAACGTGGCGACTCCTTTTTTTGTTGGAACATTGAAAAGCCGTGTTTGATTCTTCGGGAACCATTTGCGTTTTCCCGCGGGTATCTTATACCTTCTAATGTCAGAGTAGATGCCATTCAAGATTTTCTGGATAGTGACTTTTAAGAGAAGAGAGCAAGCGGGCTTCCCGGTAAATTTCAAGCTTTGGATAGGCCTCATGTGTTCGCGAGACTGACTCCCTCGGTGTTCAGTCGACTGGATGTTCCTCCCGGTTTTGAGATACCTTTGCACAAGAGGAAGAGGAATGACAAGGCAGATCGTGGTCAAGCCCCTACTAAGTTAAGGAAGAAATAGATCCTTAGGAGTATCGAGAGATTGCCATAGATAGACCGATGTTTAAATTTTTAGTATTTTATTTATTTTTCTTTTGCAAGTTGGTATTCATGTTGAAAATTTTCATATTGCTTTCTTGAAATGCATTCAATTAATAAGAAGGCAAGATTTTGATTTTATTTATTGAATAGATCGGACCAAAAGGCTGCCTACGTTCTCCTTTTACATCAATTAAATAAGGAGCTCAGGTCATCGATTGTTTAAGAAAGAGAAAATTATGTCTGCTGACTGACATGTCTCGCACGAGACATAGGTGTCTCGTACGAGACTGTCCCCTATATATATATATATATATATATATATATATATATATATATATATATATATATATATATATATATATATATAACCATCAGGCTTTAGCCTGGTGGCCAGAGCTCATGGCTTCCAACCTGGAGGTCATGGGTTCGATCTCCCCCTCCCCCCAGAAGTTAGAGAGAAGTTTTCTCTCCCTAGGATTTGTCTCCTAGGCGCTTCTGCTGATGATTATGTATTGAGTTCAACTATGAATTAAATTTGAAAAATTTTAAAAATATATATATATATATATATATATATATATATATATATATATATATATATATTATATGCACACCCTGATTTTTGCCTAGACCGCCTTTTCAGGTTTTCAATCTAGCGGGATTCTTTTCTCGTGCCTTTGGCTCTAATTTTTGCCTAGGCCGCCCTTGCGGGTTTTTAACCTAGCGAGCTTTCTCTCCTTTTTTTTTAATAGGGGACGGACTTATGAGTAGTACTTCTTCAGCTTGTCCATGTTGATGGGCTTCGGCAGTTGATCTCCATCTAGGTCTGCGAGTTGTACTGCTCCTCCAGAGAATACCTTCTTGACTATGTAAGGGCCTATCCATCTTGGTCCCTACTTTCCCATAGGATTGAATGGCCCATGACGATGTTCACGTAGGACAAGGTCCCCTTTTTTGATGTTTCTGGACTTGACTTTCTTATTGAATGCTCGGGCCATTCTCCATTGATATGCTTGGATATGCTCGGCGGCTCAAAGTCGTCGTTTATCTAGCAGGGATAGTTGTTCATAACGGGTGTCCAACCATGCGACTTCATTCACTTGGTTTTCTAGGAGAACCCTTAGTGATGGTACTTCTAATTCGATTGGTAGCACTGCTTCCATCCCATAGGCTAAGGCGTAGGGAGTCTCACCGGTGGCGGTACAGATCGAGGTACGGTAGCCCCAGAGCGTAAAAGGCTGCTTGTCAGGCCAGTCTCTGCCAGTCTTAGCCATTTTCCTAATGATGGTCTCAATGGTCTTGTTAGCAGCTTCGACTGCTCCATTGGTTGGTGGTCGGTATGGTGATGACTGATGTCTTTCTATTTTGTACTCTGCAAGTAGTTGGTCGCATTCTTTCTCAAAGTGTGAGCCATTGTCAGATATCATCTCATGAGGTACCCCATATCGGCATATGATGTTGGTCTTAATGAACTCAGCCACCTTTCTGGCATTCAAGACCTTGTAGGATTGAGCCTCGATCCATTTAGTGAAGTACTCAACGGCGACTAACACGAACGAGTGCCTATTATGGCCTGTTGGTGAGACTTTACCAATGACGTCTATTCCCCCATATAGAAAATGGCCAGGGGGATGTCATGGGATATAACACGGACGGTGTTGCGTGTTGCAAGTTGGCATGTATCTGGTACTTGTGGCATTTCTTAACCATGTCGGTGCAGTCAGCTTCTATTGTGGCCCAGTAGTACCTTAGTCGAATGACTTTCTTTGCTAGCGTATTGCCATTCATGTGGGTTTGTAGATACCCCGGGGAGCCCACGGCCTGGCTAGAGCGCGTGAGTTATCCTAGGATGTCTAACTTGTTTTTAGAGTCGCCACCTATGTTTTGAGGAACATAAGAAAAACCTATTGATAATAGCCTAAGTTTGATTACGAAAACAGAGATTCTTTGTTTTGAGGTTCGGGGGTTAGATTACGAGATGGGAAGTACCGAAACACCCATCTCGCCCAACTAAAGTTGGTCTTGCTTGATCAAAATCTACATGAATAATAAACGTTCTTCTTCTTCTTCTTTAAGTCATAAAAAGGGGTTTTAAAATAGAGTTTGGAATGTAGGAGATAACTCTTTAACCGACCTCAATTAGATGAGGTGATCATTAGAGTCATGTCCCAAAATGATTTGGGGTATTGCACTTTGATAAAACAAGAAGAAAGAGAAAAGAGATGAAGTAAAGAAGAGGAAAGAAATAACTTTACCTAGACTTCAAGAGACTTCAAAACACTTCTTGATGAATTCTTTGGAGAAATCCTTTGGAAATGCTTTTTAAGTGTGAAATTTTAGTGTCTTATTGAGAATGTAAGATTGAGAGCCCAAGGTCCAAGGTCAAGGTCCTTGAAAATGGAGGTAAAGGGGGGTTTTTATAGGTGAAAGAGAGATGTTTTTGGTGCCAAAACTCAGTCACCAAGAAATCTTTCCCGGGCAAAATCCTGTAAATTGGGCAAGGGAGAGAATCCTGGCCAGAAATCTGTAACCGACGCCCAGAGGCACGCGCTTCCTGCTTTGGGGGCGGGGCGCGCGCGCGTCTGGATCTTCCTGTCGGAGGCGCGCGACTCAGAGAAGGCGATTTTGACAGAATGGACTAGAAAGTCAGCCCTGTTATTCAGTTTAGTCCCTGGACTTAACAAAGTCAGTCAGGAACTTAACGGAAGTGACAGAAACTAACGAGAAACACTTAAAATGGGGAGAAACACAAGATCAAATGTGCAATCGGGGTGAGCGGTCCAAGGCGGGGTGTCTACAGAGCCCCTCGGCGACATGGATTGCAAAGCAAGAAGCGTCGACGAAAGTTAAAAACACCCGCCGAGGACATTACCAAGAAAAAGCAAAGACTCGATGAAAGCAGGAATTTGAAATTGCGAGAGATAGTGGTGCGCTCCCTGTGTGAGCGGCTTTTGTTGATAGAGGGGGTGGCATGATCCGTTAGGTGAACCTGCCGGCTGAATATGTTGAATGAGGTCGTTAGTGAACCTTTGAACGAGGCCGTTAGTGAACCTTTGGAGAGGCCGTTAGTGAACCTTTGAGGAGGCCGTTAGTGAACCTTTGAGGAGGCCATTAGTGAACCTTTGAGGAGGCCATTAGTGAACCTTTGAGGACGAATCCGTTAGTGAAATCCGTTGATGAGGCCGTTAGTGAACCCTTGAATGAGGCCGTTAGTGAACCTTTGTAGAGGTCGTTGGTGAACCTTTGGAGAGGCCGTTAGTGAACCTTTGAAGAGGCCGTTAGTGAACCTTTGAGGAGGCCGTTAGTGAACCTTTGAGGACGAATCTGTTAGTGAAATCCATTGATGAGGCCGTTAGTGAACCCTTGAATGAGGCCGTTAGTGAACCTTTGTAGAGGCCATTGGTGAACCTTTGAAGAGGCCGTTAGTGAACCTTTGGAGAGGCCGTTAGTGAACCTTTGAAGAGGCCGTTGGTGAACCTTTGTTGACGAATCCGTTAGTGAAATTCGTTGATGAAATATTGCTTTGAAGACGAGTGCCACTTGGAGTCACACTTGACTTTTTGACTTGTGGGGTGCGGGTATAGTTGACCGCGACCAGAAGAATGTTCCTGCTGGGGATGAAATGTTGAGATTGACTCTTGAGGGGGGTATAGCACCCGTGACAGAACTTAGGGAGTTCGGAATCCGTGGGGAAGCATTGATGCTGTGCATGGATTCTTGCATGGGAGACTGCTTCTGAACCTGCCTGATGATGGGAAGAGCGCGCATCGGGACATCGTTGTGGGATGCGCGTGCCTCGGATGAGTATGTCGGGGGGCGCGCGCCTGGCGCATAAGTTCAGCATATTTAAACAGACGGTTCACTGTTTTCGGCGAGTTTTCAAAATTTTGAAGAACCCTCCAAATTCCAAACCAAATTTTCGCGGAGAAATCACCCCAAAACACATTCTTGCTGCTCTAGGATCAATTCCGTCACAGAAACGATGTCGGATCATCAACAATCTCCTCCGTTCGAGATGCCACAGGGCGAGGTGCCCGAAATTGGGGTTGAAGCTATGGACTCGAGTTTGCTTACCTTCCGGCCTCATACCCACATTTCTCATTTCGTGACTTCGGGTTTGGTAAGAATGCCTCACCTTTCTTGTCGATTTCGGATTTCATGAAGTTCCGTTTTTTACCCGAAATATTGTTGCAGCAGCTTTATTGATCATTCCTTGCATGTTGTTTGTTGCTGCTGATTTGTTGTAAGAAACATGTTGGGGCGCCCATTTTCATGTTCACACACTTGCTTGTACATTGTCCTGCCATTGAAATCTCTGTGTCGAATTCATCCGTTTTCTAGCAGTCATGCTGATGAAATTTTCGTTGTTCCTTCTTTCCTTTCAGGAGTGGACCCGTCTGACAGAGATTCGTGGTGGGGCTCATGGGCCCATCTCTATATGGAAGAGGTTGCCTGAGAATGTTCGGGCCCGAGTTACAGGGACTCATTTTGGTCTTTTTGTCACCAGCCTCCCAGCTTTGAAGAATGACCCCGATGTGGTCCAGGCATTGAGGGAAAGATGGTGGGACACCACCCATACCTTCCATTTACCCATGGGCGAGGTGACTATGACGCCTACCGATTTCACAGCTTTGACGGGCTTGCCGTTCATAGGGATGCCTGTCCCTTTTGGTTTGAGAGGGGCTGTTCGGACTCCGGACGAGTTACTGGCTTTGGTTGACTGCTGGTTCGAGGTCAAGAATTCTCGAGTGACATGGGGGCGAATCCGGCCCTATTTCGGCATCTTAATGGCTAAGGCTCGAGGTGTTACTGCTGATCGGGTCGATGCCGTGGCCCGTTGCTTTATTTGGTACCTGTTATCCCATACTTTGTTTGCCAACGGGGGATCTTCGGCCTCTTTGGCTCTGCTCGACTTGTTAGTGGATCTGGACCAGATCGGCCAGTATAACTGGGGCGCAGCGGGCTTAGCTGCTTGTTATCACGGCATGGATTTGACCAGCCGCTCGACCACTAGCTCGGTTACGGGCTTCAGCTTGCTGTGGGAGGTATACCACTTACTGTCCCTTTTATATTCTTCTTGCCTTGGTCATAACTGCCTTTTTCGTTGACTGTCATTAACTTTGCTTCTTCCTCTTGTCTACAGCTTTGGGCCTTTGCTATCCTGAATCTGAGGGATTTCAAGATTGATAAGGAAGGCCAGCCCCAGTATCCGGACTGCGCACGGTGGGCGTACAAGGAGAGGAATGTGAAGACTGGTACGAACCCCATTAGTCTTACTTCGGCCCGACGGCACTTAGACACCTTGAGGCCTGAGTCTGTTGCCTTCTCTTTGTATCCGTGGAGATCAGTTCAGTACTGGTTTGAGCATACTCTTATTCCTACCCGTTCTCGGCTTTTGATGAGTTCGGGTGAGTGCATGGCTCTGTATTTGGGAGACAGAGTGTTCTGGAAGCATGGTATCCAGGTGACAGACTTTTACACCCCCTCGTCCTGCAGTTCCAGACGTTCCTCCTTTCTGCCCTCGTAATTGGAGGTCACTTTCAGAGGCTGATCGCGCGGCATATATGGCAGGGATTGATTCCGTCCCTCACATTCACTTGGATCAGGATTATGGCCTCTTCAGGGAGAACAACTTGATGCAAGGCTTCATGTTTGCTGATCCGATGAGATCACAGGCTGCTCCTACGACCTCCGCTCGGTTTTATACTACCGGTGCCGGGTATTGCTTTGATCCTCCTTTGCCTCCTCCCTACTACACTTATTCAAACATCGGGGTCTTTGAGGAGCAGAGGGAGATTGTTCCCGAGGACATGTCACCGGAGAGAGAGCCTCCTGCTTAGGCTGCTGTGGTATGTTTTTCTGACCATCTTTACATTTCTCAGTTCCAGTCTTGTTTTTCTATCCTTTGTATTGATGCAACTTCCTTTTTATGTTCTCTGTTGCAACAGGTACCTGTAGCTTCTTATAGGCACTTGGGAAGACAGAACAAAAGGATGAGGAGGAGGTTCCATCAGCTGGAGGAGAGGGTGCTAGAGCTGTGCAGGGATATTGCTGCCATGACTAGAGATGCTGCTGGTGCTGTCTCTGGTGCTGCGAGAGGAGCTGCCCGAGGTGCTCGGGGCATGGGACGAGGCTGCAGGGATGCTGCACTGGACATTGATGAGGCTGTCTCTTCGGCGAGGTAGTCACTAAGCAGGAGTCTGAGCCGCGGAGGTAGACATAGTAGGAGTGGAGCCAGCCAGAGCAGAGGTGGTGCGAGTTCGTCTCGGCGGGTGCAGAAGAGGAGCCGGCATGAGATCAGAGTTTAAGAGTCTGAGGATGATGATGATGATGATGATGATGATGAGGATGAAGATGATGATGAGGAGACCGAGAGCGGCAGCAGGGGGTGAGCACAGTGCTGGTGATGATGTGCCCGAGCTGTTGTGGCTGAGAGGATGAGGGATTGAAACACCTTTACTTTTGCCTGTAATAACATTTAACATGTATTTACAATCCTAGTTATCTTACTACTCATTTTATGTTTTATTAGCGACCCGATCTTAGATGTCGACCTTTACAAACAAATGTGTGCCCAAAGAATGCTTGTTGTTGATGCTTGAACTCCTTTTCGCTGCTGGGATTTGATTTTGCTGCAGGTTGGATATGTTGAAGTGCTTGGGTTCTGTTCTGAACTGACAAGGGCTATTTCTGTCTGAACTGCTGTCAAAGGCGCGCGCGTTGGGCCTTGCTTGTGGGAGGCGCGCGCGTTGTGAAGCCTTGGTCGGAGGCGCGCACTTCTGGCCTGCTGAATTACAGCCCTTTTCTTTTTCTGATCAGAATGTTCCAACGGCTATAATTTTGAACCATTTTCGACCAGAATGGTCACACAGCATTCTTCTGCAAACACTTTCTCCTCCTAAACCACAAAATTCTTGCATAATGGCCCCAATGACTTTCAAGGTTTCCGTCCCCGAGGGTGAGAAGTCCGTTCCAATGGTGAACACCGTTCCAGCTGTGGGCTCTGTCTCGATGGTGGAGAAGCGTCCGAGCGTTTTTGATCGTTTGGGAAGGCCCAATGACGATGTTGTTGACCCCGTGAGACCGGTGGTTCATGTGCGGGACTATAGACCCCGTCATTTTCCCAAGAAGAAGAAAGGTAAGGGAAATTCCTCCCATGTGTGGAAGCGTCCTATGGTTGTCCCCGCTAAGGCTCCGCTTGATAAGGGCAAAGGGAAAGCCGTTGATGAAGCTCCGTCCCGTCCTAGCGTTTTCTCCCGTCTTGGCGGTCCCAAGAATGTTCCGTCCCCATCCAAGAAGACTAAAGGGCATAACAAGAAGCAATGGGTTCCCAAACCTAAGAAAGATTAGATTTTTCTTTGTACCCCAAGAGATTGCAATTAAATTAGACCACTTTGTTTTAGGATTTAATGTTTTGATGTTTTTTGTTGCTCAATAAATCCGTTGTAATGGCTTGAATAACTCATTGAATGAATAAAAATTGCATCTTGTTATTTGAAGTGAATTGGGTATTTTTGATATGTTTTAGAGCGCACCCGAAGGTTGCCTACGTTCCTCCAGTTGGGAGGCTCAGGTCTTCGTAGTTCAAACAAACAAAGACCATTTTTTTTTTTGTGCACCCTGTTTTTTGCCTAGACCGCCCTTTCGGGTTTTCAATCTAGCGGGCTTCTTTTTTGCACGTGCTCTAATTTTTGCCTAGGCCGCCCTTGCGGGTTTTTAACCTAACGAGCGATTTTTTTTTTATTTTTTTATGGTCTTTGTCTATTAAGCATAGAACCTCTTGAGCTTGTCGAGGTTGACCTCCTTTGGCAGCTGTTCACCATCTAAATCCACGAGTCAGGCCGCACCGCCGCTTAGTATCTTTTTGACCACGTATGGACCGATCCATCGGGGTCCCCATTTCCCCAGGGGATTCATGGCATTAGGAGGATGTTGTCTTAAGACCAAATCTCCCACATTGATGTTTCGAGGCTTCACCTTTTTGTTGAAAGCTCTTGCCATCCTTTGCTGATACGCCCTTGTGCGTTCGAGTGCTCTTAGCCTTTTCTCGTCGAGTAAGGCTAGCTGTTCATATCGACTTTGCATCCAATCGACCTCGTTGACTTGATTCTCGAGGAGGACCCGTAGAGATGGGACTTCAAGTTCGATTGGGAGTACGGCTTCAGAACCATAGACTAATGCATAAGGAGTTTCTCCTGTTGCTGACCGTATTGATGTGCGGTAGCCCCACAATGCTAATGGTAGCTTCTCGGGGCAATCCCTTCCTGTTGAGGCCATTTTCTTGACGATGGTCTCGATGGTCTTATTTGCTGCTTCAACCGCGCCATTTGCTTGGGGACGGTAAGAAGATGACTTGTGCTTGGTGATCTTGTATTCTACCAAAAGTGCATCCATTTCCTTCTCAAAGTGAGATCCGTTGTCGGAAATGATTTCGTGAGGCACGCCGTATCGGCACATGATATTAATCTTTACAAATTCGGCCACTTTCTTGGCGTTGAGGGTCCGATAGGCTTGTGCTTCGACCCACTTTGTGAAGTAGTCGACAGCCACTAGGACGAATGACTGCCCATTGCTTCCGGTAGGATGGACTTTACCGATGATGTCTATCCCCCAAAAAGAGAAAGGCTAAGGTGTGACCATGTTGTAGAGTTGCGAGGGTGGAGCATGTTGCAGATTAGCATGGAAATGGCACTTGGCACACCTTTTGACTTTCTCGATACAGTCTCGTTCCATAGTGCTCCAATAGTAACCAATGCGGAGTATCTTCTTGACTAGCATAAACCCATTCATGTGGGGTCCACACTCTCCTTCGTGCACTTCACACATTATCTCTTGAGCTTCGGCCTCATTGGCGCATAAGAGATTGATCCCGTCGTGGTGCCTTTTGTAGACTCGGTCTCCAATCAGTGCGTACCGAGAGGCTAGCCTTTACAGAGCCGCTTGAGACTTCTTATTTCTATTCTCGGGATAAGTGTCATCTTTGAGGAAATTCATGATATCCGAATACCACGGAGAGTTTTTTTGAACCTCGTTGATCTCGATACTCATGCAGTACGCCGGACTGTTCCTTCGGGCAATTTTGAAAGGCTTCACCATTTTGCCTTTGGGCATTTCGACTAATGAAGCTATGGTGTCCAGTGCATCGGCGAAGCGATTTTTATCCCTTGGCAGGTAGTTGAAAGTGATCTCTTGGAATTGTTCAACCAATTCTTCAAGGTGCTGACCATATTGTTGGAGGGTCGGGTCTTGGATTCGCCATTTACCCGATTGCTGATTGATAAGGAGCAAAGAGTCGCCGAATACTTCTAGTTCCGTGATGTTTCTTTCGAGAGCTGCTTCGAGCCCTGCTATGCATGCTTCGTACTTGGCAATGTTATTGGTAGCTTCGAATTCCAGACGGATGGCAATGGGAGTGTAGATGTCTTTTGGATCGACAAGCAATACTCCTATACCAAAACCGTGTTTATTGGCGGCGCCATCGAAAAAAAGTTGCCACTTATTTTCCTCGGTTGCAGTACAAATTAAATGCTCGTCGGGGAACTGTACGTCTTCCCCCTTCACTTCGTCACACGGGAATTCGGCAAGCTGGTCACTGAACACTTTCCCCCTGACGGATTTTAGTGTGACGTAAGTGATATCATAGCCGACGAGCATGAAGTACCATTTGGCTATTCTTGTTGACATGAAAGGCTTCTCGAAGATATAGCGGAGCGGGTCCACCTTTGCTACTAGCTTGATCGGAAAAGCTTCCATATAGTGTTTGAGCTTTTGAGTAACCCAAACCAATGCTGCACATGACTTCTCTAAGACAGAGTAGTTCTTTTCGCCTCCTTGGAATCGGCGACTGACAAAATAAATGGCATTCTCCTTTTTGGACTCTCGTTGCTCTTGTGCTAACATAGCCCCTAGGGCTTCATTATTGACAGTGAGATAGAGCAAAAGAGGCTTCTCCTTGTGCGGCGGAACTAGAACAGGAGGGCACGTCAAGTAATGCTTCACTTGGTCGAAGGCTTCTTGGCACGCGTCGGTCCATTCTAGAGCCACATTCTTCTTGAGTAGCTTGAAGATTGGCTCGCACATGGAAGTGAGTTGGTGCACAAACCGACTGATGTATTGCAGTCTGCCCATGAAACCTTTGATCTCTTTCTGCGTCTTTGAAGGAGGCATGTCAATGATTGCCTTGATTTTGGAGGGATCTACTTCAATTCCCCTTTCAGTGACCATATAACCAAGGACTTTGCCTCGGATAACCCCGAACGTGCACTTTACAGGGTTGAGCCTCATCTTGTGTTGACGAAGCCTTTCGAAGAACTTGCGGAGATCGATTAAATGTTGACCATCGGTCCCTTTGGAGTGAATGATCATGTCGTCCACATAGACCTCGATTTCTTTGTGAATCATATCGTGGAACAAGTCTGTCACGGCTCTTTGGTAGGAAGCCCCAGCGTTTCTTAACCCAAATGCCATGACTGTGTAGCAAAAGGTACCCCACGGTGTTGTGAAGGCTGTCTTATGTTGATCTTCCTCGGCCATGAGAATCTGATTGTACCCAGCGAACCCATCCATGAATGAGCGAACCTCGTAGGCAGCAGTGGAGTCGACCAGCATGTCGATGTTAGGGAGTGGAAAATCGTCTTTCGGGGAAGCTTTGTTCAAATCCCGGAAGTCCACACAAACTCGAACCTTACCGTTTGCCTTTCTGACTGTCACGATATTGGCTAACCATGTCGGATACTCGATAACCTTGATGAAACCCACACTGAGGAGCTTCTCGATCTCTTCTTTGACTTGCAGAGACCATTCTGGCTTGATCTTTCTGAGCTTCTACTTTACTGGCTTGGCATCTTCTCTGATCGGAATTCTGTGCTCCGCTACCTTTCTGTCCAAACCCGGTATGTCTTTGTATGACCATGCGAACACATCCACGAACTCCCATAGTAGTGCAGTCAATCTATCTCTGTCGTCCCCTTTGAAGAAGCTTCCGATCTTAGTTTCCCTTGGCTCTTCGTCGGTACCCAGATTAACAACATGCAATTTTTCGTCAGCCCCTGGACCATTTTCACCACGACTACGGACTTGTTGAGCAAGTTCATTTAAGTATGTTGTGTTTTCGTGGTCTATTTCATCATAATTTGATCGTTATTAACTTGTTCATTAAGTTCATTATTAGTTAATTCATCATTTATGATATTTGCAATCTCAGGGTACTCAGAAATATCAAATTTTTCATTAGCAAAGAAAGGAAACACACGCTCGGCTATGGCCTCCACATCCTCTTGGGTGAGGGTATTAGAGACACTCTCGGACTCGAAAGTAAGTGTGAGCCGCTCTTCCTTTGTGGCTGTGCGGGGTATGCAACCCATTTCTTGGACTAAGAATTCCTCGGATACCACGGGCCTTTTCATAGAATACCAATTATTGATCGGCTCGGAGCTTGGCGGGATCTCACTGATAGTCTCATTCATGATGACGGTGTCATGGATGACGTTGACTTGGCATTCATTCATTATGGCAAGCTCTTCGAACATGGAGGCTAAATCTGTCGGTTCTTCCACCACGATAATTTCTGTCTCGGACTCTATAGTCACCTTCCTTCCCCACCATTCACGGGGCGACATGGGAGTTGGTTCCCTTTCAGATTTTTGGATCTCACAATCGGAGAAGATTTCGAGACCGGGATTTTTGACACCCTTATTGTTAACCCATGGTTCGGGAAAGATCATGTATGGAACGTCTTCCCCTTGGCGGACAAAATAGCCATTCAACGTCTTGCGGTAAGGCCTTAGATTAGGGACCTCATAACGACGGCCTTCTTTACGAGCTCGGGCCTTTTCATCCTTGATCGCTTGCTCTTGTTTCAAGTCTTCTCTGGAAGGCTCGTACCCCAAACCGAATGTGTTCTTGACAAATGGGACTTGCACAGGATGTAGGATTCCTTGTTGATATTTCCCTAGGCCTAAACCAGGGAAGTAGTCCATATTTCTCATCATGCGGAGGACTTTGTGATTGCTGGGGGTCCATGATCCGTTTCCCCCTTCTTTGTCAATGGTGTTGATTGAGACGCCGGAGAGAGTGGAGTCTGGTAAACCATGCTGAACTTGGTGGACGGGCTCACCTTTTCTGTGGATAGTGACATTTTCGGCCATGACGGTCACTATTTTATCACCATTTCGGATCTTGACACATTGATGGAGATTTGACGGGACGGCATTAGAAATGTGAATCCATGGTCGACCCAAAAGCAGGTTGAACGAGGCCGAGATGTCAAGCACTTGGAATGGAACGGACATGACCAGGCTCCCAAACTCAATGTCTATTTCGATCATGCCCATGCCTGTACGGGCGGTGCTGTCATAACCTCGGATTACTTGAGTAGAAGGCTTCAAATCGGAATCCTTAAGCCCCAGTATGCCCATGATTCTGCCAGGCATGAGGTTGAGTGCGGAACCACCATCCACTAAGACTCTTGAGATGGGCCTCCCCCTTGCTCGTACCTTGAGGTAAATAGCCTCGTTGTGGTCGGAACCAAATGGTGGAAGGTCCATATCAGCAAAGGTGATGACGTTGCCAAAATGAATGAGACTGATCATTGCCGTGAGGTCCTCGGGAGTAGTATCGGGAGAAATTGATGTATCATCGAGATTTCGGATGACAAGATCTCGGTGTTTCTTTAAGGATGTGATGAGGTCCCAAATAGAGATGCTGGCTTGAGTTTTCTTGAGTTGGACAAGTAGAGGATCTTCGGGAGTGTCGCGAGCTTGCGCCTTTGAGAAGAGGAGCTTGGTGCGGAAGTGGAAGGGTTGCTTGCTATGACTCGACCGGATCGATTTAGCATGTTGACGTTCCCATCTTGCTTCTTTTTCCTATTCTCTAGTACTTCCCTCATTACCTCATCGTAAGTTACAACATAACAAGAATTGTCGAGTTTATTCATAACATTGGGGCCCCCATTCACAATTGGGATTGAATGGGTGGTCCCCTCGAGTTCTCCTATCTCTATTACATTGACATGTTCGCCATTAGTCACTACAAATTCTTTCTTGTCTATGAGATCTTGAATGACATTGCGGAGAACGAAGCATTCCTCGGTGGTGTGGCCACTATATTGGTGGTAGCCACAATATTTGTGGTGAGCATTATTGGGGTTGACCGTCTTGGGTTGGTACCCTTGTACGGGTGTGACTTGACCCTTTGCTTTGAGGACTTCGAAAACTTCGGTTTGAGTCATGCCTTGGAGAGGCGTGTAGACACGGTCATTTCGAGACTTCTTCCCTTGGGGTGGAGGAACCTTTTTGTAATTCCCCTTATCGATAGTGACGGCGTTGACCGAGGCCTCTTTTGTGGAGTTAGAAGCGGCCTTGTAGCGGTAGCTAGGAGCACTTTTCTTGACTTCCTTGAGCAACTCGTCCATTCGGACCCCTGCCTCATACATTTGGGAGAAATCCGCATAGCAAGCCCCAATTAGGTGGGTGTGGAGATCAATTTTGAGACATTTGAGAAAGATGTCCATTTTCTCCTTGGTATTTGGCCTTTCCACAATCTCGGAGAGTTTATCATTCCATCTCCTTGTGAAGTCGATGAATGACTCGTGGTCTCGTTGAGTAGTGTTCTCTAGTTCTTTCCTTGTGGGCCGGTGAGTGGTGTTGCCTTGGTATTGGTTCTTGAAGGCAAGCATGGCGGAGTCCCAATCAAGACGGACAGTGAGCGGGAGAGTAGCATACCAATCTTTTGCCGCCCCCTTGAGAGTGAGAGGAAAGCATTGAGCCATCACCTTGGGGGAGACCTTCTTCGGAACCATTGCCCAAATATAAGTCTCAATGTGAGCCATAGGACAAGAGTTGCCCTTGAATTTGCTTATGTCGGGCATCTTGAACTTATCAGGAAGAACGGCCATAGTACTCATGAGGATGGATGATTGATAAAGGCTTGTGTCGGAGCCTTTCTCCATGTTGAGCCGATTGAATTTTTGGTCGATGTAGGCCATGATAGAATCCACCATTTTGGGCTCATTGTTCTCGGAACTTGGCTCTCCCACTTTCTTGGTGCGGGTGTTGACATAAGGACTTTTGAACAAACCTTCGGTCCATTCGGATTCGTCATCGTCATTTTTGCTCTTCCCCTTGGCAAGATTAGTGAGCTTTTCTTTCATTAGCTCCATCTCGGCCTCGTGGGCCTCCCTTTGGCTGTCAAGGTGGGATTGCCAAATATCGTCTTTGCTTTGTGCCTCCTTATTAAGGGTGGAGACTTGCTCTTGGAGGAGTTGGACCATGGTTGCGAGTTGCTCGAGAGTCATGGTATTGTTGGTGTTGGAGCCGCCGGCCATTGTTGATGTAGGAGCTGTTGGAGTGATCTCTTCACGGACTAACCGATTTGCCGAATCCCGGTAGACTCTGTAAGTACCAATTGAACCTAGATTGCAGAAGAGGCCCTTGTCAGTCTTGAGTAATACTTGCGGTCCACGAAGAGGCTTAGAACACACAGTTGGGCACACGACTCGAACCACATAAGAAAAGACTCTTTTTTTTTTTAAGTCGGAGGGAATGGATCCCTTTTTGGGGTTTCTAAGAAAATAATGGAATCGTCACACTAGTATATAGACCATCTCGCGGTCCCATATACTCATCGGATTTCATCGCGTTTGTGAATCCTACATGTATCGGGATTAAACTAAATTAATGTAGTAAAGCATACATGCGGGGACGGATTTTTATTTTCGTCCAAAATAACCACTTTTGGGGACGGATTTTTATTACGTCTGTTTCAACAAGTTGGCATGTATGATTTGAAGACATTAGTTTAGGGAAATCTCGGTACATGGAAACCGACTTGAGTCACGGAGTGTTAGACCCTAACTAGAATTGTGTGGCTTGTGCTCAGCTTGAATATGAGGCTTAAAGGTCACCCCCGACATGTAGTCTTGAACTACGCAACGGGCTGAGGTTGACCGCTTCGAAAGAGTCAAGGTCGGGTGGAGCTTGAAACTTTCTAGGACGGGCCTCGACGGGTTTGGGGTTGAACATTGTGCGACTCGATAGTGAGCAATTGATAAGAATATGTGCATGTAGTGTGAGGTCTAACATGTGACAAAAAAAAATAAAAAATTCAAAGGAAATAAAAAAAACAAATAAGCACGTAATTTACAACTTTCGAATCACCCGTGTGACCGATAAAACAAACAGAAAATAAAAGAAGTTCTGTGCAGGCCCGGTGCCCACACATTGTCATTCTGCTCTGTTCTGTTCTGGGAATGCGCCCAGAAGCGCGCGCATTGGGTGGCCTATGCGGAAGGCACGCGTGGTAGACAAAGAGGGGCAGAGGCGCCCGATTCTGGGCAGTACCTACGAATCAGTGGGTTCAAGGGATTGCCTTGACCCTAAATAAAAAATTCTTTCCCCTGCAGTAATTGTTAGCACAGAAACATGGAATTGAAGGACAAGAAAGGAGGCGAGCGATTCTGGTAATTGGGGTCGGACGCGCGCGCTTTAGGCCAAGAAGGCCAGAGGCGCGCGCTTCCCACCCTTTTTACCAGAATGCCCAGAAAACAGTAATAAGAACACCAAAGTTAAGAACGCAAGTTTAACCCTCAACATTTCATCCCCAGCGGAGTTGCCACTGTAGATACCCCGGGAGAGCCCACGGCTTGGCTAGAGCGCGTGAGTTATCCTAGGATGTCTAACTTGTTTTTAGAGTCGCCACCTATGTTTTGAGGAACATAAGAAAAACCTATTGATAATAGCCTAAGTTTGATTACGAAAACAGAGATTCTTTGTTTTGAGGTTCGGGGGTTAGATTACGAGATGGGAAGTACCGAAACACCCATCTCGCCCAACTAAAGTTGGTCTTGCTTGATCAAAATCTACATGAATAATAAACGTTCTTCTTCTTCTTCTTTAAGTCATAAAAAGGGGTTTTAAAATAGAGTTTGGAATGTAGGAGATAACTCTTTAACCGACCTCAATGAGATGAGGTGATCATTAGAGTCATGTCCCAAAATGATTTGGGTGATTGCACTTTGATAAAACAAGAAGAAAGAGAAAAGAGATGAAGTTAAGAAGAGGAAAGAAATAACTTTACCTAGACTTCAAGAGACTTCAAAACACTTCTTGATGAATTCTTTGGAAAAATCCTTTGGAAATGCTTTTTAAGTGTGAAATTTTAGTGTCTTATTGAGAATGTAAGATTGAGAGCCCAAGATCCAAGGTCAAGTCAAGGTCCTTGAAAATGGAGGTAAAGGGGGGGTTTTTATAGGTGAAAGAGAGATGTTTTTGGTGCCAAAACTCAGTCACCAAGAAATCTTTCCCGGGCAAAATCCTGTAAATTGAGCAAGGGAGAGAATCCTGGCCAGAAATCTGTAACCGACGCCCAGAGGCGCGCGCTTCCTACTTTGGGGGCGGGGCGCGCGCGCGTCTGGATCCTCCTGTCGGAGGCGCGCGACTCAGAGAAGGCGATTTTGACAGAATGGACTAGAAAGTCAGCCCTGTTATTCAGTTTAGTCCCTGGACTTAACGAAGTCAGTCAGGAACTTAATGGAAGTGACAGAAACTAACGAGAAACACTTAAAATGGGGAGAAACACAAGATCAAATGTGCAATCGGGGTGAGCGGTCCAAGGCGGGGTGTCTACAGGGTTCCGTACTCAGCAATATTGTTAGTGGCCTCAAAGTTAAGTCGGATTGCGAGTGGAGTGTAGAAATCTGAGGGATCTACTAGTAACTTGCCAATGCCATATCCCTGTTTATTGGCTGCGCCATCGAAAAATAATTGCTATTTATTTTCTGCTATTGTCATGATGTCCTCATCAGGGAATCACGGGTCTTCCCCCTTCGCTTCATCGCATGGAAATTCGGCTAAATGATCCGCGAAGACTCTTCCTCTCATGGATTTCTGTGTGATGTAAGTGATATCGTACCCCGCGAGCATGAAGTACCATTTGCCTATCCTAGAGCAGACATGTGACTTCTCGAAGATGTACTTCATTGGGTCCATTCTTGCGATCAGTTGTACAGGAAACGCCTCCATGTACGGCTTTAGTCTCTCAGCTACCCATACCAGTGCAGCACACGAATTTTTTAATGCAGAGTAATTCGATTCAGCCCCTTGGAAGCGACGGCTAACAAAGTACACGGCATTCTCTTTCTTTGAATCGGGTTGCTCTTGTGCTAGCATAGCCCCCTAATGCAGTATCATTTACTGTGAGGTACAAGGTCAACGGTTTCTCCTTATGCGATGGAGCCAACACTGGCGGATTCACTAAGTATTCCTTGACCTTTTCAAAGGCTTCTTGGCACTCTTCGGTCCATTCTAAGGATGCATTCTTCTTGAGGAGCTTAAAAATGGGCTCACACATCATCGTGGGTTGATTAATGAAACGACTAATGTACTGAAGGCGACCCATGAATCCCTTGACTTCTCTTTGCATCTTAGGTGGAGGCATGTCAATAATGGCTTTGATACCGGAGAACCTTTCCTTTCACTACCCCAAATGTGCATTTGGCTGGATTAAGTCTCATCTTGTAGTGTCTTAATCTCTCAAAGAACTTTCTGAGGTCGACGAAGTGCTGCCCATCGGAGCCTTTGGAGTGTATGATCATATCATCAACGTACACCTCCATCTCTTTATGTATTATGTCATGGAACAACGCAGTTACAGCTCTCTGGTAAGTGGCTCCGGCATTTTTGATTCCGAATGGCATGACTGTATAACAGAACATCCCCCAAGGTGTGGTGAACGCTGTTTTGTGTTGGTCCTCCTCGGCCATGAGGATCTGGTTGTAACCGAAAAATCCATCTACGAATGAGCGGACTTCGTATTTCGCGGTATTGTCAACGAGTATGTCTATGTTGAGAAAAGTAAAATCGTCTTTCGGAGATGCTCTGTTGAGATCACGGAAATCAACGCAGACATGGACTTTTCCATTTGCCTTGGAAACATGCGCAGTATTAGCCAACCAGTTTGGATACTCTATCACTTTGATGAACCCAACACTCAGGAGTTTCTCTATCTCTTGTTTAACCTGTACTGACCACTCGGGCTTAATTCTGCAGAGTTTCTGCTTGACTGGCTTTGAATAGGGAAGCAGCGGTATCTTATGCTCAACAATCGAATTGGCAAGCCGCGGTATATCTTTGTAGGACCAAGCGAACACATCTACGAATTCTCGGAGAAGCGCTATGAGGGCTTTTCGGTCTTACCCTTTAAAGAAATTGCCAATCTTAGTCTCTTTCGGATCATCGTCCGTCCCCAGATTAACTGTTTGCAATTCTTCAGCATCAATAGGACCATTTCCTCCACGAAGACCTACTTGCTTATTAATTTCTTTTAAGATTTGTTCGTTTTCTTGATCTATCTCGTCATATGACTCATTATTTAGAGTTATTAGTTAATTCATCATTTAGGACGCTAGCAATCTCGGGATACTCAGAAAGATCTATTTTTTCATTAAGAAAGTAAGGTAATACATGTTCCGCGATGGCATCCAAGTCCTCTTGGGTGAGCTCATCGGTAGTGGTATCTGACTCTAGGGTAAGAGTTATAAATTTTCTTTCTCTATGGGGATGGGGAGTACATCCTAATTCCTTGATCAGGAAGTCTTCACTTGCTATGGGTCCCCCAGTTGTATACCAATTCTGGATAAGCTCGTCACTCTTCTTGATGAGCTTGGTGTAGTCTTGGTTCGGAGCGTCCCCCTTGTCTATTGCATTAATCTGAGTGTCCTCTAGCTTGCAAAGGTTGAGAAATTGGCACAGTAGGTCTTCTCCCAACACAAAGTCCCACTCACTGAATGCTTCGGCCTTAGTACCCCCTAATTTTTGAGGTAGCCACGAGAATTGCATTGGTTCTGTTTCAAGCGAGTATGGATCACAGTCACCGAAGATTTCGAAGCCCGGTTGGCGCTTCCACCTATGGTCGATCCATGGTTCAGGGAACATGAAGTATGGAAAGTTTTCCCCCTCGCGCATAAATTACCCATTTAGAGTCTTTCGATAGGGAGGTGCCAGTGGCACAATGTATGAAGTCCAATCCCTTTCATCTTTAGGGATGCCCTTGAGTGGTGACACATACCCTAGACCATATTATGGGGGTTATAGAACTACAGGTGGTGGTTCTTTTATCCCTTGTAAATGCTTGCCAAGTCCAAGACCGGGGAAGTACCCTTCTTTTAGCATCATGTTAAGTACTGGGTGTGTTCCGGAGAATGGAATCGCCTTAGAATAGTCATTTTCATTGTGCACTTCTACCATCTCGACACTACTTTCCTTTTGGATTTCGAATCCATTGAAGAGGTGGTCGGCTGCCTCATGCTGAATTTCTAAGATCGGGCTAGCAGTGACTAGTTCCCCAAGTACGGTGACTATTGTGTCTTTGTGTTTAAACTTGACACATTGATGGAGAGTCGATGGTACTCTTCCCGTTTGATGTAGCCATGGGCGTCCTAGAAGAAGGTTGAAAGGCGAGGGGATGTCAATGACTTGGAATTCCACCTTTGTAGTTATTTCTCCCACTACTACTGTTAGAGTGATCGCCCCTATTGGTGAGCGTGCAGTGCAGTCAAATCCTCGTACAGTAAGAGTTGATGGTTTTAGCTCTCTCGAGGTAAGGCCAAGCGTTACCATGACTTTCATCGGTAAGACATTTATGGCGGACCCATTGTCTACTCGGATTCTGGGGATTCGATGCCCATTGACCCTTGTGGTTATGTAGAGAGCCTAGGTGTTCCCTCCACCATACTGTGGTAGATCTAAGTCGGTAAATGTGATCACATTGCCAAATTGGATTTGGCCTACCATTTGCGTTAACTCTTCGGTAGTTATTTCTTTGGGCACTTCGACTTGGGCTAAAGCTTTAGAGATCATCATTTGGTGCTTATGAGATGATCCTAAGAGATACCATATGAAAATGTAGGCTTGAGTTTTCTTTAATTGTTTAAGAAGTGGATCGTCAAGCTCAACGGGTTTGGGCTCTTTCGAAGATGATGGCTCTTCTACTCTTGGATCTTTGTTGATTATGACTCGACTGGAGCAGGTGAGTAGATTAACATCTTCCTTTTCTTTATTATTCTTCCTATCTAGTATTTGATCCCAAGACAACATGTAATAGAAAAAAATTTCATTAATAAACTTTGGAGTGCTCTCGCCCACATTTAGGACTAGGCGAGTAGTCTCCTCTTTCTCACTAGCTATTTCTATTACATTGATCCCTCCTCCCGCAGTTGGGAGGGGGTTTGTCACTACATTAGGAACCCCTAGCTGCTTAGAGTCTATGAGATCTTGGATCATATCTTTGAGGTGGTGACATGAGTTGGTGTCGTGACCGGTAGCCTTATGGAACTTGCAGAAGAGATGGTGGGCATGATTGAGAGGGAATTCTTTGGGAATAGTAGGCTTTCTCGGTGTGATTTTGCCGGCTTCTACAAGTATGTCGAAAAGCTCTCCTTGAGTGATACCTTCCAATTTGTTGTAGACTCTCTCTTTCTTCTTTTCCTTATTGGGTGGATGGATGGAGGAATAATTGCTCCTTCCTTGATTATTGAAAGCGATGGCATTGACAGATGTGTCTTTGCTAGTAGAGCCTTTGTTAGGGTAGCGGTATCCACTATCTCTCTTAGCCTCTTTCCTACTTTTGAAGATGTCATCTATTCGAAGACCGGCTTTATGAAGTTCAGAGAAGCTTGGGAAGAAAGTACCGGAGAGGCAGTCCCCATCTCATTACGGAGTGATTTCAGGAAGATGTGCATTTGGTCGTCCGTAGTTGGCCTATCAACGATCTCGGTGAGCTTGGCTCTCCACCTTTTGACAAAGTCACCAAATGTCTCGTTAGTACCTTGTTGTATTTGCTCGAGGACTCTTTTAGTGGGACGGTAAGTAGTATTGTCCTCGAAGCGCCTTTGGAAGACCTCACATGCGGTAGCCCAATCGGTCCTTGTGGATAATGGGAGGGACATGTACCAATCCCTCGCCTCCCCCTCTAAAGTTTGGGGAAAGCTTTGGGCCAAAACGGTGTCATCTACTTTCATCGGAAGCATGGCCCAAGTGTAAGTTTCAACATGAACACGAGGACAGGTAGTGCCGTTGAACTTGGCTATGTCAGGAGTGCGAAACTTTCGTGGTAGCTTAGTGATTGACTTACTGAGCGCAATGGGGTCAAATGGAACAATGGAGCCCTTTACTAGACCAAGATGTGCAAACCTCTTTTCGAGAAACTCAGCAGTGGCGGAGTTGATGAAGTTGGTGTCATCACTAGATTTCTTTTTCTTATCACTTGCCTTAGTATCCTCATCATCATCGGAGGAGGAAGGGTCGGATGTATTTGAATCAGAGTCGGAGTCGTCATCCCTCTTATTCCTTTTCTTAGCGTGGGACTCCTCGTCTTTGGAGGGGGTTTTCGACTTCTTATTGCTCTTCTTGAATTCTTGGAGCTCTTGCAGGACGGTGTCTATGTCTTTGGCGTGACGATCGCTCTCACAGGCAGCAATTTTGGCTTGTTATCTGACTTGCTGCTCAAGTCATGCAATGACGGCTTTTGCGGTCTCCAAGTCAGTGATGGGGGTACCGGCCATTACTGTAACCTTTTCTAGTCTCTTGGTCGTGGGATCACGGATGTAAATTACTGAAGCGATTGTGTCGGGAGTATGGAGCTACCTTGCTGATCGGACGGACCTAGAGTGCAGAAACTGTGTCAAATCCAGGCTGGGGTCCCAACAAGTCGGCTTTTATGAAACAGGGTTGACCAACACGGCAGATTCACAGAAAAGGAGAGATGTCTCGTACGAGACAATGGATGTCTTGTACGAGGCATCTAACCAGACAGTCAGATTTGCAGATTTTAGCCCTATTGGTCGGATGTAATTTAATCCATTTTAAAGAGGTTACTACTCTAGTTCATCCTGGAACAATGGATTCTGTCACCCTAGAATATGAGCCCCTTGTTTTTCACCTGTATTGCACTCTCCCAAATGGACAATTCGGGCAAGGGTCCCATATTCTCATCGGAATCCACCATTCAATTAACCAAACCTAAGTGATTCCGTAGTTGTTTTGCACTTTGTTAAACAACGCATTAATGCAATCAAACCTTGTAAATTTTAAGGGACAACCGAAAGGTACATGTTGAACGGTGCGGTCAAAACTAAGCCAAAATGGCATTCACAATCCCGCACAGAATAGTGAAAGTAGGAAAACACAAGCTCGGATTCCCGTAGAGAGGTTCTCCATTCTTTAAAAATCTTTGTTCAACATTTTACCAAAAGGACATTCGTCATATTCACAAAGGAGGATTATAGATTGTAAAGATGCGTTATCTTGGGCAAAAATTAAAACAACCCTAAGAATCGAACCGACCGGTCTCGAGGAATGTCTTATTAGCTAGTATGTATGCATGAGATTGATGCAAGGCTTACGGCTAAGGCTCCCCATGAACACAGTCTAGGATCGTGTCACGGAGTGGGTACACCATCTTTGGAGAGACCGGCGAGGGAATTCGTTAGAATGGGGGTGCTGACCGACATCCGTCCTCCGATTGGGACCCGAGTGTATAGGGTATTTAGTTCAATTATTCTACATGTGTGCACGTGTGTGAGAGTCAAGATCTAGGTGTCAAAGATAAAATAGAGAGTTTTTCTATTAAAGTAAAAATAAAAACATGCAATGGCCGGGCCAAGTGGCTGCCTACGTTTAACTCTTGTGGAGGAACTCAGGCCGTCGTAGTTCACACATAAGGCAAACATAAGCAAAGTAGAGAATGAAACATTTAGCAAGTACTCCTGCAAAACAAAGGTTAGCCTTATAATATATGGGGAGTTTCTTTATCGTTAGGGAGGTCCTAAGACTCAGAAACAGAGGGGGGGAGCAGATCTGAAACCCTGTATACGTGTTTGAACCGAACGAAAATCCTTTTTCAAACCAGAGAGTCAGATCGGCCGGGCAGAGCTGAGATGTCTCGTACGAGACAAGGGATCCCTCGTACGAGGCATCTCAGTCGGGGGAACAGATTCAATACAGAATACAAAATTTTGAAACAACGATGATTTCTTTCGACGCAAGTCTAACCCACTTACTGTGATCTTCCCCAGCAGAGTCGCCACTGTTTACGCGCAGGTTTTTATGTGTTTTGTTTGACTTCAAGGTACCTTTTCGTCCTTCGATTAACCCTTTTTGATTTTTTGAGAGTCGCCACCATGTTGTTGTCAGAATACGGACTGAGATATCTGGATTCGGGGGTTAAGTTATGAATTGGGAAGGTCAAGGAGCACCCAATTTACCCAATCTAGGATTGGTCTTGCTAAGAAATCATCATCCTTGTTTCAAAATAATGCAAAATGTATGTAAAACGAACAAATAAATAATTGCTTATTTATTTGGGATGTTGGATCATGTGCTTCGAGACCATCTCCATGGATTGGAGAGGCTCTAGGCTGATCCTTTAATGGAATCACACTACTTCAAAGACAAAGAAGGAGATGAGAAGGTAGAAAAACAAAAAGTTTTACCTAAGCGTTCTTCAAGAATCCTATGAATGGCCTTGACTAAAGGCCTTGAATCTCCAATAAACTTGGCTTGAGTGGTGTTGTGGAGGGTTGAATTTTATGGGTGAGGCAGAGGGACTGATTATGGGGACCTCGTTGATCAGATTTGGAGTGGTTTTTGGGTGAATTAGGATTATCCTCTTTTCGGTTCAAGAACCTTTATATTTATAGGAGTTTTAGACCTAGGGTTTTGGCCAAGAATGTAGGTTGTGATGGGAATCCAAGACTTGATTCCCACAGAGGTATTTTTGGACTCTAGGATCGTCCATTAGGTTTTCCCGGATTGTTTAAGTGTTTGCCAAGAAAAGGGGTTAAGATCAACAAGGAAACTGACCAAAAACTCGACTGTCAATGGGGATGTCTCGTACGAGACATCAATGTCTCGTACGAGGCATCTCAGTGCTGGAATCACATTTTTGCCCTCTGCGGTAGTTTTAATATTCATTTTGGCCCCTGACTAACGGAGTCAGTCAAAAACTTAACAAAACATGTCCAACTTAACGAGTTTCGACCGAAATCAAAGGCGAGACACAGAATTAGTGTGATCATAAATGAACGTCCAAAATGGGGTATCTACAGGGTTTAGAATCCAAGACGGGGTTCTTCTGAAATGAGTTTAGTAACTGCACTGTCCATGTTAGTCAATGGACTGCGATGAAGAAGATTGGCTCGTACGGGCTCAAAATCGGTGAATGATTCGGCATCATCATTGCATTTCCATATTGGCTTAGAGGCGGCAAGTTGGTCCCAAATTGACTCAATTCGGGAAACAAAGTTTTGGATGGATTTCCCTGGTTCCTGTTTCAAATGATGAATCTGTTGGTAGTGGTGCCCTAGGCACGTTTAATAAACATTGTAATTGTTATCATTTATTTCATATCAATAAAGAGATGGTTTTGATTATTATTGTTGTTCATGTTTACTTATAATAATCTCCGTCCCTAGTACTTGTTAAGCACTAGTATAAAGGCTAAATGATCATGGGATGATCATGTTAGATTTATGGGTACTTGTTTGGAATAAGGTACTGGACATGACCCGCTGTATGAGATTTATGTCAAGGTCTATGTCAAACATATGTCTCATATTAGTTATGTCATTTGAATCCTTAGACATGAAGTTATTATAGTCTTCCACTTGATGAACATTATGTTTGACATATTCAAACGCTACCTTTAACCAGGTAGTTATAAAGGTATGATTGGCATAATCGGATTCACGTAGGGAAAAATAATAAGCTAAATGGACTTGTCCCTCTTCGGAGAGATGTCAAGCTTGGGCCACTCGTAGGAATAATGTTGATGGAAATGTTCGGCCGAATTCAAATGAATTGATTAGATCAATGTCATTTGGATTATCAACATATTCGGAATCGATAAAGTATTGAACAAAACAAGTTGACTTGTTGACCATGACTTGTGTTCAATGACATCATGGACAAAGGGATTATGACATATTCTAAAGGAATGCGAACTTGTATCTAGTTATACTATTTGGGTAGGTATGACGGTTTGCTAGAACCTAATCATATCTTATGGATTCATGTTTGAGCCCATTGCCAACTTAGTATAATCCTAGAGGGTCACACACGATAGAACGAATCTTAAAAGGACTGAATTGAAATTTTTCAGCAGTTCTGGCAAGGCGGGCGACCGCACAAAAAGGAACCGGGCGGCCGCCCAATGTTGGGCGACCGCACAGCCTCTTTTGGGCGGCCGCACAGTGCTGTCGGCAGGAACTTTCCTAATTCGATTAGGAGAAACTTTTGACACAAGTTTTCTATTTGGAATAGGTCTTGCTTGTGTATAAAAGGAGATTTCGGCCAGAACTTTGATGATAGCCTTGTATGAGTCTCCAAAGAGTTTGAGAGAGTTTTATTTTGTTCCAAGACATCCTTTGATTGAAGAACAAAATAATACACAAATAAAATTTCATATAGTCATATTAAATTGTGAAAGTGTGTTTCATAATTTTGGTCTAGCAACCAAGATCAAGAAGCTCCTTGATATTCGTTCGTGGTGTGGATACCGCTAGAGGGTGAAGCTCATCATCTTCAAAGTTCGTGTTCTTACTTTCATTGTGATCAAGCTTCAAATCTCCACCAAGATCAAAGCTAGAATTCATAGTCATCAAGTGTTAGTTTTTCCTCTATTCATATTGTTGTATTTGATTTAATAATATGAACGGATCTATGGGCATTGGGTTTCATGAATTTTGAATGCTAATTTCCGCTGTGCATGTTACCACGAAACCCAACAGTGGTATCAGAGCCCCGTTCATGTTGATTATTTCAATACCTAGATCATGTTGTGTGTATATAAATTGTTTATGTGCCTTGCATGATATGAATATTGGAATATATGATGTTTATGTGTTATGTGATTTTATGTGGTTTATTGTTTTGCAACTTTAATCGCACGATTCAATCGCAATAAATATTATGATGTATTCTGAATTGTTTGATTATTAATTCTGATTGGATCATGGTTTTAATAATCGGGGAAAAACAATTTTGAGACAAAATTTTCGAACTTTAAAAATTCTGTACATTCTGATCCCCGTGGGCGACCGCACAGAGGAACCTGGGCGGCCGCACAGTTTTGGGCGACCGCACAGGACTTCTTGGGCGGCCGCACAAAAGTGTTGGTAGTGGTGCCCTAGGCACGTTTAATAAACGTTGTAATTGTTATCATTTATTTCATATCAATAAATAGATGTTTTGATTATTATTGTTGTTTATGTTTACTTATAATAATCCCCGTCCCTAGTACTTGTTAAGCACTAGTATAAAGGCTAAATGGTCATGGGATGATCATGTTAGATTTATGGGTACTTGTTTGGAACAAGGTACTGGACATGACCCGCTGTATGAGATTTATGTCATGGTCTATGTCGTACGTATATCTCATATTAGTTATGTCATTTGAATCCTTAGACATGAATTTATTATGGTCTTCCACTTGATGAACATTGTGTTTGACATATTCAAACGCCACCTTAACACGGTAGTTATAAAGGGTATGATTGGCATAATCGGATTCTCGTTGGGAAGAATAATAAGCTAAATGGATTTGTCCCTCCACGGAGAGATGTCAAGCTTGGGCCTCTCGAAGGAATGATGTTGATGAAATGTTCGGCCGGACTCAAATGGATTGATTGGATCAATAGCATTTGAATTATCAACATATTCGGAATCGAGAAAGTATTGAACAAAACAAGTTGACTGTTTGACCATGACTTGTGTTCAATGACATCGTGGACAAAGGGATTGTGACATATTCTAAAGGAATGCGAACTTGTATCTAGTTATACTATTTGGGTAGGTATGACGGTTTGCTAGAACCTAATCATATCTTATGGGATCATGTTTGAGCCCATTGCCAACTTAGTATAATCCTAGAGGGTCACACACAATAGAACAAATTTTAAATAAGAGGACTATATTGGAATTTAGGGTCGAAGGACTTCAAGGGAATTTCTGGAATTATTCTGGGCTTCCTGGTCAACCAAGCGGGCGTTTGGGTTGAACCAGGCGGGCGCCTGAATGATTTCTAAATGGCCCGGACATTCTGGTCATTCAAGCGGGCGCCTGGTCCTTTGCAGGCGGGCGCCTGGTGCTGCCGACAGGAAAATTCCTAATTCGATTAGAAAAGGTTTTTTGGCACAAGTTACCTATTTGGAATAGGTCTTAATTGTGTATAAAAACCCCAATTCGGCCAGACCATATTTACTAGTGCTTTTGTGAGTCTCAAAGAGTTTGAGAGAGATTTTATTTTGTTCTAAGATATCATTGATTAAGGAACAAAATAATTCACAAATAAATTCCATATAGTTCTTTATTATATTGTGAAAGCGTGTTTCATAATATTGGTCTAGCAACCAAGATCAAAGAAGCTCCTTTGATATTCGTTCGAAGTGTGGATACCGCTAGAGGGTGAAAATCATCATCTTCAAAGTTCGTGTTCAAGCTTTGTGATCGTGATCAAGTCTTCAAGTTTCTCCACCAAGACCAAAGAGAAAGGTTCATAGCCATCAAGGGTTAGTTATTCCTCTATTCATCTTGTTGTATTTGATTTAATCATATGAACGGATCCATGGCTTTGGGTTTCTTGAAATTTTAATTGCTATATTCCGCTGCGCATGTTACTTGGAAACCCAACAAAAATGATCAGATAGTCTGATTTTGGTCAAAAATCAGAATCTGGAATTTTTCAAAAAAAAAAATCAACAAAACCAGTCCAGACCTGCTGATCTGGAATGGGTTTTGGGTAGTTGGTTTGTGTGTGGATCTTGGGGTTTGATTTTCCTATTTGTTTTAGTCTTGTGATTCTAAGATTGGTTCAAGGTTTGGATGTCTAATCTGCGTTCATCGAGATTGTGTTTCCCAAACTTGATCGCAATCAAAGTTTCAAAGATAAAACGAAGTTAGAATTATTAAGAGTTCATAATTGCAAAAATTAAGAAACAAAGTTCTTGATTCAATGATTGGAGATCCATGTGGAATTGTGGATGCAATTGGCCTACGTTCATCGTGACCATCTATTGCTTAGTTTCGGCCACATGGACTACTTTCTTGATATCTTGAATTAGTGCGGAATTGTGGATGCCTCATGGCTTAGTTTCGGCCGCACTTCTTGTTGTCTTGATTTGGAGATAATGACCAAAGTTGAAATAGTTTCATTCTCATAATTATAGAGAAACTAATGACACATGAATATCATGCTTAAATTAATGGAGATTAATTTAGTGGCTAAACTTGATGCGTAACATGTTTATATTATGTGCTCATAAATGTGTTATATGCTATATGTGATGAACCTTCAAAGAAAGTTTTAAGTATTTTTGCCATGCCATGATTAAAACACTTGTTTATACATGGGTGATTTTGATGTGGGTTCGCCTCCGCGAAGTGCATTAATTTTATTCATGTATGAGCAAGATGAGGTTCATTAGTTTAATGTGGGCTTGCCTCCGCAAGGTGCATTAAATTGAATGGTTCCCATACGATTAAAATGGTTGGACTTAATTAGGCGTCAAAACGGTTTTGGGCCTAGGCAAAAGATGAGATTAAACATGCTTTGGAAATTGGATTTCTCAAAGAATCTCACAAAATGACCTAAGAATCATATGGGATATGATTGACATGATCGTCTACCTAATTAATTTAGTTTTGAGCGGTCCGCCTCCGTGGACTCAAAAGTTAAATTAAAGTTGGATCTTAGCCCAATTAAATTATATTATACATTGGATGTATATGAATGTTATATAATCTAGTGGGAGTATTTTGTTTGAAAAATACATTATTTATTTCTTTAATGAAAAACGGTACTTATTAAATTTTGGAAATTTTGCATAATTGTAGATAATGACTACTAATACTCAATCAATTTCGTTGCGATCGATCCTTGAGAAGGATAAGCTCCAAGAGAATGGTACGAACTTTATGGATTGGATCCGTAGCCTAAGAATTGTTCTTAGAAAACAAGATAAGTTGTACATTCTCGATGGGCCTCTTCCTGCTGAACCAGAACTTACTGCCCCTAGGGCAGAAAGAGACAATTACAAGAAACATCGTAATGATTCTAGAAATGTAAGCTGTCTCATGCTTGCTACTATGTGCTCAAAACTCCAACAAAGTTTGGAGCATTTGGAAGCCTATGAGATAGGCATGGAGTTAAGAGCCATGTTTCAAGAACAAGCTAGGCAAGAGAGGTACAAGACCATTGTTGCATTCACTACTTGGAAAATGAATGAAGGGCAACAAGTGAGTCCTCACATGCTGAAAATGAAAGGTTATGTAGAGCACCTTGAGAAACTTGGCTATCCAATCCCATTGGAGCTAGCCACGGATCTCATTCTTAATTCATTGCCTAAAAGTTATAATCAGTTTGTGATGAATTATAACATGCATGGAATGGATAAGAATCTCTCCGAGTTGCATGGGATGCTTAAAACTGCGGAGATGAAGATTGCTGAGAAAGGTTCTCCCGTGCTCTTAGTTCATGATGGGAAGAAGGCTGGTGCCAAAGGAAAGGGTAAGAAAGTTGTCAAACCCAAGATAAGCAAGGCAAGTGTTGCCAAGGCTTCTGAGGCAAAACCCGATTCACAAAAAGATGCAATCTGTTTCCATTGTCAAGAGATTGGTCATTGGAAACGTAATTGCAAGGCTTTCTTGGAAGAGCAAAAAAAGAAGAAGGGCAGCAAGGCTGCGTCGACTTCAGGTATCTATATGATAGATATTCTCCTTTCTACCACTGATTCTTGGGTATTGGATACCGGATGTGGTTCTCACATTTGTTTAAATGTGCAGGGACTAAAGAATAGGAGACTATTTAAAGAGGGTGAAGTAGACCTACGCGTGGGGAATGGAGTAAGAGTTGCTGCATTAGCCGTAGGGACTTATGAAGTCACTTTACCTTCCGGATTAATTTTTGTTTTGAACAATTGTTATTATGTTCCGGATTTAAGTAGAAATAGTATTTCAATTTCTTGTTTGGATAATGAAGGTTTTAAGTTTCTTATTGAGAATAAGAAATTTTCTATTTATTTAAATGATGTGCTATATGGTATTGCTTATTCATTTAATGGCCTTTATGTCTTGAATGTCAAGGATGAAAATAATGACAATGTCTATCATATAAGTAAGAAATCTAAACCTAATGATGTAAATCATACCTATTTGTGGCATTGCCGTCTTGGTCATATTAATGAGAAGCGTATCTCAAAATTCCATGGGGACGGACTTTTGGGTTCATGTGACCTTGAGTCATATGATACTTGCGAGTCGTGTCTTCTTGGAAAAATGACTAAGACACCCTTTACCAAGCTAGGTGAAAGGGCAAGTGACTTATTGTGGTTGATAGATTCCGATGTATGCGGACCATTAAGTAGCAATGCTAGGGGATTATTTCAATACTTCATAACCTTCACTGATGATTATAGTAGATTTGGGTATGTTTACCTAATGAAACATAAAAGTGAAGCATTTGAGATATTTAGAATATTTCAAAATGAAGTAGAAAAACAACTTGGCAAAAGTATTAAGGCACTTCGATCAGATCGAGGTGGAGAATACTTGAGTCAATAATTTGATGATCATCTAAAGAATTGTGGAATAGTTTCACAATTGACTCCACCCGGAACACCACAATGGAATGGTGTGTCCGAGAGGAGAAATCGGACTTTGTTAGACATGGTTCGATCAATGATGAGTCAAGTTGATCTTCCAATATCCTTTTGGGGTTACGCTCTAGAAACCGCTGCTTTCACACTAAATCGTGTTCCAACTAAATCGGTTCAAAAGACTCCATATGAGATGTGGAGCGGAAAGAAAACTTGTTTATCTTTCATGAAGATTTGGGGTTGTGAAGCCTATGTCAAAAGACTAGTCTCTGACAAACTTGCACATAAATCTGACAAATGTATTTTCGTGGGATATCCAAAGGAAACTAGAGGATATTACTTTTACAACCGAGGGGACAACAAAGTGTTTGTTGCCCGAACTGGTGTCTTTCTAGAGAAAGAGTTTCTCTCCAAAGAAATCAGTTGGAGTAAAATAAAACTTGAAGAAATTTGAGACCTAGAAAATAACATTGAACCAATAGTGGAACAAGAACAAGAACCACAAGGAGTTGTGGAACCTGTTCAAAATACACAAGCAACTCGCAGATCTAGTAGGTTACGATCCGAGCCCGAGAGATAGGGATTTCTCGTAACGGATAGTAATGAGGTGGAAATCATTGAGAATGATGAACCAACAACCTACTAAGAGGCGATGTCTTCTCCTGATTCGGACAAGTGGCTTGGAGCCATGGAATCCGAATTGCAATCCATGCAAGACAATCAAGTTTGGAATTTGATTGATGCACCCGAAGGTGTAAAAACCATAGGGTGCAAATGGGTCTTCAAGAAGAAGACTGACATGGATGGGAAGGTGCATACTTACAAAGCTAGACTTGTAGCGAAGGGTTATAGGCAAGTTCATGGTATTGACTATGATGAAACCTTTTCACCCGTAGCAATGATCAAGTCTATAAGAATTTTGCTTGCCATTGCCGCATATCATGACTATGAAATATGGCAAATGGACGTCAAAACCGCTTTCCTGAATGGAAAACTCCAAGAGGATGTGTATATGACACAACCAGAAGGTTTTGAACAAGATTCTAAAGTATGCAAATTGCAGAGATCCATCTATGGATTGAAGCAAGCTTCTAGGAGTTGGAATCTCCGTTTTGATGAATCGGTCAAAGAGTTTGGTTTCATCAAGAACGAAGATGAGCCTTGTGTATACAAGAAGATTAGTGGGAGCATAGTGCTATTCCTTATTTTATACGTGGATGACATATTACTCATTGGAAACGATATTCCTACACTTCACTCCGTAAAGACTTGGTTAGGAAAATTCTTCGCAATGAAAGATATGGGTGAAGCTGCATATATACTTGGCATTAAGATCTATAGAGATAGATCAAGGAGGCTACTTGGTTTAAGCCAAAGTACATACATTGACAAGGTCATTAGAAGATTCCGTATAGAAAATTCTAAGAGAGGTAGGCACCTTGCCAGTGTTACATGGAGTTTCTCTAAGAAAGACTCAATGTCCTAAGACAAGCGATGAGCGTGAGAAAATGAATGATGTTTCATATGCTTCGGCAATTGGGTCCATCATGTATGCCATGATTTGTACTAGGCCGGATGTATCTTATGCTTTGAGCATGACAAGTAGATACCAATCCGACCCTGGCGAAAATCACTGGGTAGCTGTAAAAGCGATTCTTAAATACTTGAGAAGAACTAAAGACTCGTTTTGGTCTATGGAGGAATGGAAGATGATCTCGCTGTAAATGCTTACACGGATGCAAGCTTCCAAACCGACAAAGATGATAGCCGATCGCAATCGGGTTTTGTGTTTATGTTAAACGGTGGAGCTGTAAGCTGGAAGAGTTCCAAGCAAAGTACAACCGTTGATTCTACAACGGAAGCTGAGTATATTGCTGCATCAGATGCTGCAAAGGAAGCTGTTTGGATTAAGAAGTTCATTACTGAACTTGAAGTGGTTCCTAGTATTGCTAATCCAATAGACCTTTATTGCGATAATAATGGTGCTATTGCTCAAGCAAAAGAACCAAGAGCACATCAGAAATCCAAACACATACTTAGGCGTTTTCATATCATTCGAGAGATCGTTGATAGGGGAGACGTAAATATATGCAGAGTACCGACTGATGACAATGTTGCGGACCCGCTAAGAAAGGGACTTCCACAAGCTAAACATGAAGGTCATGTTAGGTCCATGGGTATTAGATACATGGGAGATTGGACCTAGGGCAAGTGGGAGATTGTTGGTAGTGGTGCCCTAGGCACGTTTAATAAACGTTGTAATTATTATCATTTATTTCATATCAATAAAGAGATGGTTTTGATTATTATTGTTGTTCATGTTTACTTATAATAATCTCCGTCCCTAGTACTTGTTAAGCACTAGTATAAAGGCTAAATGATCATGGGATGATCATGTTAGATTTATGGGTACTTGTTTGGAACAATGTACTGACATGACCCGCTGTATGAGATTTATGTCATGGTCTATGTCGAACATATGTCTCATATTAGTTATGTCATTTGAATCCTTAGACATGAAGTTATTATAGTCTTCCACTTGATGAACATTATGTTTGACATATTCAAACGCTACCTTTAACCGGGTAGTTATAAAGGGTATGATTGGCATAATCGGATTCACGTAGGGAAAAATAATAAGCTAAATGGATTTGTCCCTCTTCTGAGAGATGTCAAGCTTGGGTCTCTCGTAGGAATAATGTTGATGGAAATGTTCGGCCGAACTCAAATGAATTGATTAGATCAATGTCATTTGGATTATCAACATATTCGGAATCGAGAAAGTATTGAACAAAACAAGTTGACTTGTTGACCATGACTTGTGTTCAATGACATCATGGACAAAGGGATTATGACATATTCTAAAGGAATGCGAACTTGTATCTAGTTATACTATTTGAGTAGGTATGATGGTTTGCTAGAACCTAATCATATCTTATGGATTCATGTTTGAGCCCATTGCCAAATTAGTATAATCCTAGAGGGTTACACACGATAGAACGAATCTTAAAAGGACTAAATTGGAATTTTTCAGCAGTTCTGGCAAGGCGGGCGACCGCACAAAAAGGAACCGGGCGGCCGCCCAATATTGGGCGACCGCACAGCCTCTTTTGGGCGGCCGCACAGTGCTGTCGGCAGGAACTTTCCTAATTCGATTAGGAGAAACTTTTGACACAAGTTTCCTATTTGGAATAGGTCTTGCTTGTGTATAAAAGGGGATTTCAGCCAGAACTTTTATGATAGCCTTGTGTGAGTCTCCAAAGAGTTTGAGAGAGTTTTATTTTGTTTCAATACATCTTTTGATTGAAGAACAAAATAATACACAAATAAAATTCCATATAGTCATATTAAATTGTGAAAGTGTGTTTCATAATTTTGGTCTAGCAACCAAGATCAAGAAGCTCCTTGATATTCGTTCGTGGTGTGGATACCGCTAGAGGGTGAAGCTCATCATCTTCAAAGTTCGTGTTCTTACTTTCATTGTGATCAAGCTTCAAATCTCCACCAAGATCAAAGCTAGAATTCATAGTTATCAAGGGTTAGTTTTTCCTCTATTCATATTGTTGTATTTGATTTAATCATATGAACGGATCTATGGGCTTTGGGTTTCATGAATTTTGAATGCTAATTTCCGCTGCGTATGTTACCACGAAACCCAACAGAATCAAACTTAACAATCGGTATTGGTGACCAAGATCGGAAGTTGTGTATCAATTTTCTAAGAAACCCCAAAGTTTCTTAACAATTTGAAAACGATCGAACTGAAGGTTAATCGACGAAACAGATGATTTTCGAAATGCCGTAATGATAAGATGATTTTTATCGTACCAATCCTTGAGACGCTCTGCAAATTTCTATTTTTCTTCGTCGTCGGTGCGAACCGACTCTGCAATATCATCGGTGATAAGGCGCTACAGTTTCTTTCCTTTAAGAAAAAAAAACATGGATTGTACCCATGGTACTAAATTTGATCCATCTAAGATATGATGAATAGGATGAATAAAATCATTTTTTTAATAGGAGTGTGAGTGATAGAAATAATAAAAAAGGATATAAAAAAAATCAAGAGAAGCTGATGATGCATCAAGCGTTTAGAAAAAGACTGTTTAGAAGATTGTTTTGACTTGGAGTGTAAAATGAGGTGATGATGTCACCTTCCTCTCCTTTCAACCCAACTCTAATGTTTGTCTTCTTTCATAGAAAACAAATGAAGAACATGATGTTGAAATTGGCTCCAGCAAACCAGAGTATATGACCACGAGTGAAAGAGCGTGGGTAGTCAGATCTTCAAGCATGTGTCGTAGGTTCAGGTTGGCCGGAATAGGTTGAAGAGTACTTTTGGGGCTCGAAACTGGGAAACGGGTGAATTTTTGCAAAAGGACTTGAATCGATATGAAGGAAAAAAATCATTTTGTCCTAGTGATGAATACAAGCAGAAGCTAAAAATAAAGGATTTGAATGGTCGAGGCTGCGGTGATCGAAGGCGAAAAGTGATTAAAGGCGAAAGCTAATCGAAGAACTACACAGGTAAACTGGTAGCTCTGATACCACGTTGAAATGGTAGGAGATTTTCATAATATATTAAATGAAGATGAGGAAAGTGGGTAATTGATACAATATACTGAAGGCTATTTATACAAATCTATATATATTAAAAGCTGAGGAGGACCTGTGGAATCGCCACGTGGACATGTCTTGGCTAATGCTTGCTTTTGGTAAAGCCATGTCATCATCACCCTAAATTTTAAATGACTTTTGGTATTATTTTTATTAGCTAATAGTATTAGTTATTATATAGGTTAACTATTACTATTAATAGTATTAGTTAACCATAATAGTTACAATATAAGTTAACTATTGCTATTAATAGTATTAGTTAGCCATAATAGTTACTATATAAGTTAACTATTACTATTAATAGTATTAGTTAACAAACAATAATAGTTACTCCCCCCGTCCCAAAATTTATGTAGTTTAAGGGGTTGAAATTTGTCCCAAAATATTTGTAGCTTTGCATTTATCTAGACATCTTTGACATTGTTTGTCAAACATACCCTTATTTATGATGGTAGTTGTCATTGTCAAAACATTTAATTGTCTTGGTACTTGAAATATTTCAAGGGTAATTTAGTCCATTAGATATGCATTGATTGTTTTTCTTAATTTATGTGAAAATCCTAGAACTACAAATATTTTGGGACGGAGGGAGTAGACATGTCCAAACGGTTCCGGTTCCGGAACCGCCGGTTCCCGGTTCCCAAATGGCCGGAACCATATTCGAACCATCTTAATCCGGTTCCCGGTTCTATCCGCCGGTTCCGGTTCCGGTTTCGACGGTTCCACCGGTTCCATCTCACCATCTAATAAGTATGTAATACTCCCTCCGTCCCAAAATATTTGTAGTATAAAATGTAATACTCCCGCTATTTTAAAATACTTGTAGTTTAAGGAGTTGAAGTTTGTCCAAAAATATTTGTAGTTTTGCTATTATCTATACATTTTTGACATTGTTTATCAAATATACCCTTATTTATGATAGTGCTGTCATTGTAAAAGTATTAAATTGTCTTGATACTTGAAATGTTCCAAGAGTAATATAGTCCATTACACATGTATTAATATTTTTTTCTTAATTTGTATGAAAATCCTAGAACTACAAGTATTTTGGGACGGAGGGAGTATGTATATCAGTATATATATTAGCTAGCAGCCAACCTACCATAATGATCAAACATCTTTAAACTCCTCTGATGCAGAGAACCGTTCGGTTCCCGGTTCCCGGTTCTCGGTTCCGGCTCTCGGTTCCCGGTTCCGCCGGTTCCTCGGTTCTGAATATGTTGGATTCGTATTCGAACCGTTTCAATCCGGTTCTCGGTTCCGTTCGGTTCCCGGTTCCGGCGGTTCCCGGTTCTCGCCGGTTCCCGGTTCCGGTTCTACCCGCCGGTTCCGTCGGTTCCCAGTTCTATTTGGACATGTCTAGGAGGGAGTACTATATAAGTTAACTATTACCAGTAATAGTATTAGTTAACTATTATATTTACTATATATATAAGTTAACTAATATTATGTATAACATTAGTTAACCATAATAGTTACTACATAATTTAACTTTTATTATTAATATCATTAGTTGATTACAATAGTTGTTATATATATTAACTATTATTATTAATAATATTAATTAATCAAATCTTATGTCTCATGAAGTCATGTCTGCATTGGCCCTACAACTAAGAGGTTATTCATTTTTCTCATTCTTAGCTAATAGTATTAGCTAATCTTATTAGTAACTATATAGGATACTATTATCTGTAATTTATTATTTTAAAATACTATATAAGACTAATTCTACTTACAGGCATCTTTTATATATGCAATACTCATATATATATAATCTAGAATAGAGAATTGAAAGGTTAAAAGTTAATACTAAATTTATTGTGAGCAATCATTTGTTCATTAATAATTAATTTTAATATATTATTAAATTTTTAAGGAATTCCAATAGTCATATTCAAAATCAAACTATTATGACTTAAGCAATTACCACTTCAGTTACAATTATAGCTTATAAAATTTCAAAGGTTGAGAACATGTTAAGGATCATGAAATTTACATTGAATGTATAACAAAATCTTCAATGAATGAACCATTAGAGTTTACGTTCATCTAAAAATAAACCAAATATGGTATATTAAGTTGAATCTCTACACATAAATGAATGGTTTCATTGATTTTTAAAAACGGCTTAAACGTTATCGAAAAGACTTTTGATTGTTCACTCTCCTCATACTTCAACGTTATTGGCTTGCAATTCATCCCCATTTCTTATAATAAAATTCTCAAATAGATAACTTCTCAAAGACATGGGTAAAAAGGGAGAATCTTCTCATACTATAAAATTTCAAGTTGTGTATCTCATTTTCTGTTTGAACTCGTATCTAAAGAAAATTAGTTTACTAATCGTTGTCATCCCGTTCCCTTATGTGCTCCCAATACATTACCGTGCGGAGCACGGGCTAAATTACTAGTAAGATACAGAAAAGTTAGAGAGGAAATCCTAGGCATGAGGCTAGTGTTGATCTTGCCGGTGTGCTGTTGGTGGCTTGATGGCGATGCGGCTACAATAGTCAAGATATGGTGGCTGCAATAGTCAAGAGTTGCTACACAATTATATACAATAACAGTAAGATTTACCCCTTTTTTTTCATGAAATTGAAATAATTCTTAATGCTTTTAGTCACCAATCTGCTATACTTGAACATAGCATTACAAAATCGAACATCAATAATTGAGTTTGAAAATCAATAACTAAGCGCGATAAAAGAATTTCCATATACCCTTAAATATGGGGTTGAAATCATGAAATTTCATCCCTAAATATCTCTAAAATCACTGGAATTGAAGTAATCAATGATTTAACATTAGTGATGAGCCCGAGCTTGTCAGACCGGAGCCAAGCCCGGGCGAACCGGACCGATCAAGCATGTCTCAACCGGACCCTGAATCTCGAGCCCGAACCGGTGAACTCGGGAAAGCTTATGACCGAGGCTTAAGCCTATCGCTAACCTGGCACGAGAAAGGCTTTGCCTCCTGTCATTTATTAATGAGCCCGGAACCTACACTTTACATCCGTACCTGTCAAACCAAGACTGCAAATGGTGGAACCATCATCCTATGAGATCCTGGCACGTGTCCTGAGTCCGTACCAAGCCGGTTAATATCCAGATCTTATCCTTTCATTCTCTCTCTCTTGTAACCTATAAATACCCCCTTAATGCCCCCTAGGCAAGGTACGCATTCTAACCCTAATTCACACACAAGGCATTCACAAGCCTTTCTTCTTAGGTTTTCCTCAGAGATCTTATTCTCACACCCGAGGGCCTAAGCCGGATTCAAACCCGACCCTGGTCTTAACGATGTTTTGTCTGTGGTGTGATTCAGGAACCGGAAATAGCTAGCTGGAGATCCCTCACCTTGTCCCCAAATTCCAGGGCGTCATCAGTGGTTCCATTGCCAGGAAACGAAATTTTCCTAGTGCAAATTATCAATTTAAGCTTTGATCATTCCGTCGTAGGCTTTAACCGTTCAATTTGATTCCTCTGTTTTTACGGTTCATAAAGTTTATTCAATTCTCTCTGTTGTTCCTGATATACAAAATTTTTGAAATGATTGGAAAAGAAATTTTGAATCCGAATCCCAGCCCCTCGAAACAAAGGCCTCAAGGATTAATCCTTACCAGATTGGGAGATAAGACGCTTAGCGGCAACTCTTATACTCCCTCTCAAAGGGCAAGGAGAGATGCGGATCTGAGAGATCAGATTAAAACTTCAAAAGCTCATAAAACTAAAAAAACTCCCGTCACCCCCTTCACTCCCGATCAAATTCAAAAGAAAATTCAAATCCTAACGGATAGGAAGACTCTGATAGCAGAGGGACTGCATTTGAATCTGGATTTAGAGGAATTGTTTAATGCGGAAGCTACTGCCGGCATTCCCCTTCCCGAGAAATCAAAAACTCATGGTCTGACAGGCTCTAAAAGCAGAACTAGTAGAGTTGTGGGAGAGAAAAGGCGGAAAATCGTCGTGGAGGATGATGACGATAAGGAGGAAGAAGAGGGAGAAAGTGAGGAAGGAGAATCACAACCTAGAAAGTCTAGAGGACAGTTTAAAGGGAAAACAATTGCTAAAACCGGTGATAAAATGACGGAAACAATGAAGAGGGCCAAAACCGGAGAAATGACTGACCATAAGTTCCAAATAATGGTCAAAGATTTATGGGAGTCCAAGCAAGGTGTAACAAAGTGCGTTGGCCCCATAGATGCTTTTGCTTCGTGGATCGCTGATTTACCAATTCAGCGAGGAAAGGTCCCAACATTAGACGCCTACGATGGCTCCACTAATTCAAAAAGTCATGTAGGGCGGTTTAAAGGACAGATTGCCTTATTTTCAACAGACGAGGCCGTGAAATGCAAAGCCCTTGCCTCTACCTTTAAAGGGAAGGCTCTAGAATGGTTGTTGGCCCACAGGCCGAGCTCTATTGACAGTTATGAGCAGCTGCAACGTTCTTTCTTAAACTCGTTCGCGGGCGCTGGGGAGGCCGCAAGGCCTAAATCGGATCTGTGCGGTGTAAAACAGCATCCCGGGGAAAGCACAAAGGCATACATCACTCGTTTCTGGAAACTGACCGAGCAAATCGTGGACTTAACAAAGAATGACATAGAGTTATGTTTTTTGGGGGGGTTAACATCCTATACCTTAAAACAAGAATTTGCCTGCCGGAAGCCCGAAGGGACGGAGGAAATGTATAACAGAGCCATCGATATGGCCGGAGTTGAACCCTCATTCATGCTGGATGCCCGCAGGAGCGTTAAGGACAAAATTGAGCCCACGCCAGACTTCAGAAACTATTCGGGACATTCAAGGAATAACAGTACCCGTGGAGAATGAAACATAGAGGCATGGAAAATTACAAAAGAGGGGATGATTCCGCTTTCACTCCTTTAATTGCCCCAAGGACAGAGATACTACGGGCAGAAGTGTTACCCCCTGCACCCCCTCAAGAGAAAAAGCCTTATGAGAAGTCAAAAAATAAATGGTGCGGGTATCATGAAGATCATGGGCACACAACAGATGAGTTTTCAGCTGAATAAATCATTCAGCAAAAAATAGAGGCCGGGGAGTTAAAAAAATGGATTACAGGATCGAGCAATAGTGGACACGCCCCACGGGAAAACATCCACCAGATAAGACACAACGACGCACGCGGGGAAGGAAGATATGACATCCAATACATTGGAGAGGAATCCCCAAGCAACACTCAACTGTCCAACCAGATCAAACAACTGGAAAAAGTGTTTTTAATTCCCGCATACCCGCCGGAAGAATTAGAGTTTATCGGGTTCAAGAGAAGCGAGCTGGCCTCCACGCTCTTCCACTCTACGCAACCATTAACAATCAAAATGTCTATTAGCCGAGAGGATATCGGAAGAGTACTAATTGACACTGGGCTTCCCGAGACATCCTCTATTTCAGTTCCCTAGAAGAGATGGGAATGTCCGAGGCGCACCTTACTCCATACGCCGGTTTGCTCGAAGGGTTAACTAATCATACGGTCCATGCTAAAGGAACCATCGATTTTGATGTAACCATTGGGGTAAAAACTTATGAAAAAACTGCCTGGGTTACTTTCATGGTGATAGCATTAAAGTCCCAGTACAATGCGATACTCGGAGTGACCGCACAAGCGGCGTTGGGGATCGTTGCATCAATCCCGCACCAAAAGATCAAGTTCAGTACGCCGACGGGGATAGTGTGTATCGAGAACAAGCCCGACCTCTTCTTGAAGGTCATTGGAAAAAAAAAGGAGAGAGAGTGCGGGGATGAACAGACCGGGGGTTCAGAGAGAAGAAAAAAGGGCAAAACCTAACGGAAAGGAGATTCAAGATACTGCTATGATTGGGACTCTGTCATTTCATTCCACTCGGGCAGAATTCAAGCAAAGTAGGAGAGCCCGACGAAGAGCTGCTGAAAGCGAGCAAATCGAAATAATAATTGACTCATTACATGATAGAGAGGTGGCGGATATTCAGCCCAATGATGCGTTGGAGAATGTAATCATAAATCCAGCTTACCCCGAGCAAACTATAAAGTGGGACTTGAGATTCACCCGGAGGAAAGAAATATCTTGATAGAATTTTTGAGAAAAAGCGTGGATGTCTTTGCTTGGACGGTGGAAGATATGAAGGGAATAAGTAGAGACGTGATCGAGCATGAGTTGAACATTGATCCCACTTTCACAAGGATCCTTAAAAAAGAAAGGTACTTCTCGCCTGAAAAAAGAGCCGCGATCAAAATGGAGGTGGAAAAATTGTTGAAGGCAAAGATTGTGAGCCCGATCAAGTACCCGAGATGGTTAGCCAACGTGGTTATGGTAACTAAAGCCAACGGGAAGTGGAGAATGTGTGTAGATTTTACAGATCTAAACAAAGCTTGTCCCAAAGATTGTTATCGCTTCCCCGAATAGATCAATTGGTGGACTCAATAGCCGGGCATAGAGTACTAAGCTTCATAGAGGCATACTCGGGCTACCATCAAATCAAGATGAATGAATCAGACATCCCATCTTGCGCCTTCTATGCCGCGGGCAAAACCTACACCTTCAACAACATGCCATTCGGGCTCAAAAATGCGGGTGCATCATATCAAAGGATGGTAGGGATTGTCTTTGACAGTCAGTTGGGCCGAAATTTGGAGGCTTATATTGACGATATGGTGATCAAAACGAAAGAATCCTCCCATGAAATTGATGTGGCTGAAACCTTTGACAATCTTTAGAAAAACAACACGAAGCTTAACCCATCAAAGTGCGCTTTCGGGGTGATGGCGGGAAAGTTCCTAGGTTTTATGGTGAATCAAAGGGGAATTGAAACAAATCCGGAGAAAATCCAGGCCTTGATAAACATGCAACCCCCAAGATGCATTAAGGAGGTGCAAAAACTGAATGGGCGGATCACGGCCTTAGGAAGGTTCATTTCAAGATCGGCAGAAAAATGCTTGCCTTTCTTTAAAGCGCTGAAAGGAGGAAAGAGTGAAGGATTTGAATGGAATGAAGAGTCTAGGAATGCTTTTGAACAGGTCAAATCCTACCTAGGGAAACCGCCTTTGTTGAGCAGTCCGGTCACAGGAGAGGAGCTATATATCTTTTTGGCGGCGACAGATCAAGCAGTGGCCGCAGTGTTAGTCAGGGAGGAAAATGGCGCCCAAAATCCCGACTATTATGTCTCTAAGGCATTATCCGCAGTGGAAAACCGGTACTTGAACATTGAAAAATTAGCTTTTGCTTTGCTAATGGATGCCCGAAAATTGTGGACGTACTTCATTGCCCATCCAATCACGGGTTTCTCAGACGCTCCATTAAGAAGAGTCTTGCACAAGCCTGAATCTCCGGGAAGGATGCTGGCATGGTCCATAGAGCTCACTGAGTTTCCAGATCACGTACTCCCTGCGAAAGGCGATAAAAGCGCAGGCACTCGCAGACTTTGTTGCAGAGACTACCTTTGAATTGAGAGGAAATGAGCCCGAGAAAGGCAAGGCGGTAAGGCCGAGCAAAAGAAAGAGCCAAGAGGTTAAGAATCTGGGCGAGAAACCAAAAGGTTGTTGGCAGTTGTATGTAGACGGATCTGCGGGCAAAATAATCAATGGTGCGGGAATTCTCTTGGTCGCCCCGGAAGGGCAAAAGTTTAAACGGGCTTTGAGATTCAAGTTCCCAGTTTCAAACAACCAAGCTGAATATGAAGCTTTGATTGCGGGTTTGGAGTTAGCCCGGGATTTGAAAGTTCCAAAGTTGATCATAAATAGCGATTCACAGCTCGTGGTAAACCAAGTAAGGGGAGAGTATGAAACTAATCATCCGGTACTACTCAAGTACAAGGAGCTCACTGAAAGATTGTTAAAAGATTTTGAGTTTCATGAGCTGAAGCAAGTAATCCGGGCAGATAACTCCGAGGCAGATCTTCTGTCAAGAATCACGAATGCGGAAATCACCAAGCTCAGTACTGACTGCTGGATCGAGTTCACGAAGGCCCCGGCCATTGATAGGGTGCATATTAACAACGTGGATGAGCAAGAAAAGGATTGGGTTGATGAAATGCAGGCATACGTGGAGAATCAAGTCCTCCCCGATGACCCAGACCAAGTGAAAATTTTGATGAAACAGGTCGTAAGGTACACGATCATTGATGGAATCCTCTATCGGAGATCTTTTTCGAAACCGTTGCTAAGATGTGTCAAGACCGGGACGGTGACCAATCTGTTGTATGAGGTCCATGAGGGTGTATGCGGAGGGCATCTAAGAGCCCGTACGCTTGTTGATAAAATCCGGTTTTTGGGATACTATTGGCCGACAATGAGGCAGGACGCGAAGGAATATGTCCGCAAATGCGACCAATGCCAAAGATTCGCAAATATTCCAAGGCTTCCCTCTACAGAGCAAACGTTGGTTGTCCCCACTTGGGCATTCGACATGTGGGGGATCGATATGATTGGGCGGGCCATACCCTAAAGCCCCCGGAGGAGCTCAAATGGTAGTAGTTGTGGTGGACTACTTTACAAAATGGGTGGAGGCCAAGTACCACGGAGGCAAACGTCATTAAGTTTGTACATGATCACATCTATTGTCGTTTTGGATTACCGCGGGCAATTGTTTCGGATCACAGCCCCCAATTCCAAACAAAGTTCACAGCTGAATGTAGGAGGCTCAATGTGGAACATCGACAGTCTTCCGTGGCAAGGCCGTAAACAAACGGCCAGGCTGAGGCCGCCAACAAATTACTCATGACCGCACTCCATGAAAATTTGACAGGAAGAAGTGGATGGTGGTTGGATGAACTTAGCACTGCTTTATGGGCTATCCGCACCACAACAAGGAACTCAACGGGAGATACCCCTTTTTCTTTAACATATAGATCGGAGGCAGTAGCGCCCGTGGAGGCTGCGTTACCTACTTACAGGATTGCTCATTTTGATGAAACAAAGAATAAGGAATCTCGTCGGAGAGATATTGACTATATCGAGGAGAAGCGCCTCCGAGTATGAGCAAAAATGGTTAATTATAAACAAAAGGCTAAGATTCACCATGATAAGAGGGTAAACAAGCGGTCTTTTGCTGTGGGAGACTGGGTATTGAGAAAAGTTAAGGTCACGGGCAAACCGCCCGGATATAACAAACTTTCACCAAATTGGGAGGGGCCTTATCAAATTGCCCGGGTCATAAAAGAAGGGACCTCCTCACCGCAGAAGGGAAAGATTTAAAGAATGCTTGGCACAACGACCACTTAAAGAAATACTACCCTTAAGAGATGAACTCCCCTGTTATCGGAAAGAAGATCTAGTTAGAAATTTATCTTTTTTCTGTTTCTATATTGTAATGGAACTTTGATGTAATAGCTCTATGAGCAGAAATTTTCCAAAGAAGTAATGATATTATATTTGTTCCGTTTCAAAGAAAGTTAGACAAAGTATAACAAAGAGGCGCGGACGTCAAAGTATAACAAAGAATGCCAAAACCGCTGGGGCCCCAAGCCCAAAAATACCGTTGCATAACTCTTCATGCACGATGCGCGGTCATACGCCTTCGAGCTAGACCGTAAACCTCTCAAGGGAAATACCGTTGCATGACTCTTCATGCACGATGCGCGGTCATACGCCCTCGAGCTAGACCGCAAGCCCGTCAAGGGAAATACCATTGCATGACTCTTCATGCACAATTCGCGGTCATACGCCCTCGAGCTAGACCGCAAGACCGTCAAGGGAAACGACGTTCATAACTCTTCGTGCACGATTCGCGGTCATACGCCCTCGAGCTAGACCGCAAGCTCGAAAATTCGTGACTAAGTTCAAATGTTAATAATACATGTAATAATACGTACTCAGGTCAAACATAACAAAGGGCCAATTGAGGAAAGCAAAAAGCATGTAATAACAGAGCAACACAAACGCTCAAATACAAGGATTATACCAACAAGTAATAAATTGTACAAAATATCGAGAGACCTATGCTATTACAAAAATACCCAGGACGCAGCCCGGTCTGATCTTCAGTTTGCGAATGGAAGGATTGACTTCCACTTCTGGAATAGATTCAGAGATAGTAGGATCAGATGCAGAAACAGTCCGAGCTTCAGCTAGAGCGGAGGCAGAAGTGGAGAAAGGAAGAACAATACCTTCAATATAGGGGCCACCGGGGCTAAAAACCTTTTCCAGAGCTGCGGCTAGAGATAAGGCGGATTCATCACCTGTAAACCGCAAATTATCTACGGTTTTCAACAAAGGCTGAACGGTTACGGGTGAGACCGGAGGAAGAGCATTCCGGACCGATTCAGGAAGGGTCGCGAGCTGGTCTTCAGAAATGGCACAAGAGCGTGGCCGCTGAAGCATTCTAGATCTGTGGCCACAATAGAACAGATGATCGTTATCTCATGGGCAGTATATTTCCCCGTGGCCGCAAGATTCCGGGCAATGGTATGTATCGCCATTTCGTATTGCTCGGCGCCCGTGACATCTAACAGATCGGATTGCTCCTTAGAAGCCTTGTATTCTTTGACCGCCTTTTCCTTCTCCTCCTTCAAGACCAGATCTCGGTCATTCTCATAGCGCATCTAATCAAGCAATTTTCCGTTCTGCTCATCCATAGTGTTTGACAGATCCTCGACTTTCTTCCTCTCCGCATCTAGGGACTTCAAAAGCTCAGCACAGCGGGCATCGACCCTTAATTTCTCCGCCTTAGATTGTTCCTTGGCTTTCCGGGCAGCGACCAGATCATCATTTAACTTGGATACTTCCTTGGATGCACTCATGACCTCGGCGTCCTTGCTCTCCAGCTCTTTGCATGTGGTAGTCAGGGACTTGGATAGCTTATGAATTTCCTCCCTTGCCTCCAGAAGCTCTTTGTTCCTCGCGGCGATTTGGGCGGCATCCGCTTCATGCCGAGTGCGTAGATAAATAACATCATTAGCAATCTGCAAAAGCAAAGGAAATTAAGGGAATGGTGCTATAGAAAGAAGGAAACTCGATAAATGAATGAAGCCAAAAACATACTTCGGTCAGAGCCAAGCCCACATGACCCGCGGCGGAAATTGGATTTGAAGGGGCCAAGACTCTTTGTTGATAATCGGGAAAGTGAAGGCGATGCAATAACCCATCACCCACATAAGCGTTAGAGCTTCGGCGGCTTTGAAGATCCACCCCATATACCTCTGGAGCCTTGGCAATTTTAAGGCCAAACTCCTTGGCACGGTCTCTGTCTTCAATCAACTCCACCAGATAAAGGTTGGAGCACATAGTCCCTTTAGTAGGGGACAGAACAGTGAAGTCAGTAGAGGAGATGGTCTTATGATGCTTGTCTTTTTGTGATGACACGGGGTCCCCGACTGCAGACCTCTTTTTTGTCTGCTCGGAAGTAGTGATGCCCGCATCTGTAGAAATTTGAGAAGAGTGGTCGGTGCCGGTCAAAACTTTACCACGGAAAATGTTTTGACGGGGATTTAGTGGCAAGTTTCGGGTTAAGAGTGGCTGAGAAGAAGGCACTATTCCGGATTTATCAACTCTATCCGTGACGGGGAGTTTAATTCCCGGAGCCTCAGTTTTTTTAAGAGCGTCCGCTCTCTTCTGCTTCTCAGCAAGGGCGACAGCTCGGGCCGCCATCTTAATTTTGGCAGTGCTTTTTGGAGGCATCATATCCGTCGGATCTGCAATCAAGGATAATGATCAGATGAATAAAGTAGAACGAGGAATACAAAAAGAGAAGTCTGAAAAAGTACAATTATAGAGACCGAGTAAACCGGGGTCAAGGCATGTTTCCCCGGAACTACAAGCATTGCATTCAGAAACAAAGGCAAATGATTGATGAAGAGGCCATGTTAATCCTGCGCTCGGGGCCAGAAGCACGACTCGGGGCCACCCCGGCAAAAATCAAGAGGTCTTAATTATTTATGATAGCCTGGACATCAAAGACCTGAGGGACGTCAATCACCTGGCCGTCCTAGATAACCCTCCTCTTAAACCGATCGAGATAAGCCACCATAGCAGTACTAAGTTCGCGACCTTCCGCCAGATCGGGAAAATTCTTTCGGGAAACCGAGATAGGCACTATATTATCCGGATGAGAGAAAGGCCAACCTAACCGATTCTGAACGACAAGTGGGTATCTTTGCCATTGATCAAATTTATTCGAAGCGGCGGAAAAAATCTTCTCAGATCGCGGTTTGGATTTCAAGCTTAAGCATCCCGCGGTTATTTGGTGGGTGAAATAAATATGAAGTGCGGATAAAGAAGGTTCATATCCTAGAACTCGACTTACAACTATAAAAGACACCAAATATCGAATGGCATTTGGAGTCAAATCCATTGGAAGGCAATGAGTAAATTCAAGAAATTCACAAATGAAAGGATCTACTGGGAGGTGGAGCCCATTGTCAAACTGAACAGGGAAAAAGACACAGGCAAGGTTCTCTGCCCGGACCAAGGAAGGAGTCATCGTATCACCACCCACGGGAGATTCATACTCACCAAGACCGCTGGCAAGATAAATCGTGGAGTCAATGCGAAATCGTGATAAGAATTCGTCATCAGAATCTTGATCTTCCTCATCTACTAAGCCCGTTCCGGAACAAGACGCCCCTGATTGACTGACTATCCTATTATCCGGACCCTCGGGAAAAGAATCTACAATCTTAACAGGGAAACGTAGCAGGCCAATTTTGCGCGCGGTGTCATGGGACAGCCGTTCCAAGTGATCACGTGAGTCCGTAGGGGTGCCCAAGGACTTGCCTTCATCTATTAGCTCGCGCTCCGGGCAATCCACTTCATCGACATCTCGGCCAGGCTCGTCCAATAAAAAGTTATCGCCATCATCAGCCCGCTCTGAAGCATCCCCACTGCTAGTCACTTCAATCACACCAGCATTCATAGGAATATCGTGATCCTGGTCATGGACAGGCATAACATCATCTAGAGGGGTATCCAACCAAGTCCTGGGATCAGGCCCGCTTGTAGACACACGGTTACCACCTAACCTCACCAACCTTCTAGCGTTACCAGCCATATCTACATTATTTGGGAATCGAGTTAATACGGCTTTCACAAAAATCCCTAACTGTTCCTCACCCCCAGAACCCTCATTCTTCCGGAATCAAAATGGACCGAGGGACCTGTCTCCCACAACAGGGGTAGAATCCAGGAATCCCAATTATAAATTGTCCGTATTGTTTTGAAGGCAGATAAAGAAAGTCGTTTCCAAGAATTTATTAAGTATCTATAAATCCCTCCCGTCTTTCGACAACAACCATAGAGGTCAGGACGAAGCATCCGCCCTAGGTCCAGTTCATCCATGACCAAAGATAGAAGCTTTTCGAGAGACTTTAAAAAAAAAAATCCAAGAACCGGACCAGAGATTCCTAAGAGAAAAACGATTTAATTGGTCAAAAGTTTGAAAGATTTTGTTCGTGATTTCAAGACTTTGAAAATACGGCGGTTAGGGTTTTTCCCGGGAAAAAATTGGCGGAAAAAACTCAAAATAAAAAGTTAGCAATTAAAAATCAAGCGCCGAAAGCGAAATTTAAAGCGCTACCTGAAAAACGATCGAGCGAAAGAAATAGAAAAATCAAATCGCCGTTGTTGAGAGCAATAATTTTTCCAAGAGTAGTAGCAGAAGGTTAATGATGTTGAAAGTTTTGAATGATCCAATTTGGGGTTATTTATAGAATCTGAAATGGGTCGGGTTTACCTGTGATCCGGAATTGTCCCGGCATGTACCCGAGAAATGAAGAGGCGGGAAGCGGTTTTTCGAAAATCGATGACGGTTCGCATTAAATGCGCATGTAGCGTGTCTTTTCAACTGCAAAAAGCATGTCAGACACCTGGCGTGAGGGGCCCACCGTCCCGTCGTCAACCACTATCGTAAGACTCCCGTGTCACTCTACAATGTACCAGAACTTAACTCAGATCGGCCCGGATCGAGCTATGAAGATGTAACTCCTCGCATCGCTCATAAATAAGCTGATCCTCGGAGTTAGGGGCCACTGATGAGCCCGAGCTTGTCAGACCGGAGCCAAGCCCGGGCGAACCGGACCGATCAAACTTGTCTCAACCGGACCCTGAATCTCGAGCCCGAACCGGTGAACCCAAGAAAACTTATGACCGAGGCTTAAGCCGATCGCTGACCTGGTATGAGAAAGGCTTTGCCTCCCGTCATTTATTAATGAGCCCGGAACCTGCACTTTACATCTGGCGAATACGTCCAAGGGACGTTAACTATCCGTACCTGTCAAACCACGACTGCAAGTGGTGGAACCATCATCCTATGAGATCCTGGCACGTGTCCCGAGTCCGTACCAAGTCGGTTAATATCCAGATCTTATCCTTTCATTCTCTCTCTCTCTTGTAACCTATAAATACCCCTTAACGCCCCCTGGGCAAGGTACGCATTCTAACCCTAATTCACACACAAGGCATTCACAAGCCTTTCTTCTTAGGTTTTCCTCAGAGATCTTATTCTCACACCCGAGGGCCTAAGCTGGATTCAAACCCGGCCCTGGTCTTAACGGTGTTTTGTCTGTGGTGTGATTCAGGAGCCGAAAATAGCTAGCTGGAGATCCCTCTCCTTGACCCCAAATTCCAGGGCGTCATCAATTAGGAATCGAAGTTGAACAATAAACTACTTGGGATTGCGACAACTCGATTAATGCTTAATTTTATTTTCAAGTAAAAATAATAAAGTGAATTGTATTTTACTAACACATTTACTTTTAATCATTTAAAGTTAATAATATTTACCCCTTAAAAAATGAGTATGTCTTATGAAAAACGTGTTTTACTTTAAGATTCGTAAAACGTATTTTTCAAAAGACGCTGGTGCTTGTTTTTAAAAACAAGCGGTGACATTTTTGTAGATACTGGCAAGCATCGTAAATGCCAGTGTAAATATTCTAAAGTGCCGGTCATTTGGACTGGCGTTTATAAACATTGTCGTTGACACTTTTCAAAAGTGATAGTGTTAGTGTTTAAAAGTGCCAGCCATTACACTGACACATATAAATATTGATACTGACACTTATTAAAAGTGCCAGTGGAAGTGTCAATAAGTGTCAGTGTATATGGCTGACACTTTTAACTTTAACAATAGCATTTACGACAAACGTCAGTTATTTATAAAAATGCCACCACTTGTTTTAAAACAACTTCCCTTTTTTTTATAAAAAATGCCATTGTCCCATTTTAAAAACATGTTTTCCGCGAACATTAAAAAAAACACGTATTTTCCCGATTTTCACAAAAAAATAAATATACTAACATTAATTTCAATTAAGTCAAGCGTTTTATAGGATTTTACCATTTTATATGAACGATTCTTCACTTTGACGATGTTTCAAAAAGAAAAAAAAAGTTAACAAATTTCTTCACTTTGACGCAGGAAAAAAAAAGAGTTTATTGCCACTCTGCGTACTATTAAAAGATTGACGATTTGCCCTCGTACTAAAGAAACTCACACTATGACCTGCGTACTATGGTTTTAATAAAAAATGCCCAAGGATAACGATGATCCGTTAGAAATCTAACGGGTTGTCAGCATATGTTAAGAATTTAAGAGATTTGCAATAAAAAAAAAATCAAATCTGACCCTGACTATGATATTATTGTCATAAAGGTAAAAAAAAATATTTATATTTATATTTATGTTGGTCAATTCATAGAAAAGAAAATAAAAAGAAAATAACAAAATTTCAAGATCTCATCCCCGTAACCTACCCCATCCTCACTTCTGACCGTCTACCCCTCCCTTCTCCGACCAACACCCCCACCTCCGACCGGACTCCCCTTCTCTTCACTGTCACCGGCAACCATTTCGATTGGAAATCTTGAATTCGATTTCGTTTCACTATGTGTATGAAGGTTGTTCATGCTTTGGAAACTAATCTGGGTTTCTATATTTTTGAAACCCAAATATGGGTTTTGATTTTCGAGCTATGATTTTGTGTTTGTTTCAATTTTTGATTTGTGATTTTTGAGATCTAAGCTTCGATTTTCGATTATAGATCTTTGAATTTCGGCTGCAATCTTTGGGTACGAAGCAATTTCGAAATCAAAACCATGAACACATTAAAAACGAGATCGGAGTCTCGATTTTTGATTTTAAGCCTTTGCATTTGAAGGGCTTTTTCGCTGCAAAATCTCATTTATTTATAGGATTTTCTGATTTTCGACCTCTGATTTTGCTTCACCATGATGGCATGATGAATTTGATTTTCCTGGTGGTTCGGGGGTGGTTAACCGGAAACATGGTGGCATGGTGGTGGCAGTATATGGAGAAGAAGACTTGCAATAAAGGATTATATGGATCAAAATTGTTTTGGGACAAAGTGAGTATACCAATTTATTAATATAAAAAAATTCAAAATAAAAAAAAATATAAATATAAATAAATTTTGGACCATTACAACTTTAATATCATTATTAGAGTCACATTTGAATTTTTTTTATTGCAAATCTGTTAAATTCTTAATATATGCTGACAGCCCATTAGATTTCTAACGGGTCATCGTTATCCTTGGGCACTTTTTTATTAAAACAATAGTACGCATGTTATAGTGTGAGTTTTTTTAGTACGAGGGCAAATCGCCAATCTTTTACTAATGCACAGGTCAAAGCGGCAGTAAACTAAAAAACAAAAAAAAAAAAGAAAAGAAAAGGTAGTCGCTCTAGTAAAGACTGCACCACACCACACTATCAAAATAGTGTGTGAAAGAAAAAGAGTGAATCAAAATTCAAATTCTGAAAAAAGAGAAAGAAGAACATTTTCAACTTCAATGGCGGTTGATACGAATTTCGCATCGTTGTTTGAGAATTTGAAGCTTGAAGATCCATGGCTTCCACCAAGACCTTGGGAATCTATTCCTCGAGAAAGCGGCGGCGATGGCGGCCGCGCCGTCGCTTCAACCTCTCAGTCTTGTCTCAGTAAAGGTCTCTATGACACTTCCGCCGTCTCCGTAAGTTCCATTGCGTGAACTTAGTGTTGAATTCGTACACAACATGTCTCAATTCGAGCCCTTTTCGTCTTATTTGAATTATCATCATGGAATAGTAATATTTGGGCTAAAATGACTTGTATATGACATTGTTGTGTAGAAAATAATTTGAATAGCAATATTTCTGGAAAAGAAATTTAATTTCGAAGAAATTATATATCCCATTGCCTAACATTCCCAAATTGTATTTTTGTTCAGACATTGTCCCTATAGATTTATGATTTTTGGGTAACTTTTATGGAACACAACCTTTTTTGTGATGCGTTTTTTTTTATTGAACAATGTTCATTTTTCTTAGAAATGGGTTTGGTACGTTTATTCAAATGTGTTCTTTTCCCTGGATCTTGTAATTTCACTTACTGCATTTTATAAACCTGCACTAATGCTTTACTCCCTCCGTTCCTTATTATAAGTCGTTTTAGCAAAAATTACACAAACCAAGGAAGCAATAATTCTTCTTTAAACTTCCCAAATTACCCTTTCTATCTCTTAATTAATTTAATGCAAATAAAGACTCCTTTCTCTCTTCAACTACCTTACACAAACCAAACTTGACATTAAAGATGGGCATTTTGGTCTAAAAGACCAAATAAAAGCTAAAACGACAATTAAAAAGGGACAAAATTGAGAGTCTAAAACGACTTATAAATAGGAACGGAGGGAGTAGTATTTAGGGGAAAGAGCTATGTTTCCACCCCCCCCCCCCCCCCAAAAAAAAAAAAAAAAAAAACAGCACCAGACAAACTACTAATTTCTTGATTTATACTTCTTATCGATCATACTGCTCGACATGATTTGGGCATGAATGTAGACTGTTGAAAATGTCCCCAAAGAAAGACACATTTACAACAGAAAACATTGTATTTGTCTAATATTCCATGAACAATTAACTTGTAACTTCAATGTAATTTGAAAGCTCCTCGATAGCTTACATGTGGTGTCGTTTTATGCTTACAGGAGGCTAGTTTAGTGAGGTTGGCAATGAATGCACTGCATGGTATAGAATCTTCGCTTTTGAGTATTGACAAGCTTTGTGCAGCGTTCTGTTCTTGTCCAGCAGACAGAACTTTTCATCGAACTCCTAGTTTGTGGAACCGATCGTTGAGTACTTCTGCTCTAGGAAAGATACTTAAATCTATCGGCTGCATGGGTTGTGAAGTATTATTACTCCGTAAATTTGTTGATTATTTTACAAATTGGAACATGAGTGAAAATGTAAAGTCAGAGTTAGAGGAAGAACAAACTAATCTTGGCAGTCGAGAGAAGGAGTATCCTCCATACAGTCTTGTTAATCACGCATTTGCAAAGGCTGTGGGCAAGGTTTTAGAAGGTTATATTTCTTCTTTGGATACTGTATATTCATCTGTGGGTTTGAGACGGTCATCAAAGATTGGTGATGAGTCATCATGCTCTGATATAAAAGTAGGATGTCTGACAAGTGTTGGACATGAATTTACTCTATTGGAGGTCTACCTGCAGACAAAGGGATTAAGAACTCAAATTGAAGCTCTTGGATATATCTGCAATGTACACCATGTGGCTCTTTGCTTTTCGCAGTCACCTTTTGAAAATTTAAACGCTACGACAGAGTTTTCTAGCTTCCCAAGAGGTGGAAATCTTCTCACTTATTTGTATACAAAGCTTAAGGTAAGTTATCTTTAAATTTCTTTGACTTACGAAAATAGGTGCTCTGCCTCTCTATCTACTCGTTTATATACTGTGTAAAATCTCATGGGGTTCCTTCCTTCAAAATTCTTAATGATATTTTTCAGTCATTGCTTACTTTCATACTGTTAAATCCTTTATCTGGTCCTTACTGTTTATTATAACACAAAGTATATTTGCATCTTGCAACAAAAATACTAAATGTCAGTGATGTCACCAAAATTTAACACTCCAAAACTTCTGTCATTAGTAAATAGTCGCTGAAGTGCTTACTAGGTAAGCATTTTTTTCCTGTTGTATTGTTAAATGAACATGCATTCTGGCTGCCAAAGTTTTTCGTCTTTTTATTCTAATAGAATATAATTATGCATTTATTGCACTTGTATGGGATGACTGGCTATAGCGTTCTTGACCTCAAGGGCTTCATCTCACCACTTATGATTATCTAAAGTTTGAGATATCCATTGATTTATATTGTGATTTCGTGTAAAAGTTCTAGCGTAAGCTATGTATACTTCTACTTTCTGAAGAAATGCATGAACGTTATAATCTAAAGGTAGAACTCCATTTTGTCCATTGTACTTTGGGGCGTCTTTCACTTTTACCATTGAACTTTAAAAGATTTTTTTTTCATTTTTACCATTGTACTACAAACAATGGTGTCATTTTATAACAAATTTGGGTAGAAAACGACACAATTGTTTGTGGCATGATGGTAACTATGAAACTAATTTGGGTAGAAAATAACAAATTTGGTATAAAATGACACCACTGTTTGTAGTACAATGGTAAAAAAGAAAAAAATAGAGTTCAATGGTAAAAGTGAAACACACCCCAAAGTTTGATGGACAAAAACGTAGTTTTCCCTAAGCTAAAATCTGTTGGTTTTGTTAAATTCTAATCTGCGCCATTCTCTTTTCTATTTGGAGTACATTTATTAGGTTGCTGATACAGGCCATTCGGCTCTCCTCCAAATTCTCTTCCTCCGCTCATGTGAACCATACTTTGAATTTATCAGATCATGGATTTTCAAGGCCAAGATCAGCGATCCTTTTAATGAGTTCGTAGTGGCCAGTGCTGACAAGATACCATCTTCTGCACTGGGCGACAACGGAATCACTGTCGACATGCCCTCAGCTACCATCAGTGTACTCTATACAGTATTGTTATTTTAAAGTTCTTATTACAGAGGCTGATTTCTGGAAATTCTCCCTCTGTCCCGGACTGTTTGCCCCTATTTGACTTTTTATGGTCAAAACATAAATGAACTTTGACCTTACATTGGTCCCAATCTAATGATCACAATAAATTTCTGAAAATTCTTATTGATAAATCACTTAGTGATTTATCAATTACAATTTTCAAAATTTCACTAGGATTTATATAGACATCACTGTTTGGTCAAAGTTCATTTGTGTTGACCACAAAAAGTCAAATTGGACAAACTTTCCGCGACAAAGGGAGTATATATCTAGTGTTTTGCTGGTTCTGATCCATGCAACCTAAATTGTTGACTCAGGAGCGAGAGGGAGTCACCGTTCCTTGCTTTTTGAGGGAGTTCTTAACTCCCCTTTGCAGAGCTGGTCAGCAGCTTCAAGTACTCATGAAGTTGCTGGAGCTGTGTGATGATGTTGGCACTTGGAATCGTACTCACGATGATTTCCTTCCATATTGGAGTGAAATGCCAAGTAATTCTTTGTCTCAGGCATCTCCATTGGCTTTTAATAAAGAAGACATAGAAGCTACAGTATCTGCAAGGAATAGTTATTACAAATATATGAGGGAAAAACTTGGAAGTCTCTTGACAAACTTAGATTTCAGATATCAGCAGGTGATTCCAACAAATTGCTCGACTATTTATACTCGCTTTTTTGTTCTTGCATACAGAAGTGCTCTTATTTTTCCTTTCTAGATTTTAGAAGTTTATCTTTTTCATATACCAAGCTTCTTGTGTTAAATTTCCAACATTTTTCTTATTATAATAACTCATGATCGCGACTCCTGGTTACCTGCAGAATTTGATTTTCCTTTTGCCAATTCACTAGCGCTTGCCTCTTATTAGTGATCCTAATTACACGGCAGTTTGATTATCTTATAATATCAGTGCTAAGCTTATAAACTTCTCACGTAGTCCCCCAGTTGGAGTTTCTGTCCAACTGTCTTTCTGCCTCTCTCATTCTCTCTTTGTGTATGTGATCAATGGATTTTTTTTTTGATGTAATTAATTTGACTCAAGTAAAAGTTTTCTTTTACCAATTATAAAAAAACAGTTCTTTTTAGCAATTGCAAACGGATAAGCGTAAAATGATCTATGCTATTGTGCTTTGGGCTTCTCAATGACCTAATACATGATGCTTCTAGTTTAATCAAGATCTCCTAATATAGATGAACTACTTCTGTTATGGATATAACTTGTCCACTATTGTTGCATTTGTCTTCGTGAATTCATTATGAATTTATTTGGATTGAGATCTCTTCAAGTAGCTGAAGCTTCCGTTCACGTCTGTTGTGCCAAAAGCAGTTCTGTATAAGAGGTAAATTCCATTCCTGAAAATCAAGCTATCACATAAGCTACTATTTGAGATCTACTTTCACACAAACTACGTTCTAAATGATCACCAGTCCTGCTCAATTGATTTCCTGCCTAGAAGATTGTATACGTGTAGGTTTCTAGGGAAGAGAAACCATACTTACAAGAAGTTTAGAGTTGGATAAAATGGTCATTTATTAAAATTGAAAACGTATTTGCAACCTTCATATGGGTGGCAGACATTCTGACGTGACTTATCATATGAGGACTGGAGTCATCATCATCATCAACAACAAAGCATTAGTCCCAAAATGATTTGAGGTCGGCTAACATGAATCGTCGTATGGGCTCGTCAATGAAATGAAAACACTGAATAATACATGAGATGGTAAAATAACAATTAAGAGAATTAAAAAATCATAAAACAATTGTGAAAGCTAAAAAACTTAAGTGTTAATAAAATCAAGAGAAACAAGAATATAAAAATATTAAAAAATAAATATATAAAAAATAAAAATAAATACATAAGTAATAAAGATAGTAGAAATAAAATAGAAACAGAATAAAAATTGTAATAATAAGATAAAAATCAAACTCCATAATCCACATGAATTTTCTCCCTCCACTCCACCCCACCCTCTCCAACACCGTACTTACTTCAGTTCCAAGTAAACCTATATCGCTTTCAGTCACCTCTATCCATGTTCTTCCCCTACCCCAAACCATCTTATCACTTCCCCTCACTTCTGGTCTCCTAATCGGTGCATCGCTTGGTCTCCGAATCACATGGCCAAACCACCTTAAGTGATTCTCCCTCATCTTAATCTTCAATGGATGTAACTCCTACTTTCTCCCTAATCACCTCATTCATTCCAACTCAGAAAATGCATGATGCAAATTAAGTATGGCTGGCTGTTTGTTTTGGACCTAGTCTCGGTTTCCAATGTTGGATGGAAGTGTAATATATGAAATATTATGCTGAGGTTTTTTTGAGCGGTAGCATGGGTTCTGTTTCCTGATAAACATTGTAGTAAGGAGTGAGTTAGAAGAGTTGTAGCCCATAAAGATGCTCATTGTAACAAATCGAAGTCCTAGACCCTGAATAGAAACTATAATAGGATGGCAGCGTTTGACTGCAAGCTGAAAGGATTTGCGATGTATTTCAGCTGAAAAAATTTCTCTTAGGAATTCTAGAATAATAATTAATGCACCTGGGTCCTATTCCCTATCCATAATCATATAACCAAGGATTAGCTTAGAATTATTTCAGTTTCTTACTTCCTCGAGCAACATTTTTGTTGTCCCCTCAACAGTCATCCATAAGGAGATTCAGATCTAAACTCACAAACTTGAAAGTTTTCTTGTTTTTACCTTCCAACTTCCTAACATGAGAAACCAGTTTACTTTAGACCCAGCCTATTTCAAAGATAGAGCGGCGAATTGCAAAGGAAGCTCGTTACTATCGAGAGGAGTGAATTGTTGTTAGATCATACCCTTATTTAGACATAGAGCAACTAGGGATGACTATATCTTTGAAACTCCTTCGTCAATTTATAGTCAGATGTTTGCTGTGTACCTCCCAGCAAAACTTTCTTGAAACTTACCCCGTGAAAAGAACAGACAAAATAACAAATATCACCTCCGTTCCAAAATGAATGTCCAAAAAACAAGAGCAAATTTGAAATATTTTGGACATTCATTTTGGGACCGAGGGAGTAACATATAACAAGAAACTACCATAGTTGGTTAAGATGTATTGTGGCTTCTGCATTTTATTATTGAAGCATAATTTTCTGAAGCTTCTGATAAATGTATTCCAAATCTCTTGGCCATTGTTTCTGTTCATTTGGCTTACTAAAAAAGGCCTCCTGTGCTCAAAGGCTCGTATTGCCAACTGTAGGGCCCTCTTTACAGTTAGGTTGTGGAGCCGAAACCAAGAAGGAAATGGAAAATGAATTTGACGCATTTTGTGTTCTTTGGGATTCCTTCCTTGTGGAATTTTTGGTTTCGTACTTAGAGTAAGTTTTGGGCTTTTATTATATCCCTATATAACCAAGTGACAGTCACCATATTCTGTGTGCTAAGAAAAAAGTCAAGAGAGTCTGTGAGAGCCACAAGAGAGTCAAGAGAGGCAGTGCAGCCCTGTAGGCACTGGTACTCGGCTCGATGGATGCTTTGAGACAGAGTGTGTGTTCATTAGAGAGTGCATGTGCTGAACTGTACCACCACATATTGATATTATAGTGAATATCCTGGCATTGTGTGACCAAATTATTTGTTCTTCTCTTGTTTATGTCTTTCATATGGATCCTTACATGTTTATTGTTTCTTCCCTTGCACCGCTGGAGTACCCAAATCCATGACCTATACTAGTTGTTGTCACCACTGACTAAACCATTAATCCTCCTGGATATTGTTTATTAGGCATAAGCAAAGAATAGATTAGTTTATGATTAGAAGCAAGTCCACCTTTCATAATTTGTAACTGGCATTAGCAAAGAAAATATCAGTTTATAGTAATTCATGATGAAATCACTCTCTAAGCCTTTATTAGTCTGACTTGGGTGGTGCTTTTATGTCGAAGAATCGGATTCATTTTACCCCAATCCAGCAAAAGATTTTTTGATAGTAAAATAAATTGTATTTGAAAAAGTACAAAAATAAAATCTGTTGGAGAAGTAGTTTATCAGCCCAATACTAAAGGATAACAGCTGACTAATCATTCTATAAATATGTAGTGAAATTTTCGAATAGCGCCAATGGCAGAAGCCCATAAAGATGCTAATGAAACCACTTTTTCCCACAATAGATGCCTCGGTAAATATCTGATATTTAAATATCCTCGCTTTTATCTCTAGTCAAATACACCCAGAAACTGCAGTGACCCCACAGTCTACATACTTTTCACATCTCCTCCTTTCTGCAAACCTCTATACTGGACCTGGAGAAATGCTTATACTGATTCTGGACTGACCATTTTCCCATCCCAACTTGAGCAACCGATTCCAGAGTTAGCAATCATCTCTGCACTGTATAAAGAGATGACACGTGTATCATTAGAAAGTTTGCAATTCACTCATCAATTCAGTAAAATTTGTACTATAATGTTACTCCTTTTTTATATTGGATGAACTGGAAAGATACATAAAACAAACAACTCGTACTTCTAAAAAAAAACTTAAAATTTGCGATTTAAAGCAATTTCATGACAAAACTTGGTACTTTAATGTGCTTGCTTGTAGCATATTTGCTTTATATATACAACCCAGATTCCATAGCCTTGTCCAAGTGTTGGTTCTTGGCATATCTTGAAGAGTCCATGTTAAATAAATCCAGTCTCCTCATATCTCTTGGTTGCAATTCTCTTGGTTACAAATCACAAGCTACTCTTTGTGGATGGAAATCAGTGAGCAAGTTAAAATTTATCCAAAATGTGGTGATTGTAAGCAAGAGATGCTTTGGAAATATCACACGTGCATTGAAATGAATCTGGATATGGTATATGGTAAGATTACTGCTGGAAATCTAGTTTTGCACCGTAGACGCTATTAGAAACTGCATCTTTTCCCTTGCACAGTAATACGTTGATTGGAAGTTTTCTGTGGTCTTCTTTCTCATATGTCGATGATCACATTACATCACATGCTATTGAACTTGACTAGTGGTTATGTAATGTTAGAAAATTGGTTATGATTGGTATCTTGATTATTTTATTGTTTAATATTATTTGTCTTTCGTACACCCTTCAGCTCATTTTCCATCTCTTAAGTAAAGATTTTAATGTTCCAGGTAATTTCACAAGGTACCATACTTTCTTCTGTTCATAACAGCAAAAGAAGTATATCACAATCATTTTCATGCAACAATGCACTGGTTTCTCCATCAGCTAAGAACAGATATCAAAGCTTGTAAGATAACTTTTCCTGTGTGTACATGGTTGCATAAAAGTTGTAAACATTATGTCACTGTGTCAATGTTGGATTTCTCTAGAGTAAATGAAAATGAATACTGTAGGTACCATGTCTTTCTTGTTAGTTAAGGTTACTCTTTTGATCTTTATTGGACTGTTATTTGATGGAAGCTGTGTTCTGTCAGGTCTGTTAGGAAACTGGAATCTGATTCATCTAGCAGATTATTGGAGTTTCCTTGTGTCGAAGAATCATTGGAATCATCTGAATATTCGTCGTTTACTAGCTCTGAAGAGGACGAGGAAGAGGATGCAGAAGAACTATCTTCGAAGCTGAACGAGTTTCCTGATGATATAGTTTTGCAGGAACAAAAATATATGTCCGCTTTAAGCTTTTATTCAGGTGCCTCCTTTGATATGTCTCTAAAAAAGCCTTCTCAAAGAAAGATGCCATGCACTATAAAAAGTGATTCGTGTGAAGAATCTGGTAAAACATGTTTACCAGGCTATTTACCACCTTCTCATGATGAGGAAGAGGATTTGAATGATATGTCGCCTGTTGAGATGGAACAGAAATTATTAAGGACATTTGAATCCCAAGATCTTAATAATCAGCATGAGATGAGCTGGCCGATAGGCGGTCTGCTGAGAAATCCTTTTCGGGTTGGTAGAGGAAAATTAGAGGACACGTGGTCTCATGTTCCCAAGTATGGGCCGAAAGCAAGTAGTATGTATGCAGGAGTCTTGACAGATGGCACATCATATTTTAGTGATTCCTTAAAGAATTTTTCATCAGAAGATGCTGCTACTAAAGATCAACATCCAATTCGAGACTCATTCACTTTGAAACCATGGAAGGCTAAATACCAACCTGATTTTCTAAGTGTGAACCCAATGTTGACTAAGAACTCATTTGTCCACATGACAAGCAAGCCGCGCGAACGTTGCTTTCCGGAATATGCAAAATGCTTACCTTCCTATGAGTTTACATCTGTAAAAGATCCTTTTAAGGTTTATGAGAACAGGTCAGCATTCTGTCATAGACAAGTTGGACATGAGGTTTCTGTTTCAGTTGATTCTCCCGATTCTGCGGATATCTCTACGAGCCATTTTCTTGATAAAGAAGTATATAACAGCGAGAAAGTTTCCACAGATAAGACCAGATCATCATATGTGTGTTCACCTTCTAATATGAAAGCAAATGTTTCTGGTGGCAGTGGTTGGGAGATTCTACTTTGTAGTTCAGGAAAAACTGCCGAAATCAGTGTCAGAGAGAAAAAAGAGACTGCAACACTTGAGCTACCACTGGATTATATTATCGAGAAATACCTGCTGGAGGAGATTCAGCTTCAGTATCCTCATTTTACAAAATTACTAGACCAAGATTTGATTTATGTTGGGTATGCAAGATTATTCACATTCTCGTTAGTTGCTTTTGTCAAGCCTAAGCTAAAAAAGGTTTTCTAGTCATATATATTTTTTTAACTTTGATGGGATAGTTGTCTTCATCAGTGTTAGATATTAATCTCTTTTTTTTTCTTGATCTTTGCTGACCGTCTTTTGACGAGATTGTTGTCTCTTTATCAAAGGTAGATACTGATTCTCCAGCTCGTGATTCTTGCGAACTGTCTACATCTTGATTAAAGTCATGCCATTATAAAACTGAGTATCTACTAAGCATCATCCAACATCGGCGAATATATTGAGATGACATGCAATCTGTGTAGTGTCTGATATTTTGTTCCCACGCCTATTTGCATGGTTTGGCTATGTAGTTTGTTTTTATCTGTTTGCTATGCAAAATACTTGGATTATGTGGTTGAGATGAATTTGCAGAGGGCGTTCATGTATTGGGTCATTGTTAATTCATATATATTAGGTGAAGGAGGGAATTTTAGTTATATAATTTAGGATGCTGCATGGGCAACTGAGAGCCATACTGGCTGATATGTTACTAAAACAAATTCTATTACTAAATATCTACTTGTTACACCGTGCTGCAATGAAACTTTCAAAACGATTTTGTTTTTGTCCTTTGGTTGTCATGTTAACGGCCTGTTCTGTTGGTAAAGGGATTCGCTCTCAAGATTTCCTATATGAATAGAAATAGTTTTGTATCATATGGATCTTTAACATGGCTAGATACCAGTATGTGAGCAAGCTGACAATCAAGCTTCTTGAAGAAGGATTCCATTTGCAGAAACATTTGTTGGCTTTGCGGCGCTACCATCTAATGGAATCAGCAGACTGGGCTGACTTATTTATTTTGTCTCTACAGCATCATGTAACTCTTTTGCCTAGTCATTTCCTTACTAATGTTTCTGTTAAATTGTTTTAGTTTTTTTTTTTTTTTTTTTTTTTTTTACTAATCCTTGAATTTACAACCAGAAATGGTATATTCCAGAGGCAGATAAAAGAATATCTGAAATTCAGGGGCTTCTGGAGTTGTCTCTTCAGAGGTCTTCTTGTGAAACTGACGATAGTAAGGATCGATTATATGTGTTTGTGAAGGAACCAAGTGCAACGCCCCTTCCTGCTTCTTCAACTGGTATAGTTACTGCTGGGTGTTTATTGGTGTTCTGTTCTCCCCCTCTCCCTCCTAAAAATAATTATGCATCATTTAAATTCTCCGATCATCTTGGTGTACTTATTTAGTTTGTGTTCTAACCGCATCTTATAAAGTCAGTAAACGTACTACTTTGCAGGCATCCATTCATTCAATATTTTGGGTTTGGGTTACAGAGTAGACTGGCCAGTCAGCATTATTTTGACTCCAGCTGCCTTGAAAATATATGCTGAGATCTTTAGCTTTCTAATTCAAGTAAAGCTTGCAGTTTCGTCGTTAACTGAAGTATGGCACTCATTCAAGGTATGGTACTTTAGATATTGGTCTACTTTGTCATATGTACCTACTTTCAAATGATCCAAGTACTTGATTTTGAATAGTGGTGAACATCCATGAAGGCCATTTTTCTTATAGTATTAAGCTGATCTGTTAATGGCTTTCTCCTTGAAGCAAGACCAATCGGTTTATAGCATTGATATACCTGATCTTAGATAGTAACCTCCCACCCAACCATCCATGAAAATCGTTTCATCATTTTCTCTTTATCCCTGCTACTTCTGTTTGGGGTTTTATTTGTCTGTTTCTTATTCCCTGCGAGACATATGTCCAACATAATTAATTTCCAGCATTTGTGGACCATTGAAGGATGACCGAACTGGGCGCATGCGCTGTGTTCGACCTGTAAAAGGAAAAAAGAAAAGCAATTGTGGTGTTTCACCATCATCTTTTCTAATTTTATTTTCTTGTCTCTTTATGTTTTTCTTAAACCATATATTAGTGATCTTATCTTAGCACATCTGAGGATGTCTATCCCTTGATGGTACTGCAAGATTAAAGATATCCATTGTTGTAATAATAAAATGGATAGAAAAGGAAGACATGTTATAGACATGTGCTACTTCATGGAATTGAAATTTAACTGAGGACGCAGCCGGAATGAGAATGTTACGATGGGTGTGTAAAAATAGGAAAAATAAAGTTAGAAATGGACAATATATGAGATGGTAAAAGTCACATAATTAGGAGATAACATTAGTGATAGATACTTAAAATGGTAAACATACAAGGTAGGCAACTAAGTGTTCCAGTTAGAAGTGTGATATTGTTATATTAACGACTGAGCTAGAGGTAGGGAAAGACCAATCTAAGGTGGACAACCATAGTATAGAAGTATATGAAGGAATATGGCTTATGTGCACCGGATGGCGAAAGAAGATTTAAGTCTCGACACGAAGGAATTAGGACAAAGGCCGAGTTAAGCTTAAAAACCAGGATATACTACATCTAAGCACATAGGCACAGATTTATACTTGTATTTTCAAGAGAATAAGCGGGAACAGCCAAAGCATTAACTGTTACTGTTATCACTCAAGGAGTTCAGTAGGCACTGAAGTGGGCTTATTGCCAGTATACATGGTTGATATAGTTTCTAAAGTTGGACTTCTTGTTCGTTCTTCTTAGGGCAGATATAACCCGGGTCTCTAGTAAATCTATCTCTATCACGTATTCTTCTTCAGTAAACATCATTAAACTTGCATCATCAGTCATGTATCTAGAATATAAATGGATAATGGGTTCCGACCATCTATGCATCTTTTGTAGTATTCTTCAGTCAGAGTTTAATCTTCCAAAATCTTTTCTTTTGTTAAGTGGTTAACTCACATCTTACATTTTATACATATTTCGATGTTCAGTTGGTTGCTTTATTCTATCCTGGATTGATAAGTATTTTCCTTTGCATTTACGTAAAGGTTGCCTATTTCAACTTTTCAGAAAAACTTTGGTTTGCATTTGTTTACAGATGTGTTAACCCCCTGAATTGTCATTCTTTCGTTTTCAAAATCCGATGCACCTTGTCAAGTGTAAGATTGTTGATGCATACTCAAGGGGATTGACTTGGTTGAGTTATGGAGAGGAACTTCTTAGTCTTCCTTTTCATCTTAATATGCTTTGAACGTTGTTCTGCAGGAGCTAAAACATTTAAATTATCACAATCGTCAATCTGAGTTACATGACTCGGAAGCATTCCGTTTCAGCATCTTGATGAGATTGAGGTACGATATACTTCTTGAATAACTGGTATAAATATAATGATATACCTTACAGGAATATATTTCTACTTCTAGAACTACTAAAAGTCCGATTTGGTAGACCAAGATTGTTTGCATTTTACTGTGGGGGAAGGGGTAAACAATGTTTGAGAATTGCAATTTTGATTTTCGACTATTCCAATAAAAAACAATGGGTTTTTGGATTGGTTTTTGGGCACCTAAAGCTACATTGGTTATATCATTGATTGTTGTATCCTTGCTACCTTCCGAGGGAGTATTGCTTAAGAAGAGTGTCTGGGTTACTGCTATAGTTTTATGATTTTTTTTTTTGTTGTAGATGGACCCTTGACCTTATTCCATTACAATATTCGTTTCCTATCAAAATAAAAATGAAAATGAAAATCTTTGCTTCACCCTTGTCCTGTATTTTTGGGAATTGATGTATTGCCGTACCCGCATTGCATTGCACCAGTATCTGCACTGCATTGCACCCGTATCCGCACCCATGTTGGTGCTGCATTGGCACGCATGGGGCAGATGTCTCACACATAAATGCAATGATTACTATTTTCATTCATTTGCTGGTTATCAAAGAGGTATATGAATGATGTCAGACAACATGGGCCAGACTTGAAATATTTCCTAAGAAAGATCTGTAGTGGTGTCATTCCAAAGTTTCTAACTGTGTTTGAGAATCTGGAATTTCCGGACAGCATCTTTGTATCATCAGGCCTAATAATGGAAACCACTGTAAATGCGCTTGTGAATACTAAGTCAAAATCACACAATGTGATGGAGGAAGGGTTTGTTGGGCAAGCTGGTGTTTCCTACCTATTCAAGAAAGGCTGGTTCCGTCTTATACAGGTGCACTTCAAGATTTGAGCTGGTTTGTCAAATGAGCTCTTTAATCTTACCTGAAAAGACCTAGTTAAAAGGATATGAACAGATACAACTTTTGAGCTGGATTATTTTCATTTCTCCTTTAGTTTTTGACTTTGATATAGAAGATCATGATGGACTGTAGCAGGAATCCATCTTTTGCAGTCCCTTGGTATTAAAAAAAAGGCTAATTGTTGCAGGTGAAAAAGATTAGAAAGCGAAATAATTATTATGATAACTCCTTTGGATGAGGATCAGATCAACTCATCGAAAGCAAATGCTTCATTTAGGGGGATTTTATTTACTTATGAATTAAGTGCTTATCAATATCAATGAATTCCTAGGGTCCCTTTTTCATTCATTCACCGAGTAGTGAAATATTTTACTTGGTACTGACACAACGTCAAGCTTTTCCCCTATTGCTGAGGTCTACGGGGATATTTCATAGATGCTACCTTAAATAACTGGTGATTGTGTGACCGATACTGCTGAAACAGGCTTAGGACACTGTTTCTAAAAGTGGCCCGATTCTCCACAATTGTAGCACACTTTAGGTACCCCTCGATCTCCTATATGTCTACCACCACGTGTCCCACCTCAAAAATCACCTCAACCTCCACGATAACTACTACCCTTTGACAGAAAAGCAGACCTTTCGGGTACTTCTATACTTGATGGATCCATCGACTCCAGACGCATTTATAACTACTCTAGATAATGCATCAGACAAAGAATCTAAATCTTTGCTCGACAGATACTTAGATCGAAGCACATCATATTTTTTGTCTAATCCCGACATCCATCCAAACAGCATCAACTTTTCTCATTGAGCTTTCATCTCCTCCACATTACTAGTGATAGGCATAGCTGCGTTAAAGTCCTCGCTAACACGCTTAAAATCATAATAATAGGCCATAATGCTACGGCCTTTTTGACTTGGGTGATGAACCTCCTGCGATAGATTATATAACCTGTTCAAGTCGCTCGCTCATGAAAACCACTTGTGCAAGAGATCCCATAACTCCTTAATTGTTGTACAATGTTGCATAGATAGTATTACCTTCCTACTATACAATTTAAAAACTTAGGAAATATTCTTTATCTTCCTCTATCCACACCTTGGCCTCTTTTTCATTAGTCGGGCAACTGTTAACTAAATGTCCATCCATATTAAGACCACCCATGTTTACTATAACTAAAAACCTCCTTACAGCAAAATTAGACCCGTCCACCTCTAACATAACATCAATCTACTTAGTCTGAGGGGACAATACAGTCACACTCTGTTCAACCAAACTTCCTGAAGCTTTTCCAGCATCTCCCATTGCACATTACTCACCAAATCACTATATCGATCCAACTAGTTCTCTGAAATTGACCACCTGTCAATCCAGCCTTTCGCACACTCAGATTCACAACTTAGGTTCACAGTTTGGTTCTCAAAAACACGCAATGCAACATCAATGACACCACAGACCAGTACCATGGTTCATTATCTTTTTAATCGTCTTTTTGAGGTGACAGGAGAATATTGGGTGTGCCCTAGCACTTTGCAATCCTTTTTGCAAATTCAGTTTAGAGGCTTTTGGAAAGGCAAAGATGTAGTACATTTATGGGATTGCGTAATCTCAACTGTCTTGTGGTGTCTATGGATGGAGAGTAATAACAGGATATTTTGAAATCGTCATATTGCGAAACATATACTATGGGAGCGAGTGGTTCTAATGTTTCTTTGGGCATCAGCTAACGGGGATTTTCGGGGATTGTCTATTTCTGATTTGAAGCGAGATCGCGCGGCTGCGATTATGAAGTTTTCGTTGCTTTATGTTGTGTTTACATTTTCTTTGTCCTCTTTGACGGGTATCTTATCTGTCTTTTGTATGTTCTTCTCTTTAATCTAATACAATTCTTTTCCTATATATAAAAAAACTACCGGAGACCAGTTCCTCATAATTTTGACATCTAGGGTTCGTCTGTATGAACCACGCGCCACCCTTCGCCGACGCCTTAGTCGGACCGGCGCTCCCTCCACCGGAAACCAACACCGTAATGTTAGCCTCAGCCTCACGACGAAAACCCTAGTGTCTGATTACAACTTAGATAACCCAATCTCATGCAAACATACATCGAAGATCTGTGCTCAATTTTGAGTCGATCGTTTGTCAGCGCCCCTATCGGCGAAGTTAGTCCATGTGTTGTTTGAGATCCCTTAGTTACTCGGTATCACCTCTAGGAGCTCAGATACCATGTAGATTTGAAGCACGATAAAGAAGAGAAGAAGAGGAGAGGATGTGAAGATGCGGCAAGTAGGTGAGACGACACTTCTCATTAGGTATCAGCTGAGTGTCTACATACTTAGCTCAGCAAGGAGTAATTACATAAATTCCCTAGGAACTCAGATACCATGGTTTTGGATTATGTTTCCAATGCCTATTCTAGCTATTCAAATAGTAAAAGGGATATTTGCGGGTAACTCAACTGTCAATTGTGTTCTATTAGAGACTCCTAAGGGCTTTCGGTAAGGACATTTTTTTTCTTCAGGAAATAATTATATTGAAACAGTGATGATGAACTGAGTAATTAATAAATGAGCCAAGAAAAGCATTTTTGTAGAAGAAGCCACATGGATAATGTAGCAATATGATGTTCTTGGGCATTGTTTTTGAAGTGTCTGTTATATTCTTAGGAGTTGATGGCTCAATTGATGCTAGAAGAAAAAAAAGATGATATATTTTTTTTTTGGTTGATCTCAAATACATTATGGTTTCATTAGGATTTCAAATGTTGAGTGGCTATGTTGTTTAAATCCCCATTTATACTGGTTTCAATAGGGTTAATTACAGTTTAGGGCCTGGACTCCATAGGGTGTTCCCCAAGCGGGGCTCAAACAATTTATTTTAGCGAATCAGGGCTCAATGCGGTTTTTTTGCATCAATCTAGGGCTTTTTGACGGAAATAGTTAGAAATCATGTTAAGTGGTCATGTGCCGTGCACGTGATGGATGGATTGGTTAAATTGAAGTTGATATAAACTATTAAGGGGTTAAATGAAATATTTTAAACATGAGGGGAGGATGGGACATTTTTTTTCTTCATATCCTCTTCATCGTTCTCACCCCCTGCATTCTCCACTCCTCCCACGCCGTCGTCCTCCCACGCCGCCGCCGTCCCATGCCCTACATCCTCCATCGCTACCACCAATTCAAGATTGTCATCGTTCCATGTGTCTTAGTATGCCCTCCTCTCCCGAAAATTGAAGATCGCCGGAACCCTTCTCTCCTCCCGGCGCACCTCCATTATATCCGGCGACCACGAATCTCGAAAATCCAAGCAACCTCCATTGATTTATTCGTTTCCATCATCAAACCCCGACAACCGAGCATCTGGGTTTGTTTCCTTCTTCAGATTTCGAGTTTCGATTTTAAATTTGGGATTTTGAATGTGGTTTTGAAATGGAATTGAGATTGATTTATGAGATTTGATTCTGCAATTTGATTGAGATTTTGGTGGTGGAGATGTTAGTGT
>JAOWBW010000608.1:126066-353566 GCA_026119855.1 Campanula takesimana | reverse complement strand
TGAATTCACATATGAAAGTAGGATTACGACAATGAATAGAGTAGAGAGATAACGTGAATCGTTGTTTATTTAGTGTTTTGGTTAGGTAGGTATATTTGGAGTTATGAGTTTAAGGGACGGTTATATGAAAAAGAATCGATTCAAAGGCAAATAAGTGACATTTTTACATCTGAAAATTAAGAGGAAAATCTAAATGGAAAAGAAAAACAAACAGAGTAAATTTTTATATGTCTGAATGAATCAGACTTCAGACCTAATCAAGAGCTGAAAACAAAAAACAAACGAGCCTTTATTGACCAACAATGTGAATGGTCATCGTAAATCACACAAGAAGCTCCAAGAATCTTGGAGCTCTTTATGATAGAAGAAATTGAACTTGTATTCGTTTCGTATAGTCAGCTAATCTGAGACCAGGAGCTCTCTCTCTCTCCCCCCCCTCCCCTTCCCATAGCCCTATAGCCTTGAGATTAACCGTGACACAAGTAGTGTTGATGACAGCAACCACATATTAATGGATTATAGGCAGTGACAAATTGATTTTTTTTCCGCTTTAGGGTGGATTAATGGATTGTAGGCAGTGACAAATTGATTTCTTTTCATACTTACCATGAGGTCTCACATTAGATGGTAAATCCTTAAGATAAAGTACAGCCATAACTCATTTTATGATGTCGGTGAGCTAAAATCTGTAAGTTGTGTCTTCCACTGGAGCAGGGGTTTAGCGTAGACACCATAATTGTCAAAGGCGTAAAGTGAGAGGAGTGTGATGTGCCTTAGCATCCGAAAAGCGAGGGGGATTACAACGGCAATATGTGGGATAATTTCCAAAGATATATAGCATTAGATGACCATAGGCATAATATGTGATATTGGAATTCACATTAACATTTAAGTCAACATCCATTTAAACTTCAAACAAGAAATAAATTGTAATGCAAGTATAAAGTTAGAGAAAACAGAAGGGACAATTAGTGACAAAGTCATGGATACAAAACGAAAAGTAAGGAAAGTCTTGGACAGGTGACAACAAGTAGCAAGAAGGTAGTGAAGACCAAGCAACTCTCAAGCAACTCATCTCCGTCACCGAAAGCCATCAAGAAGTTCATAAGCTAATAGTTCTTGATGCTCTTTCTGTTGGGATTGGAGCCAAAACCAAGGAGAAGATCAAAACCGTGGAGAAATCAGAGCAGCAGATCGACACTCAGGAGGAGTGGGCGACCGCCCAAAGAGGAGGTGGGCGACCGCCCAAACAACCTGAGAAGACCTGGGCCAAGAACGAGGGGTTTGAGCGACCGCCCATAGAGGAGGTGGGCGACCGCCCAGGGTGACAGAAAGGCGGAGACGGGATCTGAAGTGGGAATAGTTGGCGTGGGGCCTAAAAGCCCAATTGGTGTGCACGGAAAAGTGATTGTGAATTAGGAATTATCTCCTTATTAGTTAAGGATATCAATTCCCATATTCACAATTATATTCCTTCCGTCTCAAGGACTCCGGGTAAATCAGGTTTTGATCAGGATTAGGTTTTGTATCCCTATTAATATATTGTGACTACCACCATAATATTTAGTACTTTACTTTGTGTAGGAGAAAGTTAGGATAACAAGAGAGAGATACAAAATAGTGTATAGGAGGGGGCCGAGGGCCTAGGAGAGCCATGGGGGGAGATCCTACAACCTGGCCATGACTATGTTTGTATGTTCTTGGGGAGGTGAGATAATATGTATGAGAGATTATACATGGAGAATAGCCATGCTAGATCTAGGTGAGTGCATGTACTATGTTGTAATAATCTTTACATATTATAATGATATCCGGCTTGGTGCCCCCAGATGTAGTCATGTGTTGATGAACTGGGTTATCAAACATCGGTGTTATTTGTTCTTTCATATTATTATTCATGTGTTGAATTATTTTCTCCATGTTGATGACTGCTAGTATGGGCTAGTGGATGCGGCGATCCCCCTAATTCCCCAACACTTTCTACAATATCATTTTTTTTGTTGATGTTAAGAAAGGTATTCTATGACTTCTGGGCTATTTATTATGTCTGTTTCAACATTATGTTTACCTTAACAGATTTATTCTCAAACCTCAAATGCTGTAACTTATCTAAATTGCAAGAAATGCTTTTTAGCGAGGTTTTAGTCGCAATACAGATCCGAAGATTTTGCGAATATTTGGCACTCCTTACATCCCACACTAAGGTTCCTAGTTTGACTTTACACGGGGATTAAGAAAAAGTAAATGTTGTATGGAAAGTAAAGTAGGAGAGAGAAAGTGGGTAGAGAGTTTTTATTGTGAGAATGACAAGTGGGTCCCATTGTCCATTTTAAGTAATAAAGCAACTAAGAACCTTAGTCTGGGACAAACCAAAAAGGAAAATACGAACCTTATTATGGGACGGAGGGAGTATTATTTTCTAGTTCAATAGAGCACTTTGTAGGTGGAATGTATCTTTGGATTAGCAGGAACGCATTTGCGAATTATACTTGTTATGGTTGGTTGGTTTATTTATTTTTTATTTTTCGTCTTATTATTATTTACCAGAATTGCGTAAAGTAGTTTTCTTGGATACGTTGCTTACCAATGTCATCTTTGATTTTTAGAGTTTTTTTCCTTGTAGTCTTTTTGTGCACTGCTTGTTCACCGCTCCTTGTTCACTTTATACATAGTTCCATACTTTGCTAAAGAGACGCTGCTGATACATTTGACACTAGGAAGTTAATGACTTATATAATCTCTGCAGATGTTTTTTATCCAATGAAATGGGAGCTGTAGCTGACATTGTGCAAAGTATATTGCAATGTGCACTTGACCTCCGATCTTCTCTTGTTGGAAGCACATGGGATGCTGGACTGGAAGAAGGTTTCTCATGTACACTATCACATATCAACATTTCCCAGGTCGGTCTTACATTTCAGTATATTTCATATCTTCAGGGTGCATATTTGTAGGCCGTCAACTCCATAGAGTGTTTTCATTTATAAATTCTTTACTTGTGACTTTCCATGTAACTAACTTGTCTAAAATCTTAAAACACCCTCAACCAACATAGATACCAGCAAGGTTAGACGGATGACCCTACACTGTGAAAAAGAGATCCTAACAGGACTTGGGAATACAAAGACATCATGAATTATATAAGAAACGCAAAAAGGTCTTTCCGACCACCCAACAATTTAAAATATTCAAATAGGCCACCCAAGTACCAAATTATTCAATTAGGCCACTCATTCGAATTCTATCATCCACTTGTCCATTTTTTGCATTTCTGTTTGTTTTTTTCTGTTAAGTGGGTACACAATACTCATTTTACTCTCATAAATTTACTATGTATGAGCTATAACAATTTGAGTTGTTGGACCTGTTTAGAGTTGGTCCTTGATTTTTTTTTTTTTTTTGACCTTTGTGCACTGAAACTCCATGATGGCAAGCAAATAAAACTATTATGAATGTGAATTCGTTGAGCGGTCTTTTTCATTATGTTATAGGTTTACTATTAAAATACTAAGTAAAACGATTCAAGCTCCATAGATCACATCACGTTCAGATTTACACAGTTTGAAACTTAGTCCAAGCAATTGTTGAATAAAGTAAAATCTCGTTGAAATTAACTTTGGCTCAAAGTTTCAATTATTTTGGTGTTGGAGGCTCTTTTCTAGGCTCTTTTGCAGTTTTGCTCAGGTTTCTTTGATAGAATGACTTGAGACTTAAGTGAATCACAGCACCACTTTGCATATTTAGTTAGTTTGGACTTCCGTTTATCTATGTTGAGGGGTGCAGGGTGATGCAAGATATATATATATATATATATTATATTCAGCAAATAATTGTCTACTAAATCCAACTGCAAGTAGATGAGTATCCAAGTTCAATGCTGAAACACACCTCGGTTCAGTAGATAATTGTCTACTGAATCCAACTGCAATGTTAGATTCAGTAGATGAGTATCCACTGAATCCATATTCATGTTGAAAACACATATGGGTTCAGTAGATGGATTCAGTACATGAGTATCCAATGAATCCATGTTCAATGTTGAAACACACATGAATTCAGTACTGTATGCACATGGATTTAGTACTGGGTCCAAGGCGCTCACTTACGGCATAATTACAAAAATGCCAGCGCGCTCCAACGCGCTTACGTACGACGTTAATTACAAAAATGCCACCGCGCATGTTTTACATTAGTACCCTCCATGTTCACAAAGACGAACAAATAATTACAACAATGCCACCACCACATGTTTTAATGAAAGTCTAATCTCAGCCATCTATTATTTTCTAATCTAACGGCTGTAATTGATTGCTATGGTTCTTATTTTATTTGGTTCTCAGCCATCTATATATATATATATATATATATATATATACTCCCTCCGTCCCAGCACAAGTGGGGCTTCTTTCCCTTTTATGCCGTCCCAAACAATAGAGACTGCACAAAATGGAAATGTTCTAATATATTTAATATTCAACCAACCCCACCATTTAACCCCACTCATTCTCTCTCTTCATTTTTCACCACTCACTTTATTCAACCACTATTTACACCACTCATTCTCTCTCTTCATTTTACCATACATTCACTACTTTTCTCTTAATTATTGTGTCCACTCCTCTAGTCCTACTTGTACTGGGACGGAGGGAGTATATATATATATATATATATATATATATACTCCCTCCGTCCCACCACAATCGCTACTAATTTCCTTTTCGGTCCGTCCCACCACAATCGCTACTGCCCAAAAAGGAAATGTTTTATTATATTTATATTCAACCAACCCCACTATTTAACCCCACTCATTCTCTCTCTTCATTTTCCACCACACAATTTATTCAACTAACTCTACTATTTACCCCACTCATTCTCTCTCTTCATTTTCCACCACACATTTATTTCTTTTTCTTAATTATTGTGCCCACAAAGTTAGTAGCGATTGTCGTGGGACGGAGGGAGTATATATATATATATATATATGTATAAAGAAGATAATTGGAAAACCAGAGGAGAAATCCTCAGACAACTTATAGTTTCTATGTTTATTCTTTATACAAATACTAACTACTGCTCAAATGATCTGTTTCCTGAAAATCCAAAATGAGTACTCCCTCCGTCCCATTTCAAATTGCAAAACTTGCCAAAAAGGGTGTCCCAACTAAAATTGCAATATCCAAAAATTGCAAGTTTTAACCCACTTGCACACTCACATCCATTAACCCACTAACTATTTTCTACCCCACTTTCTCTCTCCCACTCAACTATCAACACTCACAACACATCACCTTTTTCACTTTTTCCCTTAATCCCCGTGCCAACCTAGTATTTGCAATTTGAAATGGGACGGAGGGAGTATACATCTGGTAATGAATTTTGTTCCATTAAGACCATTTCTGACACCTTTCGGAAAGACCCTTAAAGATTTTGCTAAGCACGCCACTGCGTTTTTATTATGGGCCTGGCAGAATTGTTCATAAGAGCGAGTTGAATGATTCAATGTTGAGAAAGTCACTGTAGAAAAGTTTTTATCAGTTTCTGAATTTTCTGTGTTTTGGGAATTAAAAGAACTGAAGGAAAATTACTTACAAAAGCACTGTTCAATTGATTGTTTATTTCTTGCAGGTTGTCATAATAAAGGAAAAATTTGACAAAAATATCAAAGAGCTCTATCTGTGCTATCTGAAGTCTCCTAGAAATCTAGAGTTTGGTCTTGCACGGTTCTGGGAGTTTCTCGACTACAACGAGCATTACTCGGGAGTTATGGGTAAAGAAATATCCCCCTATGCTTTTTCGATCTAAAGCTCTCCATTCATGGTAAACAGAAGAATAAGTGTGAAATTATGCATGCTTTTTAAGGGGCACAAATTGCTCACAAAATTTTAGTTCTTCGCATTCATTGAAAGGTGTTGAAATCATTAAACACATGGACCAAGAATAGCATCCAATTAACAAATGCCAATTAAGATTTTGTGAGCAAGATGTCATAGTGAAAAATGGTACATTAGTTGTATTGTTAGTGCGTGGGGTATATGTATGTATAACTTATTATGTGGATAAATGGGTGTGCATGAAATTATGTGATATTGTTCCACAAATTTTCCTTGTAAAATTGACTCGGTAAATTAATTTTCTTTATTATTATTGTTATTATTATTATTTTGTTATTATTATTATTTTGTTATTATTATTATTTTGTTATTATTATTTTACTCATGTTATAAAATTTTCTTTAATAATAAAAATATTACCATTTGTCAAAATAATAAAACAATCTCGTTTGACTTTATTGAAAAAATATACTCTTGTTTAGACCAAGAGTTACATTTGATACGCTTCAGACTAAGAGTCTCTTACTCAAAATGGAAAAAGGATGGGAAAACAAGATTAGTATGTTTGACAATTTTGTCCTTGTGATTCTTATATAATTATAAAAAAACTCAAACATTTTACAAACTTACTTTTATTTACTTGCGTATTTTGGACTATTATGTCCTCAATTCACTTTAAATATATATCCATTGTTTTTTTAATAAGCGTGAATAACTAATGTAAAACTCTTACTCTGTGATGCAGGGAGTAACTATTATGGCTACTGTTAAAAACATATATAATTCAAATTAATATCCGTGGTAGGGATGGCAATGGGGCGGATAAGGGGCGGGTTTGACCAAAACCGCACCCGCCCCTCAAAGAACCCCCCTAGTACCGAACCCGCCCCGCCCCGCCAACTGGTGAACCCGCAGCCGCCCTGCACCGCATGTCCCAAATCGATTTTTTTTTGGGCTTTAGGTAGCCCAGAATTTCTAACCCTAGAAAATAAGAATTTCTAACCCTAGAAAATCAAAATCAACATCAAAATCAACATCAATTTCTAACCCTAGAAATTGACAAATCGAGCAATCAACATATGAGAGAGAGAGAGAGAGAGAGAGAGAGAGAGAGAGATTAACTTACCTTTCTAACCAGTGGAAGTCGCCGGAGGAAGACCTGTAAGCGGCGGGCGGCGGAGTGGAAGTCGCGAAATGGATGTCGATGTCTCTCTCTAGCTAGCGCCGCATCTCAAACTCCTCTAACCCTAGGAAATCGATCGATTTGAGAGAGAGAAGAGAAGCCGCCTGTAAATTGAAATGCCGATAGGGAGTGGGGCTGTGGGGGTAATAATTGAAATGGGTTAGGGACATTATAGTCATTAAATACATATTAGTATACGGGGCGGGGCGGGGCCCCGCGGGTTGAGCTGTGAAACCGAACCCGCCCCGTGACCCGCCGGGTTTTGAAAAAGGCTACCAAACCCGCCCCGCTGCGGAGCGGTTCGTCCCGGATACGGAGCGGGTTCGGACAAATTGCCATCCCTAATCCGTGGTCACCCTTTTCACACTTTTTCATTCAAGATAATTTCACTTCTATTCTAATCGTAAGTTTTTTGTTTTTTTTTTTTCAATTTACAATATATTAAGTATATATTTTTTTATTTTAGGAACATACAACTTTCCATAAGTTGATGAAAAAAATATACTCCCTACATCTTAGAGTATATATCCACCTTTTCTGTTTAGTCTGGCCCAAGGTATATGTCCACTTCTTAAAATGGCAAAGAATTTTTACTATTCCTTTCCCCTCACTCTCTCTTCTACTTTACTTTTATACTTACAACTAGGGATGACAATTCTACCGAACCCGATCCGTATCCGAGACAATCCGGCCCGGGATGGGTGGGTTTGATAACAACTTTTCTAAACCCGACGGGGTTCGGATACGGGTTCGGTAGCTTCATGAGATCCGCCCGTATCCGACCAGTATACAACCTGAATAGTATTTATAGTAGGCTATTTACTATTTTACCCTTACTTTCAATTATTATTACTCCCCTACCCTTGTATATACTGTCTGAGGCTGAGGAGAGGTTTCTTAGGGTTTTCAATTTTCAAACCCGCCGTCTAATTAAGAAATCCCTAGCCCGACATCTACTCTCCCCCATCAGCAACCCACACCCCTCGTTGTTCCTGCGCATTCTCACTTTCACCGCCGGCGTTTCTCCCTTATCTCCCCCAATCCGGCCGCCATCCCCCCTACCTTTCTCCGGCGTCCTCTACAGATTCGGCAGACACAAGCACCATCTCAGCAGCGCCGGACACGGCGACCCTGCAGATTCTGTCCGGCATCTCCAGCCGGCGAGTCCCCAATTAGCTGCCATCATCTATTTCAAGTGCCATAGATCTGTACAATTCGGCTTCCAAGTGGTTGACATGGTTCTAGCATGCCCACGTACGTCTCTCTGTACCTGCACCATCACATTTTCTCTCTCTACCCCTCTCCCAGATCCTGATACCTGTACCACCACCTTCTGATTTTCGGTGAACCTATTACAAATGCAGCAACTCTGACCTCCGAATTCTCCATCCACTTCAGTTGCCGTTTGAGGTATAATTTTCTATCCTTATGAATTTCACTTACTCAAAAAAAATAAATAAATTAAACTGGGCGGATACGGCCGGATTCAGATTTGCCCATCGCCGGATACAGACGGTTTCGGTACAAGCTACGGTAGCCTCGGGTCGGATACGGGTTTTGCAATATCCGGACCGTATTCGACCCGTTTCCATCCCTACTTACAACACCTATCAACTTAATATTCCTCCCACTTATTCTCGCTCCTACTTTACTTTTCATACTCACAACACTTAAATCACTTCCACCCCTTCTTAATCTCCGTACGAATAAGAGAGTGGACATATACACTGGGACAAAGGGAGTAATGTTAAAAAGACATTTTTATGTGGGGCTAATGCCACTACATTTACTTGTGAATGTACACAATTATCCTTTACTACTCATTTCGTCCTAGTTTAAGGTTCTTAGTTTGACTTTTCATGCTTATTAAGAAACAAAGGCAAATTAGAGTCACCAATAGCAAGGTTCTAAAGAGCGCTAGGCGCCGCAGCAGCGCTTAGCGCCTAGGCGGGGTATAGACGGAGCTTAGGCGGGGCCGAGAATAAAGAAATAGTTATAATATCCTAGGCGGGACTTCGGCGTTTCATGAACGCCTAGCTCCTAGGGGGGGCCTAGGCGACCTAGACGGACGTCTTTTAGAACACTGACCAATAGTAATGTGTGAAGGATATAATTCTCCATTCATAAAACAAGTGGGTGAAAAGTAAATGGGTGAGTGATGGGTTTTTTTGTAATATATGAATTTATGAGGACAAGATTGTCCAAAACACTATTCATACTTTGCCATTTAAGGAATAAAGCAACTAAGAACCTTAATATAAGACATACAAAAAAGGAAAGTAAGAACCTTAAACTGGGGCGGAGGGAGTATTTTGAAAATCAAATAAAAACATTTTATAAGAGATTATATACACTACAAATTTTACTTATCCACTACCACATGCCTTTAAAAAAGTACTTACTTTTCTTACTAATGAGATAATTTTCTATATTAAAAATATTTTAGATTTTAGATTTTTTTATTTTTTTAATAAGTCATTTTTCTAATGGTACTTTTTTCATTCTTGGTGTCCACCGTAAAATAATGAAAAACATGCAATTCATCTCTCTTCATTTATTTGTAACTAAAATGCGATTTTATTTCTTCAAAACAATTGAAATAAGAAATTTTAAAATATTGGATGTGATACCTTCAAGATGAAAACATACAACGCTATGAGTTGTTTTTTTTTTTTTTTTTAAAAAAAAAACTAACACTAAGTCAATTTTCTTGAAGATTTTTTCTTCAAATGAAAAAAAAAAGTGAATCTTTTGTTGTTGACAACAAGCTTATAAGAAAATAATTTTGTTCTTTTAAACATAATTTGTGCAAACAAATTATATTAATTTTATTTTATCTACATAAAGAGTATGTGGAATACATTTATTTTTAGTTTTTCCTGGGACATTTTTTTTCCAAATTTTAAATTATATATTTCAAATAACCAATTTGTCTAATAATTTTTTTACTTATTTTTGAAGTTTAAAAATAAAAATAAAATCAAATTATGCATTTTTTATATTATTTATACTACATTTATTTTTATTTTTTATTATTTCTTATAATGTCTATCTTAACACCTATTTGGAAAATCTATATATATATATATATATATATATTAAAGTTGGTGAAGAGAGATGTGGTGATGCCACGTGGACAAATCATGGAAGAATCTTGCATTTCGTGATGCCACATCATCACTATCCTAAAAGTGTGTGACTTTTGATATTCTCATTATTAGCTAATACTATTAGCTCATAATAATAGTTATGATATGAGTTAACTATTACTATTAATAGTAATAGTTAACTATAATAGTTACTATACAAGTTAACTATTACTATTAATAGTATTACTTAACTATAATAGTTAATATACAAGTTAACTATAATAGTTAATATACAAGTTAACTATAATAGTTAATATACAAGTTAACTATTACTATTAATAGTATTACTTAACTATAATAGTTACTATACAAGTTAACTATTACTATTAATAGTATTAGTTAACTATAATAGTTACTATACAAGTTAACTATTACTATTAATAGTATTACTTAACTATTATAGTTAATATGTATGTTAATATATTACTATTAATAGTATAAGTTAAGTATTACTATTAATAGTAATAGTTAACAATAGTAGTTACTATACAAGTTAAATATTACTATTAATAGTATTAGTTAACTATAATAGTTAATATATTATTTAACTATTACTATTAATAGTATTAGTTACCTATAATAGTTACTTTATAAGTTAATTGTTACTATTAATAGTATTAGTTAACTATAATAGTTACTTTATTAATTAGTTTTTACTATTAATAGTATTAGTTAACTATAAATAGGCTATATACATTAACTATTACTATTATTAGTATTAGTTAATTATAATAGTTATTATATAAGTTAAATTATTAATTAATCATAATAGTTAATATATCTATTAACTATTACTATTAATAGTATTAGTTTATTATAATAATTATAATAATTATTATATAAATTAATCATTGCTATTACTATCAATAATATTATTTAATTATAATAATAGTAATTATATAGATTAATTATTATTATTAATATTTTTAGTTAAAATGATAATTACTATATTAGTTAACTATAGTTAAAATATTATTTTTAAGATATAGTATTGGTTTCTCGTGCAGAGCACGGGTTACCCGCTAGTGATTTGGAAAGTCAAAGAATCAAGTTAAATTAAGATAGATTATGCATAAGGGAAAATTTGTCAAGTTATTAGATAATTTTAATTAATGTAGTAGATTAGTAAATTATGTAGTGGAAATAGGCCATCTTTTTTATTTGTAGGATAATGTATGAGTAAATGAGTGTTAGACTTTATTTAATGGCAATAGTTGGATATAAATACTACGACCTTCACTACCTACTATTGTATTACTATTTCTTTGTGGTTAACTTATTAATGAGTATTTTTGAGCTATTATTATGGAACACATATATAATTGTCTATTGAGCTTAAACTTAAAAAAATATAAGTGCTCAAATTAAATACTTATAAATAAATAATATTATATTGTGTAAATTTCGTAAATATTGATTGTGCCATGCTCGGCATCATACAAATTTTAATATAAAGATGTATAATAAACTAGATATATTATTTTTAATACTGATTTCTTAAGTTTTTCATAACGGTTGACGTTAGTGTATTATGTCCTAAAGATTTAATTTTCTAAGACGTAGCAAAAATTTGGATCAATAGAGTCCGACTATCTATCTCTTGTGACTTTTTGTACTAATAATTGCACAATTTTGGCTTTCGCGGTTGTCAGATTAATTGAGTTATTTAATCTTGTTGAAAAAGAAGCTGGAGCAAGAGGAAGAAAACAAGGATTAAAATCAAAATCAAACTTGCATCACAACACTAATGTAATGTGATGCTGCCAAAAACGTGTCGGATCAGCCCTCCGTCTAGCGGTTCGGATAAATCCAGCAAAGAGATCCTCCCCGTTCGGATCTGCGCACAATGAACAAACGTAAACTGTGCCTGGGCTTCACCGGCAAAGGCCCTCCGGCGTGAGAGTAAGAATACAGGTGATATGAAATAGAGAAATCAATCGCCTAGTTTAGAGCCAAAGAGTTCATTACCCGTCTCTTGTTGTGAGGACCTGTTTTTATAGGCGCGGGTGAATGAGTCCTAGCTTGTTAAGAAAGCCAGGGAGCCCGTATTACTGTGGGACTCGTATTCCTTGGAGGTAGACTCCGGATAAGGATGATTGGTATCCCAGTTATCTTGTAGAAGAGATATCCTTGTTTAGATAAGGTTCTTCACTGTTAGAGTTGTAATCAAACTCTATAAGCGGACTCCCCGTGATAATGGGAGGTCTTTGATATAACTCAGCCCGTCATCCAGCTCGGCTCGTCCTGGAGGCCGGCTAGGGATTAAGCCTCTTGAACTCGGCCTACTTGATGTCGGCATATGAAATTATGGGCTTCAGGTGAATGGACCTCTCGGTATAGGCCTCCTAGGTGTATGGGCCCAGAGCCAGGCCCGGTTTTGGGCCTGTGCAACCAGCCCAATTGCACAGGGCCCAAAAAAATTGGGGGCCCCAAATTTATATTTATATTGTATATATAATAGATACCGAGTACCTAAACAATTGTGTAAGATGCCCGTCTGGTAAGTCCTTTGCAAGGTAACCAAGTTGTGCGAGTTCGAATTCCAGCCAAGCACATTATTGTGTTTTTTTCTTTTTTTTATTTCTTGGATTTTTCTTATTTCAATTTTGGGCTTTGTGCTTTTTTCTTTATTTATTTCTTGGACATTTTTTATTTCAATTTTGGGCTTCTTTTCACTTATTTGGGCTTTTCACTGATTTTCATTTTGGGCTTCCCTCCCCTTCTTTTCTAGTTTATGCTTTCTTTCATTTTTTTTTTCAAAACCTTAATTCGAAAGTTTTGTTTTTTTAAATAACATTTTAATTTTAATGAATTACTACCTCTGTCCCTAAATGAGTGTCCAAATTTCATTTTAAGGGACATAACTTTTTGTATAATTTGGTGGCAAAATTTATGTATAATCTTGTAATTCTCTTTACAAACATTTAGTTTTTGCAAGTATAAAGAGACCAGTGAAAAAATTTCGAAAAAAACATTTAAAGACAAAGTTATGATCAAAATGGACACTCATTTTGGGGCAAAAAATTCCTGAAAATGGACACTCATTTAGGGACAGGGGGAGTATTTGCTTATTACTTCAACAGTATTTCAATCATTTTGTTGTGTAATTTTTTTTAATTACTAAGGGCCCCAATTTTCACATTTAGCACAGAGTCTCTATAATTATTGAAACGGGCCTGCCCAGAGCATTTGGGTCCCACTTACCCAAGTCGGTTTATGTCGTTCATAATGCTTATTAAAGGAATTTCCTGATAGGAAATTTCAAATGCTGATGACAATGGTTGTTTTCCAAGCAAGTTTCTTGCATTCGATTAAAAAGTAAATATAAATATTTGGTTCGCTATTTTATTCTTTCTTTTTTTATTTCTTGACATTTCTGACAATTTTTCTTTATGTACGCTAGGAGATTTTCTATAATAGATTAGGTCAAAATATGTTTATCCCCCTAAAGTATCTTCGCAATCTCACTTTGCACCATAAACCGAATTTTGTTTTAGAGGAACAATTTAATTTGCCTTTAGTTCCACTTTAACCCCTATCACCTAACGGAGTTAGAAATTTAACTGAAAATGGTCATGTGCTTGTCACATGCAAGTTTTTAAAAGCGCTAGGCGGTCGCTAGGCGCCGCAGCAGCGCCTAGGCGGGGTCTAGATGAAACTTAGTCGGCGCCGAGAATTCCGAAATAGTTATAATATCCTAGGCGAAATTTCGGCGTTTCATGAACGCCTAGCGCCTAGGCGGGACTTAGGCGGCCTGGACGGACGTCTTTTAGAACACTGGTCACATGTAGAGGTTTTCAATCATTTTTCTTGCAAAGAGAAGGACAAAAACGTTATTTTATTATTAAGGTGGCAATTATTTTTTTCCACCCAACCCCACCAGTCAATACCCACCACCACCTTCTTTCCTAAAATCTGGCCACCACTTGAACCACGACCAACATTCCTAAAAAAATCACCGATTTCACGAAATCAAACAACATATTAGCAAATCAAAATTTAAATAATTTTTCCTAGATCAACAACATTTATGATTTCCAAATAATTTATACCAAAATAAAAGATTAAAAAAAATTCTAGATCCTGATCTGAATCTGGGGAGGTTGAGGGTTTCAAAAGATCCGACAAATATGATCTTTGCCGTCACGAATCAGGTTGAAGATTAAAATGCGTGATTTTCGTTTGGATAAAAAAGTAGAACACAATTGAAGATAAAGAGAATGAGCTTGAAGGTGTTGGAAATTTGACATTTGGTCAACTTTGGGTGGGTCCCATTTGTGGGTCCCTTTGAGTTTGACCATGGTCAATGTTGATATACATTGTATGATGTAGCATGAGGAAATTGTGTGTTTTGGTGAAAGCCAAATTATGGAGTTAATCCATGGTTCTAAGACTTCAAAGATGGGCATTGAAGTGCTTTAATTCTCAAAGATGAAATGGGTTGGTTGGTATCCCACATGGGATAGGAAAGCCAAACCTCCCTTTTGTTTGGGAATATAAGAGGGTTTTTGTCCCAACCCACATGGAATAGGAATGGGAAGTTGGAGTGCCATAAATTACAAGGCACTTCATAGTCTCATGTTCAAGTTACATGTGAGGTGGACTTGAACCTTTCCCCACACGCGCGCTCGCTCGCTCGGCTCGGCCGGGCCGGGCACGGGCACGGGCACGGGCACGGGCTAAAGGCGTTTGGGAGAATGGTTCGTGGGCGTATCTTTTTAGTCAAAATTCATTTGAAGTTTCCTTTTTGCTAACGGAAACAGTTAGTCTCGTCAGTTTCCTAACTGGACTCTAACAGTGCAGTTGCTTTTCCTTCAAGAATAAGCTACTGTAATTCGGGTAGGTTTTAGAGTCCTTCTAAAAAATCCTAAACCGACTTCATACATGTATAAAATAACAGCCCCGGCTTCAGATTTACTAACGCAAAAATACCTTCTGATTTTTGCAACCCGAATCTGTCTTTTTCATACACTGTTTCTGTGATTGATCTGAGCGGGCGATTCAGACGAAGTGGGATAGCAGGCGCAAGTGCATCTGTACCTGTTCGTGCGAGATTTCTTGGTACGTTTGTTGAGATCGTTTTATCCTCGGAGGATTTTGCCGTAACTCTTTGTCGCACCAGTAAGGGGGCAATAAATTCTCTTAGGAGAGTCTTCATACAGGCGACTCGATCTGATAAGTATTCTGAATCCCTTTTGTTTTCTTGTTTGCCTTTTTCCTGGTACGCGTTCTGTTGCTATTTTTGTTATGCTTTTGGCTATAATCTGTATTGCTATTGAATTCGCCCCTTTAATTGATTAAATCTGTTTAATCTGAACTGGTCGAATATTTTATTCCAACAGTTTAAGAGAATTTAGTAATCATGACTTCATCTGGTAATACTGATCCATTCAAGTCCCTTGTTGACACCTCAGATCTGCCTGAGAAGTTCGCTGGAAAGAACTTCAAGCGCTGGCAGGAGCGCATGAAGATCTGGTTGTCAATTAAGGGAATGACTGGTATGTTGGGTTTCGATGTAACATGCGCAGCGGAAATTTAGCATTTAAAATTTATGAAACCCAAAGCCCATAGATCCGTTCATATGATTAAATCAAATACAACAGTATGAATAGAGGAGAAACTAACCCTTGATGACTTTGAATTCTAGCTTTGATCTTGGTGGAGATTTGAAGCTTGATCACGAAGAAAGTAAGAACACGAACTTTGAAGATGATGAGCTTCACCCTCTAGCGGTATCCACACCACGAACGAATATCAAGGAGCTTCTTGATCTTGGTTGCTAGACCAAATTGTGAAACACGTTTTCACTATGAATATGAACTATATGGAATTTTGTTTGTGTATTATTTTGTTCTTCAATCTAAGATGTCTTAGAACAAAATAAATCTCTCTCAAACCATTTGGAGACTTGCACAAAAACTATGTTCTGTTCTGGCCCGAATTTGGTTGTTTATATACAAGTTAAACCTATTCCAAATAGGAAACTTATGTCTAAACCCATCCAAAATTCGTTTCCTAATCAAATTAGGAATCTGCCCCCGACAGCACTGTGCGGCCGCCCAGAATACAATGTGCGGTCGCACAACTATCTGAAACGAACTGGTACAAAATTGAGCTAAGTGTGCGGCCGCCCAGTCCACACTGTGCGGTCGCCCACTTCCCCAGAATGTCCAGAATTTCCAAAATTCCAATTTAGTCCTTTTAAAGATTCGTACTATTGTGTATGACCCTCTAGGATTATACTAAGTTGGCAATGGGTTCAAACATGAAACCATAAGATATGATTAGGTTCTAGCAAACCGTCACACCTACCCAAATAGTATAACTAGATACAAGTTCGCATTCCTTTAGAGTATGTCATAATCCCTTTGTCCACGATGTCATTGAACACAAGTCATGGTCAAACAGTCAACTTGTTTTGTTCAATACTTTCTCGATTCCGAATATGTTGATAATCCAAGCTTGACATCTCTCCGAAGAGGGACAAATCCATTTAGCTTATTATTCTTCCCTACGTAAATCCGATTATGCCAATCATACCCTTTATAACTACCCGGTTAAAGGTAGCGTTTGAATATGTCAAACATAATGTTCATCAAGTGGAAGACTATAATAACTTCATGTCTAAGGATTCGAATGACATAACTAATATGAGATGTATGTTCGACATAGACCATGACATAAATCTCATACAGCGGGTCATGTCCAGTACCTTGTTCCAAACAAGTACCCATAAATCTAACATGATCATCCCATGATCATTTAGCCTTTATACTAGTGCTTTACAAGTACTAGGGACGGAGATTATTATAAGTAAACATGAACAACAATAATAATCATAACATCTCTTTATTGATATGAAATAAATGATAACAATTACAACGTTTATTAAACGTGCCTAGGGCACCACTACCAACATGGTATGCTGACTGAGAAGTGCCCTGCCATTGACGATAAGGACCCTAAAACAGCAAAGGCTGTTGCCCAGTGGGCGGAGAGGGATGGTGTTGTTCGTGGATGCATTCTTTCGGCTCCGTCGAATGTGCTCTTCGATGTATACTGTTCTGCTCCACTCACTGCTGCTTCGCTGTGGGAATCACTTAACACAAAGTATAACACTGACGATGTTGGTGTTGAAAAATACTGTGTGTCTAAGTTCCTGATGTATCGGATGGTTGATGGGAAATATGTTACTGATCAAGTGCATGAATTCCAGATCATATTGCAATCACTCAAGGATGGGGCTATGGAACTTACTGAGAAGTTCGTAGTCATGTCGATCATTGAGAAGTTTCCTCGTGCTTGGGAGGAATTCGGTATTAGTCTCAAGCACCGTACAGGAAGCTTGACACTCAATGACTTGATGAATGCAATATCGATCCAGGAAGTGCATCATAGTAACGGTGTTAGTGTACCTGTGGAGGCAAATGCCAATCTGATAACTGCTAGTGCTAAGAACAGAGGAAAAGCTGTTAAAAATGGATCTAAAGATAACTATAAGTTGAAACCTAAAAAGAACATCCAGAAAAAGCCAAAAGCAAAACAGACTTGCTGGAACTGTGGAACATGTGGCCACTTTTCTAGGGACTGCCCGTCCAAGAAAGGAAAAGCGCCACAAGGTTCTGCGGATCAAGGGCTAGTGAACATGGTGATTGGACCCAAGGACGATGAGCCGGATACTGGTGCACCTGGAATTGAGTCTTTGACCACCGAAATCACCAAGTATGTAATCTCTAAACCTGAGCTTTGTACTGTTTATGAACCCAATGAGTGGTTAGTAGATACTGGGGCAAATGTGCACGTTTGTGCTGATAAATTGCTATTTGTATCTTACCAGCCTGAACGTGGGAGAACAGTGACGATGGGGAACTCTAGTGCTGCCAAAGTGCTTGGGACTGGAAGCGTGGACCTGAAGTTTCCTAATGGGCGCATTCTGACCTTGCACCGAGTGTATCACGTTCCTGATGTTCGTCGTAATATCATTAGTGGTAGTTGCTTAGTTAGAGAAGGTTTAGAGATTTCATTTAAATGTAATAAAGTTATACTTTTGGATTCTGGTAGTTTTGTTGCGAAGGGTTACTCTTCGGATGGTTTATTTAAAATTAGAGTTGAGGAAAATTTTAGTACTCTTGATGATTCATTTATTGATTATCCTGTTTCCTTTAATATTGAATCTTCAAACATTTGGCATGGTCGTTTAGGTCATATAAATTATGATTCCATAAAAAGAATGATGAATCTGGATTTAATACCTAAACATGTTATTGATAAAAAGTCAAAATGCCACACTTATGTTGAAGCTAAATCTGTAAAGAAATCGTTTAATTCTTTTGTTAGAGACTCTGAAATTCTTGATTTAGTTCATACTGACATTTGTGAATTTAATGGGCTTTTAACAAGAGATAAAAAGAAATAGTTTATCACATTTATTGATGATTGCTCTAGACACTGTTATGTTTATTTACTTAATAGTAAAGATGAAGCATTGGAAATTTTTATCATTTTAAGAACGAAGCAGAAAATCAAACTGGCAAGAAACTTAAACGGTTAAGATCTGATAGAGGTGGAGAATATGAGTCTAACCCATTTAAGTACTACTGTCAAGACAATGGCATAGTACATGAAGAGACTCCACCATATACACCTCAATCTAATGGTATTGCTGAACGTAAAAATAGAACCCTAACTGATATGATCAATAGTCTACTTATAAGTTCTGGATTGCCTAATTATATGTGGGGTGAAGCTTTGAACATGGCTTGCCATATTCTTAATAGAGTTCCTCCTAAGAATAATCAAGCAAGTCCGTTTGAACTTTGGAAAGGTAGAAAGACAAGCTTGAGTTACCTTAAAGTGTGGGGGTGCCTTGCCAAGGTACTTGTACCCGCACATAGAAGGAAAAAGCTTGGTCCAAAAACTGTTGATGCTATCTTTATAGGATATTCTGAAACTAGTTATGCATTGAGATTTCTGATTATCAAATCTGAAATTCTGGCATAGAGGTGAACTCAATTGTTGAGTTACGTGATGCAACATTTTTTGAGGATGTGTTTCCCATGAAAACTGGACTCCCTAAGGAATCTAACACTACATCTGACTCTATTCCTACTCAAGTGGAAGAGATGACAAATGTGGGGGTTGATTCAGTTGGTTCCTTATCTAATGACGAGGAAGAACCAAGGAGGAGTAAGCGGGCTAGGATTACCAAGGATTATGGAAGTGACTTCGTTACTTTCAATATCGAGGGTGATCCTAATACCTTCAAGGAAGCTATGGCATCTTCGGATGCTAATCAATGGAAGGATGCCGTTAAAAGTGAAATTGATTCTATTGTCTCAAATGGGACATGGGAATTAGTTGACCTTCCTCCTGGTTGTAATACAATAGGGTGTAAGTGGGTTTTTAAGAGGAAAATGAAACCAGATGGTACTGTTGATAAGTTTAAGGCTAGACTGGTTGCTAAAGGGTTTAAGCAAATGGAAGGAATAGACTATTTCGATACCTATTCCCCTGTTGCTAGAATGACTACAATTCGTATGCTTATAGCATTGGCTTCTGTATATGATCTTCCTATCCATCAGATGGATGTTAAGACTGCCTTTCTTCATGGCGATCTTGAGTAAGAAATTTATATGGATCAACCTGAAGGATTTGTAGCTTCTGGTAATGAGAAAAAGGTTTGCAAACTGGTTAAGTCTCTTTATGGACTTAAACAAGCCCCAAAGCAATGGCATGAGAAATTTGATCGAATTGTTTTATCCCACGGTTTTGTTCCGAATGAATTTGATAAATGTGTCTATAGCAAAATAAAGGGTGATAATAATATTGTCTTATGCCTATATGTTGATGATATTCTGTTATTTGGGAATAATATGAGGATAATTGATGAAACCAAGTCTTTCTTGAAAAGTAAGTTCGAGATGAAGGATATGGGGGTTGCTGACGTGATTCTTGGACTTAAGCTGACTCGTTCAGCTCAAGGCATTACTATCTCACAGTCTCATTATACTGAAAGTATTATTGAGAAGTTTGGTAGTAATGGTAGAATCGTTAGTAATCCGTTTGATACTTCTGTAGCACTTACTAAGAATGAGACTGGTGTACCTGTGGCTCAATTGAAGTATTCTCAGATTATTGCGAGCTTGATGTATCTTGCCAATTGTACGAGACCGGATATTTCCTACTCCGTAACAAGATTGGCTAGATACACTAAGTGTCTGAATAGAGCTCATTGGGAAGCTCTAAACCGAGTACTTAGGTACTTGAAGGGAACTGTTTCCCTTGGGATGCATTACAAGAGATATCCTGCTGTTCTTGAAGGATATATTGATGCTAGCTGGATTGCCACTAACTCTGGGAGTTATGGCTGTACAGGGTATGTTTTCACCCTAGGCAGTGCTGCAGTCGCCTGGAGGTCTACAAAACAAACTCTGTTGTCTAGGTCTACTTTTGAGGCCGAATTAGTTGCCATTGACACTACTGGATTGGAAGATGAATGGCTATAAGGACTGATGTCCGAGTTACCCATGATCAGCAAGCCTATGCCTGTGATTTCGGTACATTGTGACAATACTGCCACAATTGCGAAAATCAAAAGTGTCAAGTACAACTGCAAAACAAGGAGACATATCCAAATTAGATTAAATCTATAAGGGGTCTTGTGTCTCGGAAGGTAATAGCTGTTGATTATGTTAGTACTAAAGATAACACAGCTGATCCTTTAACCAAATGACTTGAATTAGTTCTTGTCCAAAAATCCAGGTTGGGGATGGGACTGAACCCTATATAATTCATACGCAGTAGCAACCCAACCTATCTGAGTGGAGATCCCACAAAGAAGGTTCAATGTGGTAATAACAAGATGTGGGGTGAATTGGAACACCTAAAACAGATTGACATGTTACATGTCTGAGTATGTCCCCTGATAAACCTGGAAAGGTGTTCGTAATTGCAAGTATAGTAAGAGCTTTAAGCTTTCAATGGGATCATCAAGTCTTTATGACGAGATGTTAGTAGTACATCTTTGGAGATGCCCAACTAAGTGAGTATTATTGTTGGCCGCAATTAGAGGAAAAGGGTTATTCCTCGAAATCACTCATGACAGAAGATCAGGACGTATGGCTTATACGCGTCAAGTTATAATGATAGAGGCTGCTGTCATAGCCTTTTGTCGTGTTGTTACCAATGGACGCCACCACATTCAAGAATCAGGTTCAAGACACCCGTTCACCTAGATTCTGTGGGGGCATAAGTTGACTGACTAGGTAGGGGTTCAAGCTGGGAGGCACCATCTATCGAAAGCATGACAATGGATAATCGTTACCCGTCTTATCACCACGGATTTGTGGGGGATTGTTGGAAATTTGACATTTGGTCAACTTTGGGTGGGTCCCATTTGTGGGTCCCTTTGAGTATGACCATGATCAATATTGATATACATTGTATGATGTAGCATGAGGAAATTGTGTGTTTTGGTGAAAGCCAAATTATGGAGTTAATCCATGGTTCTAAGACTTCAAAGATGGGCATTGAAGTGCTTTAATTCTAAAAAATGAAATGGGTTGGTTGGTATCCCACATGGGATAGGAAAGCCAAACCTCCCTTTTGTTTGGGAATATAAAGGCTTTTTGTCCCAACCCACATGGAATAGGAATGGGAAGTTGGAGTGCCATAAATTACAAGGCACTTCATAGTCTCATGTTCAAGTTACATGTGAGGTGGACTTGAACCTTTCCCCACACGAGCGCTCGCTCGCTCGGCTCGGCCGGGCCGGGCTCGGGCATGGGCTCGGGCACGGGCTAAGGGAGTTTGGGTGAATGGTTCGGTTCGTGGGCGTATCTTTTTAGTCAAAATTCATTTGAAGTTTCCTTTTTGCTAACGGAAACAGTTAGTCTCGTCAGTTTCCTAACTGGACTCTAACTGTGCAGTTGCTTTTCCTTCAAGAATAAGCTACTGTAATTCGGGTAGGTTTTAGGGTCCTTCTAAAAAACCCTAAACCGACTTCATACGTGTATAAAATAACAGCCCCGGTTTCAGATTTACTAACGCAAAAATACCTTCTGATTTTTGCAACCCGAAATCTGTCTTTTCTATACACTGTTTCTGTGATTGATCTGAGCGGGCGATTCAGGCGAAGTGGGACAGCAGGCGCAAGTGCATCTGTACCTGTTCGTGCGAGATTTCTTGGTACGTTTGCTGAGATCGTTTTATCCTCGGAGGATTTTGCCGTAACTTTTTGTCGCACCAGTAAGGGGGCAATAAATTCTCTTAGGAGAGTCTTCATACAGGCGACTCGATCTGATAAGTATTCTGACTCCCTTTTGTTTTCCTGTTTGCCTTTTTCCTGGTACGCGTTCTGTTGCTATTTCTGTTATGATTTTGGCTATAATATGTATTGCTATTGCATTCGTGATTGCTCCTTTAATTGATTAAATTTGTTTAATCTGAACTGGTCGAATATTTTATTCCAACAGAAGGTATCCAGCCATGGCAGAGGGACATAGAAATGGAGGAAAGTTCAGACAGGGTGCATGTAGAGTGGAAAGGCAGAGATGGATGGTGACGGGGAGATGGGATGAAATATGGGGTGGAATGGTGGTCACTAACCGAAGGAAGAAGGGAGGTCGATGGTCAAGGAAGATGAAGAAGAGAAATGGCTGGGATTGTGAAATATGAAGAGGATGAAACGGGGGATGAATATGAATCTGGACATGGGGTTTTCTTTTCTTTTTGTTTTTTTTGTTTTTCCCTTTTTTATTTTTGTTTTTCTTTCTTTTTATTTTTGGTTAATTTTTCTTTTATTGACAATTTTAATGTCCCATAATATTTTGAGGTGGTCTCCCATGAGAACAAGGGGATCCGTCTCATGTATGAGACGGGTCGACCCATGACCCGCCACGTGGCAGCCTCCCAGAGGTCAATTTTTTTTTTAGTTTTTATATTATTTTCGGCTTTTCAGCCGTTCACCAAAAGTAATAGTTACCATAACTTAATGTAATGACTGTATACATATAAAGTAACATTGTTCATAAGTAAACGTAACATCTGTTTTACAAAAACAAAAGCTCGTTTTACCCATTTTTTCAAATGTAATACTAACTATAATTACATGTAACCCAAACAATATCTAAATGTAATTATCATTTATACTGAAATGTAATAATGCTTTTGCAAAAATGTAAAATATTGTGTATTTTGATTTAATTTTTTGAAAGAAAGTAACATTTGAAAAGTAACAACTCATATATAAATGTAATTGTTTGTACAAGTAAATGTAACACTTTAATAAAAGAAATTATAACATATTTCTATAGATAATGTAATACTTTTACATGTAACACTAATCAAGTGTTTTTAGCTCTAAAATGTAAATGGTTGAATTATTACTTTTTCTATACATATGTGTTACAATTATGTATAAACATTATTACATATAAGTAACACGTTCGTTACATTTTAGTTGTAATAAGTATTACTTTTGGCAAACGAAGAAAACATAGAAAAAAACACTGTTACTTTTCTGTATATATGTATTACTTTTATGTATACAAACTGTTATTTTATATGAATACAGTCATTACATTAAGTTATAGTAACTATTACTTTTGACAAACCGAAAAAAAAACCAAATTTTTTTTTATAAAAATTAATTTTTTTTTTGGGCCTATGAGAGGCTGCCACGTGGCAGGTTCGACCCCTGGGTCCTGGAGCCGGTTCAGTGGGTCGGGCGGGTGGGTCAAAAACCGACCCGTCTCATGGATGAGACGGGTAGTGCATTCCGCACAAGAGTTTTTGTTTAATATTTTTTAGGGAGTAGCTATTGCTACTACATAATTTGATTATCCACTACATGTATTAATACATTTTAAATTTAATTAATATATTGACATAATTGCCCTCAAATCCCCATTAACCATCATTCACCTTAGTTTTATTATTTTTTGTTGTATATTCTTCTTTCGTTTTATATATATTACTTAGTCTTTTAAATTAATTCTCTTAATGGTAAAAGTAAGTTAGATTGTATAAAAGTATTAAATTAAATATAAATTTCTTGGGTCCTTCAAGAAACGAAAAATATTAGTTTTAATCATACTACCTTAACGTTAAAATTTGAACTTTTAACGACTTCCAAAAAAGACAACGTGAATTTTAAATGTTTAAGAACGTAAATTACATCATCATGCATGTTGTATAACTTCTTCCTGTATTTCTTTACATTATCTCATAACAAATAAAATAATTTCTATAATTTCCTTTTTATTTTGAAACCTATAATTACTTCTAATATTTTCCATAAATGAATGTGTATGTATTTGGAAAACAATAATTTGTATAAAATTTTCTTAAATATTCTTTATACTGAATTTTTATTACTAATCATTATACCTGCAAATGTAAAAGCTTAGAACCTGAATAAAAATATGATAGATTTTAGCAACAAAATTTATAAGAAGTACAAATATATATATATATATATATATATATATATATATATATATATGATGACGCCAAAATCTGGTTGGATCAGCCTTCGTCTAACGGGTCGGATAATCCCAGCAACAGTTCTTGATGGCCGAATCTGCACACACGAAACAAACTTAAACTACACCGGGGCTTCACCGGCGAAGGCCCTCCGGTGTAAGAATAAGGATATGGGTGATTAGAAATAAAGAATCAATTGACTAGATTAGAGCCAAAAGTTCATTACCCGTTTCCTGTGTAGAGGACCTGTTTATATAGGCGCGGGTGTATGAGTTCTGACTTGATAGGAAAACCAGGAAGCCCGTGGTGATGTAGGACTCATATTCCTTGGAGATAGACTCCTGATAAGGATGGATGATATCCTGTTATCTGATAGGAGAGTTATCTTGGTTCAGATAAGGACTCTTAATTTTAGAGTTGCAGTATAACTCTGTAATAGGTTTCCCAACGATAATGGGAAGTTTCTATGTAAGTCGGCCCGTCATCTAACTCGGCTCGTCATAGAGACCGGCTAGGGATTAGGCTTTTCGGACTCGGCCTAGGCAAGGACTGCCTGCTCGGCCTTACTGATGTCGACCTATAAGCATGGGCTCGTGAGTGGGCCTCTCGGTATAGGTCCATTAGGTACGCTGGGCCTCTCGTCCGGGTTCCCATCTACTAGGTCGGTTTATGTCGTTCAGTGTTGGATCAGCCTTCGTCTAACGGGTCAGATAATCCCAGTAACAGTTCTTGATGGCCGAATCTGCACACACGAAACAAACGTAAACTACACCGGGGCTTAACCGGCGAAGGCCCTCCGGTGTAAGAATAAGGATATGTGTGATTAGAAATAAAGAATCAATTGACTAGATTAGAGCCAAAAGTTCATTACCCGTTTCCTGTGTAGAGGACCTGTTTATATAGGCGCGGGTGTATGGGTTCTGACTTGATAGGAAAGCCAGGAAGCCCGTGGTGATGTAGGACTCATATTCCTTGGAGATAGACTCCTGATAAGGATGGATGATATCCTGTTATCTGATAGGAGAGTTATCTTGGTTCAGATAAGGACTCTTAATTTTAGAGTTGCAGTATAACTCTGTAAGAGGTTTCCCAACGATAATGGGAAGTTTCTATGTAAGTCGGCCCGTCATCTAACTCGGCTCGTCATAGAGACCGGCTAGGGATTAGGCTTTTCGGACTCGGCCTAGGCAAGGACTGCCTACTCGGCCTTACTGATGTCGACCTATAAGCATGGGCTCGTGAGTGGGCCTCTCGGTATAGGTCCATTAGGTACTCTGGGCCTCTCGTCCGGGTTCCCATCTACTAGGTCGGTTTATGTCGTTCAGTGGCCCCCGAGTTTCTATCTCGGCATGCCGAATGGGAATTGTTGGGTATTTAATTTCTGGTTGATTGATGTGTCAGTTGTAGCCGCCAAAATCCTTGCTTTGATTTGCTGATGCCAATAGGATTTAATGCTAATTGAATCATTGTTCTTCTTGGAATGGGAAAACTCCAGTTGGACTCCACATATGAATAATATTAATTACCCTTCAACTAACTCCATCTTAAGTACTATAAATAGAGAATCTGTGTTTTGAGTTTTCACATTATTCTTGCCTTCTTTCTTTCTCCCAAACTTTATCCATGGCCAAAAGAGAGTATGATGATGCTTTCCCAGAGGAATGTGATTCCTCAGATGATGCGAAGGACTCACCCGTCCTGAATGACAAAAAATCTGCTGATGGCTCCTTACTTCCCCCTGGGGATTACTGTCAGGATGGTGAAGACTCAGATGATAGCAATCATGAATGGGAGGAGTCCATCGCCGAAGGAAGCGATGAAGACTCAAGTGATGATGAGGACAACAGCTCCAGCGAAATTGATGAAGAGGACGAAGAAGAAGAAAAAGACTTCAAAGCTTTCCAGGAAGAGATGAAGTTGTACCGAGAGAACAAAAAATAAACAACTTCATGTTGGCCTAATGATAGTAGTAACCTTCTTCCTCTTTCTTTTTTGTACAGGCTAAGCCCCCGGCCTTTCTATGGGGGTCTTTTGTTGAATATATATATATATATATATTAGGGCTCTCTCCTTTGCCCTCCTTGCTTCGTTTTTGAATTCTCTACGATTTGTATGACCTTGAATATTTTCATTATCATCACCTTTTACACGATGTTGCAATAGAACAATGCCGATCATACGATCTCAGTTGACATGTCGGCATGGAAAGCATTTGCACCTGTCGTTCAACCATAACTTCAATCACCGCCCGACATCGACTTGACCTTTCTTCATCTCGGTTTCATCCTGTTCTTGGACACCACTAAGGATGTCGGTCCATTGTAGGAGTGTCGGCTATACCTGTGTGCTGAACCCTTCAATGTCGATCCAGGCATATGAAAAGTGTGATTTTTGAAGCCGACCGGCATTCCTGCTGTAGGTCTCGGCTTGCCACGTGTCGATCTAGCATTTGGCGGTCCGTGTTTTTCAAACGACGGTTAGTTCAATCGTTTACTCTTCTCTTCGTACGGCGCACGTTAGTGATGGGACATTTACCTTGAAAAACGTGGCCCATTAATTAGGAATAATGATGAGGTTTAGTGGGAAACGTGCCAACCCGTGGGTACAAGGATATGGTCGGGTCAAATTCGGATCCGACCCGCTCCACCCGGGATATAAATTTAAATTTTCACTCCTTGTTTCACTTTTCGAATTTCAAAAGGGAAAAAACCCAAAGCTTTGCAATTCACTGGCCTGCATTTCCGACTGGTGCTGAGATTTTCCGTCGATCTATTCCGTCTAAAGTGCTCAGAACAACTTCCCGACCAATTTCGTCCGATCCTTTTCCATTTCCAAGGTATTTTCTCGCTTTCCTTCCCTTTGTCAATTTCTAGGGTTCCGACTAATTCCTCGAACAGTACACCATTCTTCGTTGGATTTAGTTGTTTTTGCTGACCAAGAAACAGACCTTCATTTTCCCCCAATGTCGGACCTATCAATTCCTGATGTCAAACCTGTGTATGGTTTTTATCAAATAAACAATAGGATTTATGTTAAATTGAACGGGTATTGGGGGCTGTTGTCTTTGCTTGCCGTAGGAGAGATATTGTACTCGAATGGGTCACCGAGAGAGGACCTTAGATATCCTTCTGGTCTTTACGTGACGAGTGTTAGGGCTGACGAGGATGCCGACATGGTCGTTCTTGATAACTTGAGCGAGGTCCTTGATCATATTTACCTGTTTTATGTTAAGGATAAATCCTTGTTTCGGTCTCGTCATATGAGTGCAACCTCCTCGGCCCCAGTAGTCGATTCGGGGGGGAAAATGGCCTCTACAAGGCTTCTCGATGAGTCTAAACCCTCTGTTTCTTCTACAGGTATGGCCGGGGAAAGTACCTCTGAGAGAATTGTGGATCGGTTTGACTCAGGCATCGTTAGGCAGGGACGAGGAGCCAAAACTAAGGGTAAAGGGAAATCGGGGCCAGCCGCGAGCAAACATCCCAAGCCGGGCAAAGAGATGCTTGAGGTGCTGTATTCTCGGTATGGGATATACCGTGATGAGTATTGCTTGCACTATAACAAGGCCGTTCCCTTAGATTCGGAGGAAAAAATCCAGAACTTCTACTATAATAGAGCCGTCGTTTCTTTCTTTTACAAACAGTTTCAACTAGGGCTGAGACTTCCTCTTGACCCCTTTATCAATGAGTTCTTGGAGACGTGGGGGATTGTTCCGGCCCATATTGGAGCCAATGCCGTCAGATATCTGATCAGCTTTATAGTGTTGTGCCGTAGTCTCAATTTCGAACCCTGTATGTCCGCCTTTGATCATTTCTTCAATATGAGCTATAATAGGACTTCTAGAACTATAAGCATCAAGTCCGACCCGGCTAAACCTAAAATTATCTCCCCCATCTCTACCACCGTCAGAAAAGTGTCGGGGTGGAACAAACATGTAATTGGGGTTGAATCTCGTAGTGGTTGGGAGTTCACTCTTCCCGAACTCGGTCCTTGTCGTCCCGAAGAGGTTCACAGACCAACATGGAGTGATGGCCTGATTGCAAAGCTAGAGGAGTTTGCCAGTCTCGGTACCCTTGACTGGAGTGAATTGGAGAGGGATTCCCGCTATTACGTTCAGGCCAGGTTGATGGCGGGCCCCCTTGACGGCGTTATCCCCAAAGTCATCGTTAAGAAGGGGAATAGATTTCCGAACTGGATTGTTCATCCCAACTTTCTTTTTCATCATGAATGTACCCGTTGCCAAGAGCAGAACGACATCTGTCTTAAGGCCGTCGACACGATAGGCTGTAATTCCTAGATCTTTCAACATGAATTTATCCTTTTATCTCGTCCCATTCTGATGTTTATTTTTTCGTGCAGATCTGACTATGGAGCAGGCTGATGAGATTGACTTCACTTATGTTGATCCCGTTGCGGCAGCGAGGGCCAAGAAACAGAGATCTCGGTTGGCCGCCTTGGAACAACGCCATCAAGATATGGATAATAGGCAACTCTTGTTGCAAAACAAAGATGCTTCTGCAGTGCCCATGGCAGATCGGGTCGTCGAGGTGCCGAGTATTAACACCGATCAAATAGCTCCTGAGACCGAAAGGAATGTTCCTGACGACCAGATATCAAGCCAAGGCCAAGATCAAAGTGCCGAGGTGGGTGTTGAGGTGGACCAGGACGATACTCTTCATCTTCGAAGAGAGAACGGGTGGAAACAAGGGAAACACCGGATCAATCTTTGAAAGGAACCCCTCTGCCCACTCAAGCATCAGCCTCTGCCTCGGTTTCACCGGATGAGGAGGTTAGGAATTGGTTGGACCACTACGGCGGAGCCCCTGTCCTATCCGGACTTGATGTCTCGGTTCGTGCCGGTCCGAGCTTGAAGAAGGGAGGCGTGGTCGTCAGACGGGCCATGAATGTTGAAACTCTTGAGCAGCTAGTCTTCGAGAAACCTACCTCCCTCCAGCTCCTGAACCGCAAGGGTTTAATCCTTAGCGAGGTAACGTTCCCATTATCTCGGTCCTGTTTTGTTTTCCTTTTCACCGTTTGTCTAATCTTTTCCTCTGTTTGCAGCTTGCCTCCCTTGCCCAACAGGACTATGCTATGTACCGACAGGCCTACGAACTTTTGAGGAGCACTGAAGCCGAGGTCGCGAAGCTCAGAGATGCCAACAATGATCTGATTGAAAAGGAGACCGCCTTGGAGAAAGATAAGGCTTCCCTTGATGAGCTGTACCGTGCTTCCAAAGCCGAGGTGGAAATATTGAAGGATTCCTTGCTAACTTCTCAAGCCGATGTTAAAGGGGAGAAGAGGAAAGCCGAGATGATTGCTGGGGAGAAGGCCACAGTTGAAGAAAAGCTTGCTTTATTGGAGGACAAGTATGCACGTTTAGAAGAAAGCGTGGTCGAGAAAGAGGAGGCTGCTGTAGAGGCGTATAAGAGGGGGTGTAGACACCCCGCCTTGGACCGCTCACCCCGATTTCACATTTGATTTTGTGTTTCTCCCCATTTTAAGTGTTTCTCGTTAGTTTCTGTCACTTCCGTTAAGTTCCTGACTGACTTCGTTAAGTCCAGGGACTAAACTGAATGACAGGGCTGACTTTCTAGTCCATTCTGTCAAAATTGCCTTCTCTGAGTCGCGCGCCTCCTACAAGAGGAGCCAGGCGCGCGCGCCCCCCGCCCCCAAAGCAGGAAGCGCGCGCCTCTGGGCGTCAGTTACAGATTTCTGGCCAGGATTCCCTCCCTTGCTCAATTTACAGGATTTTGCCCGGGAAGGATTTCTTGGTGACTGAGTTTTGGCACCAAAAACACCCCTCTTTCACCTATAAAAACCTCTCTTTACCTCCATTTTCAAGGATCGAAAACTTAGACCGAAAATTGAACTTACAAAAACTATACCAAAATCACTTTCTAAAGGTTCTCCAAGGATCTCTCCAAGCAATATTTGAAGTTCTCCAAATTGTAGGTAAAAGTTCATCTTTTCCTTTCTTTTCTACTTCATCTCCTCTCTCTCTTTTTATTTTAATCAAATGTGCAATCACCCAAATCATTTTGGGACATGACTCTAGTGATCACCTCATCTCATTGAGGTTGGTTAAGGAGTTATCTCCTACATTCCAAATCCTATTTTAAACCCCCCTTTTTATAACTTAAAGAAGAAGAAGAAGAACGTTATCATTCATGTAGATTTTGATCAAGCAAGACCAACTTTAGTTGGGCGAGATGGGTGTTTCGGTACTTCCCATCTCGTAATCTAACCCCCGAACCTCAAAACAAAGAATCTCTGTTTTCGTAATCAAATTTAGGCTACAATCAATAGGTTTTTCTTATGTTCCTCAAAACATAGGTGGCGACTCTAAAACAAGTTAGACATCCTAGGATGACACCACGCGCTCGAGCCTAAGGCCGTGGTTCTCCCCCCGGGGTATCTACAGTGGCGACTCCGCTGGGGACTTTTGAGGGTTAAACTTGCATTCTGATCGAAATCTACATCTTTTCTGGGCATTCTGTTTCCTGATAGGGGAGGCGCGCGCGTCTGGCCTTTTAAGCCTAAGGCGCGCGTATCCCGCATCAAGAACCAGAATCGCCCACTTCTTCATGTTCTTCATCTTCTTCTTCTGTTATTCTGCACTAATCACTTCTGCAGGGGTTACAATATGAACATGGGACCAGGGCAATCCCCTGAGTCCAAGGTCTGACATTCTGACAGGTGTACCCCAGAAGCGCGCGCCTCCCATAAGCATTGCGCCATGCGCGCGCGTCTCACTTCAGCACTCAGAGACGCACGCTTCTGGGTTGATTCCCAGAACAGAAACAGGTTTCAGTGACTGAGCAGTACAGTGGGGTGTGGGCACAGTTGCCTGCATCAGAACAGAATTGAACCCTCGGACTGTTTTAATTTTGTGTTTTATTTACCGGTCACACGGGTGACTCGGGAGTTGTAATTTTATGTGCTTATGTGTTTTGTGTGTTTTTCTTTCTTTTCAAAAATAAAAAAAAATAAAAAATTTGTCACTTGTTAGACCTCACACTACATGCACATATTCCTATGAACTGCTCACTATCGAGTCGCACAAGTCCAACCCCAAACCTGTCGAGGCCCGTCCTAGAAAGTTTCAAGCTCCACCAGACCTTGGCTCTTTCGAAGCGGTAAACCTCAGCCCATGGCGTAGTTCAAGACTACATGCCGGGGGTGACCTTTGAGCCTCATATTCAAGCCGAGCACAAACCACACAATTCTAGTTAGGGTCTAACACTCCGTGACTCAAGTCGGTTTCCATGTACCGAGATTTCCCTAAACTAATGTCTTCAAATCATACATGCCAACTTGTTGAAAGGGACGCAATAAAAATCCGTCCCCAAAAGTGGTTATTTTGGACGAAAATAAAAATCCGTCCCCGCATGTATGCTTTACTACATTAATTTAGTCTAATCCCGATACATGTAGGATTCACAAGCGTGATGGAATCCGATGAGTATATGGGACCGCGAGATGGTCTATATACTAGTGTGACGATTCCATTATTTTCTTAGAAACCCCAAAAGGGATTCATTCCCTCCGACTTATAAAAAAAAAAAAAAAAGGAGTCTTTTCTTATGTGGTTCGAGTCGTGTGCCCAACTGTGTGCTCTAAGCCTCTTCATGGACCGCAAGTGTTACTCAAGACTGACAAGGGCCTCTTCTGCAATATAGGTTCAATTGGTACTTACAAAGTCTACCGGGATTCAGCAAATCGGTTAGTCCGTGAAGAGATCACTCCAACAGCTCCAACATCAACCATGACCGGCAGCAGCAACACCATGTCTCTCGAACAGCTCTCAACTATGGTCCAACTCCTCCAAGAGCAAGTCTCCACTCTTAACAAGGAGGCACAAAGCAAAGATGACATTTGGCAATCCCACCTCGACAGCCAAAGGGAGGCCCACGAGGCCGAAATGGAGCTAATGAAAGAAAAGCTCACCAACCTTGCCAAGGGAAAGAACAAGAACAATGATGATGAATCCGAATGGACCGAGGGTTTGTTCAAAAGTCCGTATGTTAGCACTCGCACCAAGAAAATGGGGGAACCGAGTTCCGAGAACAACGAGCCCAAAATGGTGGATTCTATCATGGCCTACATCGACCAAAAATTCAATGGGCTCAACATGGGGAAAGGCTCCGACACAAGCCTTTATCAATCATCCATCCTCATGAGTACTATGGCCGCTCTTCCCGATAAGTTCAAGATGCCCGACATAAGCAAATTCAAGGGCAACTCTTGTCCTATGGCTCACATCGAGACTTATATTTGGGCAATGGTTCCAAAGAAGGTCTCCACCAAGGTGATGGCTCAATGCTTTCCTCTCACTCTCGAGGGGGCGGCAAAAGATTGGTATGCTACTCTCCCGCTCACTGTCCATCTTGATTGGGACTCCGCCATGCTTGCCTTCAAGAACCAATACCAAGGCAACACCACTCACCGGCCCACAAGGAAAGAGCTAGAGAACACTACTCAACGAGACAATGAGTCCTTCATCGACTTCACAAGGAGATGGAATGACAAACTCTCTGAAATTGTTGAGAGGCCGAACACAAAAGAGCAAATGGACATATTTCTCAAGTGTCTCAAGATTGATCTCCGCACCCACCTAAGTGGGGCTTGCTACTCCGACTTCTCCCAAATGTATGAGGCGGGGGTACGCATGGATGACTTGCTCAAGGAGATTAAGAAGACCACTCCTACTTACCGCTACAAGGCCGCTTCCAACTCCACAAAAGAGGCCTCGGTCAACGCCGTCACTATTGACAAGGGGAATTACAAAAAGGTTCCTCCACCTCAAGGGAAAAGGCCCCGAAGTGACCGTGTGTACACGCCTCTCCAAGGCATGACTCAAACCGAAGTGTTCGAGGTCCTCAAGGCAAAGGGTCAAGTCACACCCGTGCAAGGGTACCAACCCAAGACGATCCACGACAATCATGCTCACCACAAACATTGTGGCTACCACCAATATAGTGGCCACACCACCGAGGAATGCTTCGTTCTCCGCAATGTCATTCAAGATCTCATAGATAAGAAAGAATTTGTAGTGACTAATGACGAGCACGTCAATGTAATAGAGATAGGAGAACTTGAGGGGACCACCCATTCAATCCCAATTGTGAATGGGGGCCCCAATGTTATGAATAAAATTGACAATTCTTGTTATGTAGTGACTTATGATGAGGTAATGAGGGAAGTACTAGAGAATAGGAAAAAGAAGCAAGATAGGAACGTCAATATGCTAACTCGATCCGGTCGAGTCATAGCAAGCAACCCTTCCACTTCCGCACCGAGCTCCTCTTCTCAAAGGCCGCAAGCTCACAACACTCCCGAAGATCCTCTACTTGTCCAACTCAAGAAAACTCAAGCCAACATCTCTATTTGGGACCTCATTGCATCCTCAAAGAAACATCGAGATCTTGTCATCCGCAATCTCGATGATACATCAGTTTCTCCCGATACTACTCCCGAGGACCTCACAGCAATGATTGGTCACATTCACTTTGGCAACGTCATCACCTTTGCCGATATGGACCTTCCACCGTTTGGTTCCGACCACAACGAAGCTATTTACCTCAAGGTACGAGCAAGGGGGAGGCCCGTCTCAAGAGTCTTAGTGGACGGTGGTTCCGCACTCAATCTCATGCCTGGTAGAATCATGGGCATACTGGGGCTTAAGGATTCTGATTTAAAGCCCTCTACTCAAGTAATCCGAGGTTATGACAGCACCGCCCGTACAGTCATGGGTATGATCGAAATTGACATTGAGTTTGAAAGCATGGTCATGTCCGTTCCATTCCAAGTGCTTGATATCCCGGCCTCGTTCAACTTACTGTTGGGTCGACCATGGATTCATAATGCTAATGCCGTACCGTCAACTCTCCACCAATGTGTCAAGATCCGAAATGGTGATGAAATAGTGACCGTAATGGCTGAAAACATTACTATCCACAGAAAAGGTGAGCCCGTCCACCAAGTTCAGCACGGTCTACCAGACTCCACTCTCTCCGGCGTCTCAATCAACGCCATTGACAAAGAAGGGGGGAATGGATCATGGACCCCCAGCAATCACAAAGTACTCCGCATGATGAGGGATATGGACTACTTCCCTGGTTTAGGCTTAGGGAAATATCAGCAAGGAATCCTACAACCCGTGCAAGTCCCATTTGTCAAGAACACATTCAGTTTGGGGTACGAGCCTTCCGAAGAAGACTTGAAGCAAGAACAAGCAATCAAGAGAGAAAAGGCCCGAGCTCGTAAAGAAGGCCGTCGGTATGAAGTCCCTAACCTAAGGCCTTACCGCAAGACGTTGAATGGATATTTTGTCCGCCAAGGGGAAGACATTCCATACATGATCTTTCCCGAGCCGTGGGTTAACAATAAAGGTGTCAAAAAGCCTGGCCTCGAAATCTTCTCCGATTGTGAGATCCAGAAATCCGAAAGGGAACCAACTCCCATGTCGCCCCGTGAATGGTGGGGAAGGAAGGTGACTATAGAGTCCGAGACAGAAATCACCGTGGGGGAAGAACTGACAGATTTAGCCTCCATGTTCGAAGAGCTTGCCGTAATGAATGAATGCCAAGTCAACGCCATCCATGACACCGTCATCATGAACGAGACCATCAGTGAGATCCCGCCATGCTCCGAGCCGATCATCAATTGGTATTCAACAAAAGGACCTGTGGTATCCGAGGAATTCTTAGTCCAAGAAATGGGTTGCATACCCCGCACAGCAACAAAGGAAGAGCAGCTTACACTTACTTTCGAGTCCGAGAGTGTCTCTAATACCCTCACCCAAGAGGATTTAGAGGCCATAGCCGAGCGTGTGTTTCCTTTCTTTGCTAATGAAAAATTTGATATTTCTGAGTACCCTGAGATTGCAAACATCATAAATGATGAATTAACTAATAATGAACTTAACGGACAAGTTAATAACGATTCAAATTATGATGAAATAGACCACGAAAACACAACATACTTAAATGAACTTCCTCAACAAGTCCGTAGTCGTGGCGAGAATGGTCCAAAGGATGACGAAGAATTGCAGGTTGTTAATCTGGGTACCGAAGAAGAGCCAAAAGAAACCAAGATTGGAAGCTTCTTCAAGGGAGACGACAGATACAGATTGACTGCATTACTACGGGAGTTCGTGGATGTGTTCGCATGGTCATACAAAGACATGCCGGGTTTAGACAGAAAGGTAGCGGAGCACAGGATTCCGATCAGAGAAGATGCCAGGCCAGTAAAGCAGAAGCTCAGGAAGATCAAGCCAGAATGGTCTCTGCAGGTCAAAGAAGAGATTGAGAAGCTCCTCAGCGTGGGTTTCATCAAGGTTATCGAGTATCCGACATGGTTAGCCAACATTGTGACAGTCAGGAAGGCGAACGGCAAGGTCCGAGTTTGTGTAGACTTCCGGGATTTAAACAAAGCTTCCCCAAAAGATGATTTTCCACTCCCTAATATCGACATGCTAGTCGACTCCACTGCTGCCTACGAGGTTCGCTCATTTGTGGATGGGTTCGCTGGGTACAATCAGATTCTCATGGCCGAGGAAGATCAACATAAGACAGCCTTCACAACACCGTGGGGGGCCTTCTGCTACACAGTCATGCCGTTTGGGTTAAGAAACGCTGGGGCTTCCTACCAAAGAGCCGTGACGGACTTGTTCCACGATATGATTCACAAAGAAATCGAGGTCTATGTGGACGACATGATCATTCACTCCAAAGGGACCGATGGTCAACATTTGATCGATCTCCGCAAGTTCTTCGAAAGGCTTCGTCAACACAAGATGAGGCTCAACCCTGCAAAGTGCACATTCGGGGTTATCCGAGGCAAAGTTCTTGGTTATATGGTCACTGAAAGGGGAATCGAAGTAGACCCCTCCAAAATCAAGGCAATCATTGACATGCCTCCTCCGAAGACGCAGAAAGAGATTAAAGGTTTCATGGGCAGACTACAATACATCAGTCGGTTTGTGCACCAACTCACTTCCATGTGCGAGCCAATCTTCAAGTTACTCAAGAAGAATGTGGCTCTAGAATGGACCGACGCATGCCAAGAAGCCTTCGAGCAAGTGAAGCATTATTTAACGTGCCCTCCTGTTCTAGTTCCGCCACACAAGGAGAAACCTCTGTTGCTTTATCTCACTGTCAATGATAAAGCCCTAGGGGCTATGTTAGCACAAGAGCAACGAGAGTCCACAAAGGAGAACGCCATTTATTTTGTCAGACGCCGATTCCAAGGAGGCGAAAAGAACTACTCTGTCCTAGAGAAGTCATGTGCAGCATTGGTTTGGGTCACTCAAAAGCTCAAACACTATATGGAAGCTTTTCCGATCAAGCTAGTAGCAAAGGTGGACCCGCTCCGCTACATATTCGAGAAGCCTTTCATGTCAACAAGAATAGCCAAATGGTACTTCATGCTCGCCGGCTACGATATCACTTACGTCACACTAAAATCCGTCAGGGGGAAAGTGTTCAGTGACCAGCTTGCCGAATTCCCGTGTGACGAAGTGAAGGGGGAAGATGTACAGTTCCCCGACGAGCATTTAATTTGTACCACAACCGAGGAAGACAAGTGGCAACTTTTTTTCGATGGCGCCGCCAATAAACACGGTTTTGGTATAGGGGTATTGCTTGTCGATCCAAAAGACATCTACACTCCCATTGCCATACGCCTGGAATTCGAAGCTACCAACAACATTGCCGAGTACGAAGCATGCATAGCAGGGCTCGAAGCAGCTCTCGAAAGAAACGTCACGGAACTAGAAGTGTTCGGCGACTCTTTGCTTCTTATCAATCAGCAATCGGGTAAATGGCGAACCCAAGACCCGACTCTCCAACAGTATGGTCAGCACCTTGAAGAACTGGTTGAACAATTCCAAGAGATCACTTTCAACTACCTGCCAAGGGATAAGAATCGCTTCGCCGATGCACTGGCCACTATAGCTTCATTAGTTGAAATGCCCAAAGGAAAAACGGTGAAGCCTTTCAAAATTGCTCGAAGGAACAGTCCGGCATATTGCATGAGTATCGAGATCAACGAGGTTTAAACAAACTCTCCGTGGTATTCAGATATCATGAACTTCCTCAAAGACGGCACTTATCCCGAGAACATCAATAAGAAGTCTCAAGCAGCTCTGCAAAGGTTAGCCTCTCGGTATGTACTGATTGGAGACCGAGTATATAAAAGGCACCACGACGGGATCAATCTCTTATGCGCCAATGAGACCGAAGCTCAAGAGATAATGTGTGAAGTGCACGAAGGAGAATGTGGACCCCACATGAATGGGTTTATGCTAGTCAAGAAGATACTTCGCATTGGTTACTATTGGAGCACTATGGAACGAGACTGTATCGAGAAAGTCAAAAGGTGTGCCAAGTGCCAATTCCACGCTAATCTGCAACATGCTCCACCCTCACAACTTTACAACATGGTCACACCTTGGCCTTTCTCTTGTTGGGGGATAGACATCATCGGTAAAGTTCATCCTACCGGGAGCAATGGGCAGTCATTCGTCCTAGTGGCAGTCGACTACTTCACAAAGTGGGTCGAAGCACAAGCCTATCGAACCCTCAACGCCAAGAAAGTGGCCGAATTTGTAAAGATAAATATCATGTGCCGATACGGCGTGCCTCATGAAATCATTTCCGACAACGGCTCTCACTTCGAGAAGGAAATGGATGCACTTTTGGTAGAATACAAGATCACCAAGCACAAGTCATCTCCTTACCGGCCCCAAGCAAATGGCGCAGTCGAAGCAGCAAATAAGACCATCGAGACCATCGTCAAGAAAATGGCCTCAACAGGAAGGGATTGGCCCGAGAAGCTACCATTAGCATTGTGGGGCTACCGCACATCGATACGATCCGTAACAGGAGAAACTCCTTATGCATTGGTCTATGGTTCTGAAGCCGTACTCCCTATCGAACTTGAAGTCCCATCTCTACGGGTCCTCCTCGAGAATCAAGTCAACGAGGTCAACTGGATGCAGAGTCGATACGAACAGCTAGCCTTACTCGACGAGAAAAGGTTAAGGGCACTCGAACGCACGAGAGCATATCAGCAAAGGATGGCAAGAGCTTTCAACAAAAAAGTGAAGCCTCGAAACATCAACGTGGGAGATTTGGTCTTAAGACAACATCCTCCTAATGCCATGAATCCCCTGGGGAAATGGGGACCCCGATGGATCGGTCCGTACGTGGTCAAAAAGATACTAAGCGGTGGTGCAGTCCGGCTCGTGGATTTAGATGGTGACCAGCTGCCAAAGGAGGTCAACCTCGACAAGCTCAAGAGGTTCTACGCTTAATAAACAAAGACCATTAAAAAAAAATAAAAAAATAAAATAAAAATCTCTCGCTAGGTTGAAAACCCGCAAGGGCGGCCTAGGCAAAAATTAGAGCACGTGCAAAAAAGAAGCCCGCTAGATTGAAAACCCGCAAGGGCGGTCTAGGCAAAAAACAGGGTGCACAAAAAAAAAAAAAAAAAAAAAAAAAGGGTCTTTGTTTGTTTGAACTACGAAGACCTGAGCCTCCCAACTGGAGGAACGTAGGCAACCTTCGGGTGCGGTCTAAAACATATCAAAAATACCCAATTCACTTCAAATAACAAAATGCAATTTTTATTCATTCAATGAATTATTCAAACCATTACAACGGATTTATTGAGCAACAAAAGACATCAAAATATTAAATCCTAAAACAAAGTGGTCTAAATTGCAATCTCTTAGGGTACTAAGAAAAATCCAATTTTCTCTTAGCTTTCAAAGGACCGCCCGATCGTCTTTCAATCCTTTTCTTCTTGGGTAACGAAGGAGCACTAATACGCACCGAAACCTTCTGTGCTGCAGCACGTCTCCTAGAGTAAAAGTCATCCAAAGGAGTACCGAAAGGGTCAGCGAGAATGTTACTCGAATCAACAGCAGCCTCTCTATATCTCAAAGTGCTGCTAGGCTCAAAACCCTGTCCCAACAACTCGGCACGAAGCACATCAACCCAAGTGATGCCACGGTAAAGGGTGCCAAATAAATAATCCAAGTAGCTCTCGGGAAGGAAGACACTCCCCCGATGCAGAGGAGCAAAAGCCCAACGATTGCGGTCATCTCCCCAAGCCGATTGAAGCTCACTCGAGAAGTCAGGACCCATGTAAGCAACTGGACGAAGCATTCCATCCCTCGGAAAAGGAATTGTCTGTTGGCGACCAAACTGCCGCAGAACCCGCTCTGGCTGGTAAAAGGAAGAATCTCTCAAACCGGGCACAACCACGTGCTGAAAACCAAGAGTCCATTCCACAAAAGGACGAAGACCCCAAGAAGGAGGACACCACTCAATATCGACGGTCACCCGAGAGGCAAAGAATTTCTTCCAATCCTCTTCAGATAAATCCCGGATCAACAACTTCCTCCTATGAACAGCAAAAGGAGACAAATCACCATCCGGAGAATAAATTCTGAAGTGTTCTCGGAGCCATATGGTCAAGAGCAAAGGGCTTCCCCGACACATCTTGCCCGTCCTGTGTAACTCATCAAGACCATGCAACGTCTCCCCTACAATAAGAGGAATTACACTAAATCGCTGGTCCTTAGCTTGCAAAATAATCTCAGCCAACTGCACGTCCGCAGTCCCGAAAGGTGTAACAAACAATACTTCGCTGAAGAGAAAAACAGCCATGGCATTTCTTTTAAAAGATTGAACCACCGGGTCCTCCGAGTGCAAACTGAAGAACATCGGCAACTCAGTTATGTCAATCACGGTACCGTGCAACATCTTCCCCACATCCTCAACAGGGAGATTCAGTAACTCAACCCAAGAGTCGACGGCACCACGGTGATATTTGGGGACGGCAATCCGACCGGCCAAAGGCACGCCAAGGATGGCCCCGAAATCGTCAACAGTCGGCACCATTTCATTAGCTGAAAGGTTGAAAGTATGGTTGTCGCAATCCCAGAAAGCCGCGGCAGCTCTCAACAAATCCCAATCCGGTTTCAACGTCCGCAAAGTGAAAAGAATTCGGAACCCGAAGTCTTTAATGAAGGCCTTCTTGGGATGGGTCTTGAAAGAATACACAAAAGTGCCCAAGTCCTTTTCATACGCACTAACGACCTTGGCGTCAAGGGCAAAAGAATTGGAAGCCATGGAAAATGTTGATCACAAGCGAAGTTAATCAATAATATGATGTTCAAAAATGGCAGAAAGGAGCTGTGAGAATCAAATGGTCGAACAGAAGATGATATTATAGCTGTTGGAGGCTCTTTTGGTCAGCAAACGTCAAGCCCGGAATTCCGCTTCCCAGACGCGCGCGCCACCCGCCATCAGTATGAAGCGCGCGCGCGTCCCAAGCCTACATAGGAAGGCGCGCGCCTCCCAGGTCTAAATCGCTTGAAGAAAAGGGCCTTGTCAGAGATCTCCAGCCTAAATCAAGACACTGTCCCGATCCTCGGACACCCAGTTGGGCACACCTTTTCTGGTCCGCCCTTAAGGCACGTCAAAAAATCGAAAACAGGATAGAAACTCCCACTCATAAGTAGGCTGTCCTCTTCAAAAATTCCGAGCTCCCTAAGTTCTGTCACGGGTGCCACGCCCCCCTCAAAAGACAATCTCAACATTTCATCCCCAGCAGGAACATTTTTCTGGTCGCGGTCAACTGTGCCCGTACCCCACAATTCAAAAGTCAAGTGTGACTCCAAATGGCATGAGACTTCAAAGCAATATTTCATCAAACGGATTCACCAACGGATTCGTCAACAAGGGTTCACCAACGGACTCATCCAAGGGATTCACTAACGGATTCATCAAACGGATTCACCAACGGATTCGTCAGCAAGGGTTCACCAACGGACTCATCCAAGGGATTCACTAACGGATTCATCAAACGGATTCACCAACGGATTCATCAAACGGATTCACCAACGGATTCGTCAACAAGGGTTCACCAACGGACTCATCCAAGGGATTCACTAACGGATTCATCAAACGGATTCACCAACGGATTCGTCAACAAGGGTTCACCAACGGACTCATCCAAGGGATTCACTAACGGATTCATCAAACGGATTCACCAACGGATTCGTCAACAAGGGTTCACCAACGGACTCATCCAAGGAATTCACTAACAGATTCATCAAACCGGTTCACTAACGGCCTCATTCAAAACATTCAGCCGGCAGGCCCACCTAACAGATCATGCCACCCCCTCTATCAACAAAAGCCGCTCACACAGGGAGCGCACCACTATCTCTCGCAATTTCAAATTCCTGCTTTCATCGAGTCTTTGCTTTTTTTTGGTGATGTCCTCGGCAAGTGTTTTTAACTTTCGTCGACGCGTTTTGCTTTGCAATCCACGTCGCCGAGGGGCTCTGTAGACACCCCGCCTTGGACCGCTCACCCCGATTGCACATTTGATTTTGTGTTTCTCCCCATTTTAAGTGTTTCTCGTTAGTTTCTGTCACTTCTGTTAAGTTCCTGACTGACTTCGTTAAGTCCAGGGACTAAACTGAATGACAGGGCTGACTTTCTAGTCCATTCTGTCAAAATTGCCTTCTCTGAGTCGCGCGCCTCCTACAGGAGGAGCCAGGCGCGCGCGCCCCCCGCCCCCAAAGTAGGAAGCGCGTGCCTCTGGGCGTCAGTTACAGATTTCTGGCCAGGATTCCCTCCCTTGCTCAATTTACAGGATTTTGCCCGGGAAGGATTTCTTGGTGACTGAGTTTTGGCACCAAAAACACCCCTCTTTCACCTATAAAAACCTCTCTTTACCTCCATTTTCAAGGATCGAAAACTTAGACCGAAAATTGAACTTACAAAAACTATACCAAAATCACTTTCTAAAGGTTCTCCAAGGATCTCTCCAAGCAATATTTGAAGTTCTCCAAATTGTAGGTAAAAGTTCATCTTTTCCTTTCTTTTCTACTTCATCTCCTCTCTCTCTTTTTATTTTAATCAAATGTGCAATCACCCAAATCATTTTGGGACATGACTCTAGTGATCACCTCATCTCATTGAGGTTGGTTAAGGAGTTATCTCCTACATTCCAAATCCTATTTTAAACCCCCCTTTTTATAACTTAAAGAAGAAGAAGAAGAACATTATCATTCATGTAGATTTTGATCAAGCAAAACCAACTTTAGTTGGGCGAGATGGGTGTTTCGGTACTTCCCATCTCGTAATCTAACCCCCGAACCTCAAAACAAAGAATCTCTGTTTTCGTAATCAAATTTAGGCTACAATCAATAGGTTTTTCTTATGTTCCTCAAAACATAGGTGGCGACTCTAAAACAAGTTAGACATCCTAGGATGACACCACGCGCTCGAGCCTAAGGCCGTGGTTCTCCCCCCGGGGTATCTACAGGGGGCCCCAATTTAGGGTTGATTTGAGCGATCGTGTCGGCACGGTGTATAACGACGCATGGTCTAACCTGACTCGCCTCCTCTATATCGACCCGGAGGTTGACGTCCCGTTGGAGAAGTGCGCCCGTCTCTTTCAACAAGATGCTTATAGCGTGGAGGCGAGGGCGGCTCACTTTATGGTTCCGTTTTCAGAGGGTGCTCTCAGGATCATCAAGGCTAAAGACAGGGGCGCCAACAGACCTGTTTGGGACCCACCGGCATTGGACCCCAACAACTTCGAGAAGCTTTTGAAAAAGGCCGAGGCAGACCGTGAAGACGGGATGGATTGATTTTCTTGTGTAATACCGGCGAAGTTCCTTTTTTGTAATACCTGTATTTATTCGACTCGGCCCAGAGTTTTCTGGGGGAGTTTTAAACAATGTTCGTCTTAAGTATTCCCACGACTCGGCCCGTAGTATTTGGGGGAGCCTAAACACTTGGTTATTTGTAGGGATTTGCTTACCTCGTTTGAGGCGTATGCTATCCCCGGTCTTCTTTACCGTTGCGTAGTTAAGCATTACCTCGTCATTTGTTAACGTTGTAACTTGGTTTGAGACGTCTTAACATTGAGGCTGTTTGCAGGCCGTGGTCGTTCACCGATATGGAGAGCCATAATTTATATGTTTGGGCCGAGGTGGTCTACCATTGAGCTCTGACGAACATCCAGTGCTCGGTTTCGATACATTGAGTGCCTGTGAGGATCGACTCAAGTCGTCTTGTGTGCTAGTTGTTAGAACTAGGCTTTAAAAGTTATGCATAAGTGTGCTCGTCAACTTCGTTAGGGTGCTAGCTATTGAAACTAGGCTTTAGAAGTCATGCTTTAAGTATGCTCATCGACTTCGTTAGGTGATCTCGGCGTTGTAGATAACACTAAGACCGTGTCATGTACTATAATCAAAGCTTGATGTAAATGAAACAAAGGAAATTTTATTGATAAAATCAAACTAAGACAACTAGATATCAACTATAGAAATCTAAAACTGAAAATTTGATAAAAAGAATAAATAGCTAACCGAGATGCTACTGATAGTACTTTCTCAAGTGCTTGGAATGCCATGTGTGTTTAAGCTCTTTTCCTTCCGGAGTTTTGAGCATGTAGGTCCCTTCCCGTATAATGTGGGTGGTGATGACGTAAGGGCCTTCCCAGTTTGGCGAGAGCTTATTCTGTTGTGACTTCAAGTGTGTCGACTCAATTTTTCTGAGTACCCAGTCACCGACGTCAAAGGTTCTCTTTTTTACCTTGCTGTCATGGTAGGCCTTGGTTCTTTGCTTGTAATTGATCATTCTGAGCTGGGCGGTCAGCCTTTTTTCGTCGACTAGGTCTAGGTCTAGTATTCGGTTGTACTCATTGACGACCTCGTCATAGTTGGTTACTCTGAAAGTCGGCAAGGCCATCTCGGCTGGTGCCATCGCTTCTGAACCATAAGTCATAGCAAAGGGTGTCTCCCTAATTGGACCCCGAGTGGTTGTACGGACGGCCCATAGAGCTAGGGGGACTTCGTCCAACCACTTTCCTTGACTGCCTTCCAAATTCTTGGTGAGTGCTTTTAAGACAAGTTTGTTGGCGGCCTCTGCCTGTCCATTGCCTTGAGGATGGCTGACCGACGACTTCTTGTGTTTGACTCCCAACCTATTCAACTCCTCGGTGAAGGCATCAGAGAATTGTAGGCCATTGTCTGTCACTATAGTATGCGGCACGCCAAAACGGCACCATATGTAGTCATGGATGAAGTTGATGGCGTTTTTTTCAGTGATCTTTGCTAGCGGTTTCGCCTCTACCCACTTTGTGAAGTAATCGACCGCCACAATTACATATTTGTTGCTCCCTTTGGCTAATGGAAATGGTCCAATGATGTCGACTCCCCACATGTCGAATGGCCATGTCGGTATGACCAAGCTTTGCTCTACGGCAGGTACTTTGGGTAGGTCGGAGTAGCGTTGACATTTGTCGCACCTTTTTACGTAGGCTTGGGCATCCTCCCTCATGTTTGGCCAATAGTAGCCGAGTGTGATGATTTTGTCGGCAAGGGTTCTGGCCCCCGGGTGTCCCCCACAGACTCCCCCATGTACCTCGGCGAGGAGTTTCTCGGTGCTTTTTGGCGCAACACATCTTAGGAGAGGTCTAGAGAATGACCTTCTGTACAGGATGCCATTCCAGACCATGTATCTTGCCGTCTTCTTTTTGATCGATTTGGCCTCTAACTCGTCCTCGGGAAGTTTTCCCTTTTCCAAATAGTCCTTGTAATCGTCAATCCATGTCCTTTCCTCGTCATCTAGGAGCAAAATCTCCAGTCTCTCATAGGCAGGCTGGTCGGTGTAAATGATCAGGGGGTCCGAGTCCTCAGCGGTTGCCATCTTTGAAAGTAGATCGGCTTCCAGGTTGTATTCTCTACCGACTTATCGTATATCCCAGAACTCAAAGTTCTTGGTCAGGTTTAGGACGAGGTCTTTGTATTTGGTCAGCATGTGGTTTTCGGTGTTGTATTCCCCTTTAACTTGGTTCACCACCATTTGGGAGTCGCTGTATGCTACCAGTCTTGTTGCGCCAAAGAACTTGGCTCTTTCAAGTTCCAGGATTAGGGCTTCATATTCAGCCTGATTTATTGAGGCAGGGAACTTGAACCTGATAAAATCACGTACAACATGCTCACCGGAGGGCTAGTCAAGTAGACCCCGGCGCCGTTTCTTCCTTGGGTAGTTGACCCGTCGGTGTATAGGACCCAACAGTTGGGCGGTAGTTCTTCCAAGGGCTCTCTATCCATAGGGAACTTCCTTTTTCGGGTGGTCGCCGTATGTTCACTTGTAAAGGCGGTCTCGACTAAGAAGTCAGCAAGAGGTTGGGCCAAAAGAGTCTTCCTTGGCTTGTAGGTTATATCGAACTCGGTCAGTTCGATCGACCAGTTAAGTAGGCGTCCTGAGCTGTCCATCTTGTGAAGTATTTTTCTAAGAGGAGCATTGGTATAGACCGTGATGGGATGAGCCGAGAAGTAAGCTCGTAGTTTTCTGGCTGCAATTACCAAGGCATAAGCAATTTTCTCGGCATTGAAGTACCTACTCTCGGTATCCGACAGTGCTTTGCTGACGTAGTAGACCGGCTTCTGGATGCCGCCTTCTTCTCTGACTAGCACGGCTGCTACGGCTCGGTCGGTTGCAGCTAAGAAAAAATGTCTCACCCATGACCGGGCTACTAAGTAGGGGTGGAGAGCTGAGGTAGTCTTTCAGTTGCTGGAACGAGGTCGAACACTCTGGCGTCCAAGCAAAATCCTTGGTTTCCCTTCAAGGCTTTGAAGAAGGGGAGGGACTTTTCTGCTGATTTAGCAATAAACCTACCGAGTGCTGCTACTCTCCCATTCAACCTTTGAACCTCTTTAATACTAGTCGGCTCCCTCATATCGATCAAGGCTTGGATCTTTTCTGGATTAGCCTCGATGCCTCGCTGAGAAACCATAAAACCTAGAAACTTGCCCGCTGTAACCCCGAAGACGCACTTGCTAGGGTTGAGCTTCATATCGTTAGCTTTTAAGTTGTTAATGGTTTCCTCCAGATCTGGTATATGGCTGCCGATCTTGGTCTTGATCACCATGTCATCAATGTAGGCCTCCATATTCCGGCCTATCTGAGATTTGAAGACCTTGTTCACCATCCTCTGATACATGGCTCCTGCATTCTTTAAGCCGAAAGGCATAATGACGTAGCAATATACGCCGCCTGCAGCTTGAAAAGCCGTCTTTTCTATGTCGTCCTCCGCCATTTTGACTTGATGATAGCCAGAGTAGGCGTCCAAGAAACTGAGGGTTTGATGGCCGGCAATGGAGTCTACGAGCTTGTCAATCCTGGGGAGGGGATAGCTATCCTTGGGACAGGCCTTGTTCAGGTCCGTAAAGTCTACGCACATCCTCCATTTGCCATTGTGCTTCTTTACCATGACGACGTTTGCAAGCCACTCAGGGTAAGTTGCCTCTCTTATGATTCCGGCTTTGAGGAGTTTGTCGACCTCGGTCTCAATTGCTTTTTCCTTGTCGGTAGAGAAGACTCGTCTTGTCTGCTTGACCGGTTTAAAGAACTTGTCGACTTCCAGTTTGTGGAGAGCAACAGCTTCCTTCACTCCCACCATGTCATCTACTTTCCAAGCAAATGCGTCCAAATTGTTTTGGAGTAGGGAAATGAGCTCTTCTCGTTCTTGTTGGGAGAGTTGCTTCCCAATCTTCACTTTTTGATCTGGATAGTCTGGGTTGATGACGACCTCGTCTAACTGATCCACTGGTTTAAGTTCGGGGCCGTCTCTGAACTCTAAGGTCTCGACAATGATCTGCTTAACCTTTTCCTTGTCTTCCCCTTCCAAACTTAGGTTTTCCATGTCTAACAGTTTTTCGATCTCGGTTTCCATATCAGTCGGCTGTGTGGCCCCCGAGCTAGGGACGACGGCGAGAACCAAGTTGTCCGTAGCTGTGTTCATCGAGATGCAACCAAAGCCGTCTAAGCCGTAGGTAACCTCGGCCCTAGTTGGGACGTCATTATCAAAAATAGCCCTCTCTTCAGGTTCGTCTTCAACATTCGCTAATATAACACCGATATGTGGCGTCGAGGTTGTTACCGTGGTTGATTTTGAAACCGTGATTCTTTTATCAGGAGTATCAATCTCCATCTTGGCCTTTGCTTTCCTGGACTTCATCACATGCTCCAAAAAATCTCTCGGCGACCCTGGGACGCACCCAATTCCAGCCGGGGTGGGGAACTTCACCCTCTGGTGAGGGAGGGAGGCAACCAGTCCCAACTTTCCTTGACTGGGTGCACCTAGGATAGCATGGTAATCACTGTCTAGATCCATGACTATGAAGGTGACCGTGGCCGAGGTCTTGTAGGGATGAGTGCCGACTTCCAAGAGTAGGTCGACGGTTCCTTTGGCATCGGCCTTATGATTAGTGAACCCTTCTAGCCTTCCATTATATGGGGTCAGCATTGTATCGGGAAGTTCCATCTCTTTAAAAGTGCGATAGTATAGCACATCCTTGGCTGCTCCGGAGTCTATGAGGAGCCTGTCCGACTCGTAATTATCAATGCGGCCTGTGATGACCAATGGTTGTTCTCTCATGGCACGGTTTACCGCCAATTCATTCGGAGAAAAACTGATCACTTCCTCCCTCTCATGGATCCAGGGAGGGATGTGGAAGACTTTACTTAGCTCGTAAATCTGCTCCTTGAGTTTCTTGTTGGATGGAATTTCCTCTCGGATCACGCCTATCAACCTAGCCCGAGGTGGCCTGTCGACCTGATCATTGTTTTTGTCTTCTTCCCTTGGGCGTTTATTGTCCTTGGTTATGAATTGATTAAGCTTGCCTTGGTCCGCCCATTTCTGCAGAATCTTCTTCAGGGCAAAACAGTTCTCGGTGTCGTGACCGTTATCTCTATGATAGGAGCAATACTTTGTTGTATCCCTTGGGTATTTCGGGTTGTCTTTTAGAGGCTTGGGGTTGGGGAGATCCACCAGATTCATGATCTCAGAGATCGGTTTATTGAATGTGGTGAATGTCTCGGTCCCCCTGGTCCTGTTTTTGCCCTTGCCGTTTCCCCCGTTGGTCCCCTGGGACGAGTTCCCGTTATGTGACTTGTCATGATCTCGGTCTCGTTCCTTATGACCATATAACGTTTTTTTCTTCTCCTCGGCGATGGCCGTGGCATAAGCAACGTGGTACAACTCGGCTTTGGTGAGGGGCTCTCTGACCGACAATTCATAAGTTAGCTGCTCTGACCTATGACCATTCGTGAAGCATACAATTATCTCCCTGTCGGTCAGGCGTTCCTCTATTGAGTCGGCAAGATCCCTAAACCGGTTGTAGAAACTCAGGGTGGACTCATTCTTGCTCTGGACCATGTTGGCTAGGTCAGACAACCTTTTCTTTCTAGCACCAGCAGTAGCAAAATATTCCAGAAATTGTGATTTCAACTTGGCAAAGGAATTGATGCTACTTTTCTCAAGGTCCATGAACCAGGACCGAGCTGCCTTTGTTAAGGTTCTTGCAAAGGCCTTGCACAGCACGTCATCCTGATTGGACACTAGGGCCATGGTGGCCTCAAAGGCTTGGATGTGATCCAGAGCGTCGGCGTTGCTGGAGTATTTGTCTAGATGTGGGAGCTTTAACTGCGGATTAGGTGGTGCATCCTTAATCCTTTGCGCGAAAGGGCGCATGGCATCGTAATCATTATTGGGTTTCCTGTGCCCCTGATTCATCATCTCAATGTTGTTGAGTCTCTCTCTAAGGTCAACAATGTCCCTTGTGCTGAATGCCGAGGTATGACTGGAACTGACTATGCTTCGATCACGGCGTCCCCTTTCACCTTGGATCGGTTCAAGGCGATGCCTTGAAGGAGTACGGCGAGGTGGAGTGTGCCGGGGCAGATCTTGCCGGGGTGGCGTGCGCCTTGGTGGATCTAGTCTGAGAGGCGAATGACGTCGTGCGTCCCCACGACGTCTTTCCCCTACAATTCTCACTCCAGGGGACGGCGATTAATGTGGTCCCTCAGATCTTCATCTAGATTGGGTCTTCCTAACCGTCCGTCTTGGCGACTTACTCGGCTTCGGGGAGGCATATCCCGTCTACAATTTTGTAGGGGCTCCCTTCTGCTCACTCTGTCGTCCAGATTTGTCCCCCTCGTTCCAGATGGCTGAAGTAGGTTAGCCATGGAATTTTCGGGGTCAAGATCTAACAGGGCCCGCTGGGCTTCGGCCAGCTGTTGGAGTGTGTGAACGTTCTGTTGAAGCAACGCTCTTTTGTCCAGTGGCGGCGGCTGTGATGGTCCTGCCCCATTATTGCGGGATCCTGTCCGTCGGCGACGTCCGTATTGGTTAACAACATTGGGGGCTGGACCCTTTGAGTGGGTATACATCCCTCCCCCTTGTGCGGGTGCCGTAGGTGGGAGCCTCTGGTTCTGTGCAGCAGCGTTTGTGTTGTCGGGGGGCGGTGCATCCCTTGTGGTTTCTTTAGAAGGGGTGGCCTCTCGCCCGTCAACCAATTCTCCGGCCATGGTCTTGGAATTGTCTGACTAAAGAACTGATCAATCGATTTTCCCGGCAATGGAACCAAACTGATGACGCCAAAATCTGGTTGGATCAGCCTTCGTCTAACGGGTCGGATAATCCCAGCAACAGTTCTTGATGGCCGAATCTGCACACACGAAACAAACGTAAACTACACCGGGGCTTCACCGGCGAAGGCCCTCCGGTGTAAGAATAAGGATATGTGTGATTAGAAATAAAGAATCAATTGACTAGATTAGAGCCAAAAGTTCATTACCCGTTTCCTGTGTAGAGGACCTGTTTATATAGGGGCGGGTGTATGAGTTCTGACTTGATAGGAAAGCCAGGAAGCCCGTGGTGATGTAGGACTCATATTCCTTGGAGATAGACTCCTGATAAGGATGGATGATATCCTGTTATCTGATAGGAGAGTTATCTTGGTTCAGATAAGGACTCTTAATAGAGTTGCAGTATAACTCTGTAAGAGGTTTCCCAACGATAATGGGAAGTTTCTATGTAAGTCGGCCCGTCATCTAACTCGGCTCGTCATAGAGACCGGCTAAGGATTAGGCTTTTCGGACTCGGCCTAGGCAAGGACTGCCTGCTCGGCCTTACTGATGTCGACCTATAAGCATGGGCTCATGAGTGGGCCTCTCGGTATAGGTCCATTAGGTACGCTGGGCCTCTCGTCCGGGTTCCCATCTACTAGGTCGGTTTATGTCGTTCAATATAGATATATATATGTATATATTCAAAAGGCTCCTCAAATAAAAGTTAGATTCTAATTTCCAGACAAGTAAAATTCATTTATTTAATTACTTCAATTTGTATGAAAAAATAATTTGTTCGTATGGTACACAAAATAAATGTTAATAAAATAGAATTGTTTTCCTAATAATGGTTATACAAAATTTACTTTATATATTTTTCATACAGGAAATTATTTATTTTATTTGTTGATCAAAATATTTATTTGAAAATCCAAAAATACAAAATTTAAAAAACTTTAATTAGTATGATTGAATAGCTATTTGAAAACATCTAGAAAATTTAAATTTTCTTTTATTAGTATGATTAAAAATATTTATTTGAAAATATTAAAATTTAAAAGACAACTAATTTTATTATTATGAATAAAAAAATGTTTGAAAATACCGAGGAGAAAAAGAAAACTTAGAACAAAATTAAGTATATGAAATAGTTGAAGGGCAATTGTGTCAAGACAATGATTAAATTCAAAATGAATTAAAGAACGTAGTGGATTATCGAATTATGCAGTGGCAATAACTCCTCCCTATTTTTATTTGTTATGTTGTCATTGTATTTTTTATAAAGTACTCAATCCGTCCCATAACTATGTGCACAAATTGCCATTTGGGGTGTCCCATAGATAAGTCACACTTTCCTAAAATGGTAAAAAATCTTTACTATTCATCCCACTCATTCTCTCTCCTACTTTACTTTTACACTCACAACACCAATCAACCTACTATTCTCTACCTCACTTTCTCTCTCTTACTTCACTTTTCACACTCACAATAACTACCCACTACTATTCATCTCTTAATTCCTGTGCAAAACCCATTTTTTTTTATTCAACTCACACACCCACCCACCCACACACACACACACACACATGCACGCTCAGAAGCGCCTAGGAGATAAATCCTAGGGAGAGAAAGCCTTCGCTCTAACTTCTGGGGGGATCGAATATAAATAAGAAATTTAATATTAAAGTAAACGATAAATTAAAGGTTAATTAAAAGTTAAAATGTAATGACTAAAATGACCCTCATGTGACATGCACATAACCATTTCCAGTTAAATTTCTATCTCCGTTAGGTGCTAGAGATCAAAGTGAGATTAAAGGAAAATTAAAGTGTTAGGGATAAAATTCAGTTTGGGGTGCAAAGTGGGATGAATCCAAATCTTCTCCCTCCTTTCCATCCCTTCTATTATACCTCCTACTTTTGATTGGTCCAACTCACACATTATTATTTACACTCTCACCCCCTTTCTCTCCCTCATGTTTAATTTGCTGAATTTAAATATCCTAATCCATTCTTTTTCTCTCTAAGTCTATTCCACCAGTTTATCTTCTTTAGAAATCTCAAATCCAGTTATATTCATGAATAATTGTTCTTCCAAATCAGGGGTGTTAACCATTGTACTGAGATTTAATTAGTTACAGACCAGTGGCGGAGCTAGGAATTTGAGGGGGGGGGGCAAGATTTTTTTGGGCCAAAGATTTTTTTTTTTGGGTGTACTCCTATATATGTATTAGTACTTACCTGCACTTTCGAAGATACCATTTGCATATCGTTTCCAGCATCTTCGATGCAAAAGTCTACTCCACCTATAGCTTCTAGTAGTAATAACAACCATCCTGCAGTCATTCAAATCACAAAGCAAAATGAAAAATTGTTAGCAGCAAAAATATATTGTAGTAGCTTTTTGGCGTAACAAAAGTATTTTACTTCAACATAACCATGTAGATTGAGATGTTCAACATTTACAAATCACACCTACCAAAAGAAAACTAAAAATGTGAAATATTTTCCCATATTCTACCAAAAAAAAAAAAAAAAAAAAAAAAACATAAGTTACAATCAGTAAAGTGAGATTGTTCACAAAAACAAAAATAATGTTGATTTCAATAATCCAAAGTGATTAAACAATCTGATTGAGTCGTAAAAACCCAAAATTCAAATCAAACTAAAAAAAATCCTAACCCTAATTGAGAAATCAACATAATAGAATAGAGAAATCAACATTGATGAAGTTCTTACCTAAATATTTGAATAGGGAAGAATATAGAGAATGGATTTTGCTTGAGAATCGCTAGGTTGAAGAAGCCCTCTGTCCGTCTCCGCAGTGGCGTCGGCGTCGCTCGCCGCTGAAGTCGCTCCTTGAATCGCTCCTGCCTTTTTTTTCCGGAAGAATTCCCCTAGGGCCCCCAGTCCCAGATTTAATTACAAAAAAAGAAACCCCCAGATAAAATGCATGATAAGGACTTCAGCCGAGATTGTATTTCCCCCACACCCCTATACTCTTTTGATCAGTCAAACATAGCTCCTAAAATACCTAAACTACCCCCACCCCTCAAACAAAACCCTCCCCCTCCCCTCCTTCCTATATTCAACTCACAATTTCTCTCAAGAACACAGCACAAAACTCTCTCTGTTTTCTCTCTAAACCCTAGCTCTTCCCTTCATCCTCACCGGCGTCGTTCAAGATATCTCCGGCGAACGGCGTCTATTCTTCTCTCTACAGATCCGTTCCTCTCTCTCTCAGATCCTTCCTCTTCATGCTCCGCCACATAAGCTCCCCCACAACCGCCGACTTCTTGCTTTGTTGCCAGCTTTCTCTCAAACCCCTCTTCTCCGGCGACCGGCAACTCACGTAGGTGCCTCTCTACCCCTCCCTCTCCAATGTTTCTATGTCCGTTCTCGAAGTCAGACCTCCAGCGCTGCCTCTCCGGTAGACAATGAGATCACGTCTGGCCAGATCTACTCATCTCCGATGTACGAGATCAGACGACGCCCTTTCAGATCTGTGTAGATCTGGCGCGATTCTCTCGTCTCCGATCAGGTACCTGCGGCGGCTTTGCTATTTCTCTAGCGGCTTTTTCTCTCTGCACTTCAGATCCGAGTGTGGCGTTAATGGTGGTCGATGGTGGTGAAAACGATGAAGCAAATAAATGGATAGGTTAGTTAAACGGTGGTGGTGGGAGTGGTAGATCTGAAAGGAATTGGTATTTGTGATAGAAAGCAAGCCCTCTCTCTGTAGCTTTCTCAATTCCAACCACCTCCCTCTCAGGCTATGTCTGTAGCCATCTCAGGCCATCTACTTCACAACTCCGGCCACGGCATCAAGTGTCGATTATAAAATCATAAAATAACACTCCATATATGTTCCTTCATTAAAAAAAAAAAAAAAAAAAACTCCATCTAGGTCGATCGTTAATTGACTGTGTTGTTTATGAAGCCTTTTTTTTTTTTACTATTGTTTTTGAGTTTTATGTTATTGGATTAAATTTGTGTTAGTTATGTTATTGCTTTTTCTTGTTTATTTAGAAAAAGTAAAGGTCTTGATAAGTTTTTTTGAGATCTGATAAGATTTTGTTTTTGTTTTTTGTTTTTTAAACAGAATCTGATAAGATTTTTAACAAATGGAATACTATGTGTAATCATTATAAAAATAATAAAAAGGTGCGGTAAAGCCAGAACTGTACCTCGTCGTTCTGGTACGTGTAAGATTCATAATCTTGGTAAATTTTTTTTGACTCTTATATATTAATTATAAGAGGTGGATATATCGTATGTGTCAGTTATAAGAGTTTGACTGTTGTTTGAACGAGTTTGACCATATTTGACCAAATAATATTATAATTTGTTTCTAAAAAAAAATGAAAAAAGTGAAATTATTTGACTCTTATATGTTAATTATGTGCCAGTTATAAGAGTTTGACTGCTGTTTGACCGAGTTTGACTATATTTGACCAAATAATATTATTATTTTTTTCTTAAAAAAATTGAAATTTTTCGGCTCTTATATGTTAATTATGTGTCATTTATATGAGTTTAAATGCTGTTTGACCGGGTTTGACCAAATAATATTTTTTATTTTTTTCTAAAAAAATGAAAAAAATATTTTTTGTAACTCTTATATGATAATTATGTGTAAGTAATAAGAGTTTGACTGCTGTTTGACCAAGTTTGACCAAAAAATATTTGTTATTTTTTTGTAAAAAATTGAAAAAAGTGATTTTTTTTTACCCTTATGTGTTAGTTATAAGAGTTTGACTGTTGTTTGATCAAGTTTGACCAAATTTGACAAAAAATATAATTATTTTTTTTTTGTAAAAAATGAAAAAAAAAATTGTAACTCTTATATGATAATTATGTGTTAGTTATAAGAGTTTGACGGCTGTTTAACCAAGTTTGACCAAAAAATTTATTATTTTTTTTTGTAAAAAAGGGTCAATTGCAATTCGGTTACCTAAGTTTTACAAAATTTTGCAATTGGTTACCAGGTTTGTCAAGGTTACTATTAGATTCCTGAGTTTACTGAACCGGAGCAATTAGGTGTAAATCCCGTTACTTAGTTAAGAAACTAACGAAATAGAGCCCATGTGCAAAACATGTGAGATTTTAAGAGGGCAAACTTGCCATTTCATCAGGAAATTTAACGAAACTAACCAGGTTGGGAAAAATTGATCAACAGTGTCCATATGTGTTAAAAAATTAACAAATTTCGTTACTCAAACACCATTTCCATCAACATTAACACCACCATCTTCAACCCCCTTACACTACCAGCCTCATCAGTAAAATTTAAAAAAATCTCAAAATTTTTATCAGTAAAATTTTCAGATCTCGAGCGGCGCCTCAAACCGCAAATCATCGGCTGATAACAAAATTAAACGATAAAAAATTCTCAAAATTTTAACAGAAATTGATTATCTGTAAAATCGACGGAGAGTATTAAGATTATAGAAATCTATGGAGTTTCATTACCTGGAGCTATTTCGTCGTACTTTACTGAAAACCCTCGTTTGGCTTGTGCTTGAACTGCCATCGCCGGAGATAATTTGAACGGGTTTAACGAGTTGATAAAGTTTTCTGCTGAAGATAATCATCGTAATAGGCCGGAATTGGATTTTCTGGGGCAAGTCTGTACTCGATTGAGACGGCGATGACGCCAACGGAGGCGACTAGGGTGTTGAGATAATTTTGGTAGAGGGTAGAGTAGGCGGATTCGGAAGAGAAAGCGCTGCCGTGGAAGTAGATTAGGAGCGGGAGTTTGGATTTGGGATGGTGGGGGAGGTAGATTCTAGCGGCGACTTTAGGGTGGGAAGAAATGAGGACGTCTTTGGATTGAACGCCGGTGATGGGATCGGTGGAGGGGGGAACATGAGGGGTATCGAATCTCTCGATTCGGCCGTTTTTGTAGACACGAAAAAAGGGGCGGAGGTCATGAGTTATCTCCGTTGAGCTCGAATCCATGGCAGTGCGTGAGGTGAAGGGAGTTGCAGGAGAGTTAAATGACATTTTTACCCTCGTTAAAAAGGCACGTGTGTCGCACATGATGGGATTTCGTTAATTTTTTATCTGGGTAACGAAATTTACACCTGATTGCTCCGGTTCAGTAAACTTAGGACTCTAAAAGCAACCTTGACAAACCTGGTAACCAATTGCAAAATTTTGTAAAACTTAGGTAACCGAATTGCAATTGGCCCGTACAAAAATGGAAAAAGTGAAATTTTTGACTCTTATGTGTTAGTTATAAGAGTTTGACTGCTGTTTGACCAAGTTTGACCCAAAAAAATAATTTTTTTTTGTAAAAAAATGGAAAAGGTGAAATATTTGACTCTTATGTGTTAGTTATAAGAGTTTGACTGCTGTTTGACCAAGTTTGACCAAAAAATTTATTATTTTTTTTGACTCTTATGTGTTAGTTATTAGAGTTTGACTGTTGTTTGACCAAGTTTGACCAAAAAAATTATTATTTTGTTTGTAAAAAAATGGAAAAAGTGAAAATTTTGACTCTTATGTGTTAGTTATATAAGAGTTTGACTGTTGTTTGACCAAGTTTGATCAAATTTGACAAAAAAATTATTATTTTTTTGTAAAAAATAAAAAAAATAATTTTTGTAACTCTTATATGATAATTATGTGTTAGTTATAAGAGTTTGACTGCTGTTTGACAAAGTTTGACCAAAAAATTTATTATTTTTTTTGTAAAAAAAATGGAAAAAGTGATTTTTTTTTTTACTTTTATGTGTTAGTTATAAGAGTTTGACTGCTGTTTGACCAAGTTTGACAAAAAAAATTATTTTTTTTTTGTAAAAAATATGGAAAAAGTGAATTTTTTGACTTTTATGTGTTAGTTATAAGAGTTTGACTGCTGTTTGATCAAGTTTGACAAAAAAAAATATTATTTTTTTGTAAAAAAATGGAAAAAGTGAAATTTTTGACTCTTATGTGTTAGTTATAAGAGTTTGACTGTTGTTTGACAAAGTTTGACCAAATTTGACAAAAAAAATATTATTTTTTTTGTAAAAAATGGAAAAAATAATTTTTGTAACTCTTATATGATAATTATGTGTTAGTTATAAGAGTTTGACTGCTGTTTGACCAAAAAAATTATTATTTTTTTGTAATAAAATGGAAAAAGTGAATTTTTTTTTGACTCTTATGTGTTAGTTATAAGAGTTTGACTGCTGTTTGACCAAGTTTGACCAAAAAAATTATTTTTTTTTTTTGTAAAAAAAATGGAAAAAGTGAATTTTTTTACTCTTATGTGTTAGTTATAAGAGTTTGACTGCTGTTTGACCAAATTTGACCCAAAAAAATTATTATTTTTTTGTAAAAAAATGAAAAAAATAATTTTTTCAACTCTTATATGTTAATTATGTGTAAGTTATAAGAGTTGACTAAAACTTGACCAAAAAAGTAAAGTTGGGAAGAGATATGAGGGTATTTTAGTCTTCTTACATCATTTTGCTAGTGAGGGGTGTATGAGGAATTTTCCATCTAGATTTTCCTTATTTGGGTTTGAATCTGGGCTTAGGGGCCCTAGAGGCCAAGGCCCTTTTTTTTTCTTTTCTTTTTCGTTCAACTCTGATTCTATTGGTTTAGGTTTATATTTATACTTATACAAAACGACGTCGTTTTGATTTATTTATTTTTTTAAAAAAAATAAGTCAAGGAGGGCAATTGCCCCTGCTTGCCCCTACATACCTCCGCCACTGTTACAGACTATGTAATTTATCAACCTGTTCATGAGTCGTTCACTAAAAAAACAATTGGTTGATAAGAATTTGTTTTGTGCATTTTGCAATTCTTCAAAAAATTGTTTCTTTAATTATGTTGATGGAGGTGATGCTTTCCTTTTGGTCAGAAATAGGTTTAGAGAGAAAGGTGGATTGGGGTGATCATATTCAGCAAATTAAACATGAGAGAGAAGGAGGTGAGAGTGTAAATACTATGTGTGAGTTGGACCAATAAATAGTAGGAGGTATAACAGGAGGGATGGAAAGGAGAGAGAAGATTTGGATTCAAGTGGGATTTCCTGGATATACTTTCGGGATATAAACATATTTTGGCTTAAAGATCATGAACTTGTGACCGAACCCACATATTGATAATATTATTTCTAAACAATCCATTGTGTGTGGTCTTGTGGCTAATCAGATAAGATGACTGTGTTGGGTATGCTTATTACTTAACCCTCATACTTATGTTAGAATTGATTGATACCATCACCTAAGTTTGTTTTAAGGACTTTAGGACCCTATGTAAGAAGTTTTATAACTTCATTTTTTAGCTAAGTCCTCTTTATAGACTAGGCTTAGTATTTAGGGCTGAAGCTTTGGATTTGAGGTCACATGTGCAAATGCCTAAGTGTGATGCGCATGACCCTCGTGCGCAGCACCCTATGCGCACATCAATGCGCGTGGATTACATGCGCAGCACAGATCTGCCTCAAATCTCTTGTTTCTGACCTCACCTTTGTTCAGCTTGGAAAGCATCTTGTAAAAGTACGCTTATCAGAATGAGTCAAAGTGTTGATGTAGACAAACGACAAAACATGCACTCTCATCGGTGACACCATCAACTGCAAGAATGGGAACAAGTCTACTTTTATCAGCAAGCAGTGGATGTGTTGTGCTGCCATCTACCAGAAGAAGCGTTGGAGTTGGGATGAAATCATTTTTGAAGAATTAGTACGTTGGGTGCGCGTCTATAAGAAGAAGGCTGCTGATCCAAAGAGACCACCAAAGTACAAGACACATTACAGAATTCTAACTACAGTCTTTATGCGCTTTCCTTCTGTGCGCAATTTGGTGGATGAAGACCCCTCTATGAAAGTTGATGCGACTTCTACGCGCACGTATACTCGCGTATTCTTTCAGAATTTCCGCCGTGAAGTCAACAACTATGATTACTGCATGTACTGGGCTGCGGACCCTATTGAGGTGTTTGAAGATATTCACCTTGAAGATCAAGGGTCCCCTCATGTCTCTAGTGGTGATATATATGAGGCTTCTACAACTGAATCAGAATCTGAGAAAGAATCATTCTATGAGCCAGTCCCAAGCAGAGTAGGTGACAAAGAAAAAGGCAAGGGTCTAGCTGCTGATGCTCCGCCGCGCAAGAATAAGAAGGCAAAGCAATCTGCTGTGCCTGGGATTAAAATCAAAGAGCCTACTGTGCCTGCTCCGAAGCGCAAGGCTACTACTGACCCTGAGCCTCCAAAGAAATCCAAGAAATCTAAGGCTACTGAGCCTGAAAAGAAGAAAGAAAAAGAAGAAAGCCAAAGTCTCAAGAACCCTACTGGATGAATCTGATGACATCCAAGTAGAGGCTGATGATGTTGCTGCGCCTCCTCCTCCTCCTGCGCCTAAGCCAAAGCCCCCCTCTACTTCTACTCCTGCGCCTCAAGAAGATAAATTTGAAGGTGCTTTCAATGACCCTCTCTTAAGCCCTTCCAAATCCACTGGAACTTCCAAGGCTGCACCATCTAAGGGGGTGAAAGCCAAGGAGATGCGCAAGGATGTCTCCAGCGAGGATGAAATTCCTCTATCTGTTAAGTAGAGCACCCGTAAGGATCAGACTACGCCAAAGTGCCGCGTGAAGAAAATTGCTTCCAAGCGTCCCATGGTTTTATCTGATGATGAATTTGATTCTCCGCGTGCCGACTTAAATGCGTGTGAAGCTGCCAGGAAAGCAAGGCTGGAATCCATTGCGTAAAGGAATGCTGCGCAGCAAGCTTCAACCATTTTCATTGATGGTGAAGGTTTTGCTTATGATGCGCCCGATCCCACTGTGGACCCTGATGCGCCTATAATTGATGATGCTGCGGATTCAAGTTCAGAAGACTATGCTATTCATCAATCTCCTATCCACACGCATACATCTCCTGTTCGTGCGCAAGCTGCTATAACTGATACTGCTATTCCTGTGCACACTACTGGGGCTTCTCAAACTTCTCCACAAGTTATCCCCATAGTTCCTCCAGCAACTGCTCCCTCGGATCCTTCAAGTGCTTCAACAGACATGCGCCAAATCTTGGCCATGCTCCAAACCATCTAAGCAAATCAATTTGCCGCGCAAAACCAGCACTTCCAAGTGGTCACTGCGCAAGCTAAGATTCAAGAGCAACTGGATGCGCAGTCTGCAAGGCTAGATGCGCAAGCCAGTTTGCTACAGGCCATTGATTGTTCCATTAAGGGGTAGAGTTCAACAACAAAGGCAACCGGTGCTTCTGAAGCTGCAGCTGCGCATGCTTCCAGTTCTGGAGCTGCGCCCATACCGCCAAATTTTGATGCGCTGCACCAGGACATCCAGCATGACTTCGGTATTATCTTGACTGCGCTTACAAAGATCCCTTCTGTGCATGGGTTGAATGAAGCTTTGTTTTCCTTAGCTAAAACCATCAAAGAGATCATACAGATTGAGGTTGCCAAAGTTATAAACTCAATTGATAACTTTGCGCCCAGTGCCTCCAGCTCCTCCACCTCCGTTGATGCGCTCAAATCTCATATGACTGACTGCTTAGTCCAGTTTGGTGATACCTTCAATGGAAGAATGAACCAGGCTATGTTGGATATGCAAGCTAGCCAGAACATGGTTCAAGTGGAGTTGACCAAATCTATAGCGGATGCGCAGAAGGAGATTCTGGACTCTGTTGCTTCTGCTCAACAATCTCTGGCAAACCAATTTGGTTCCCTTGAGAATACATTTAACAGAGTCTCTGAAGACCTTCAAAAAGACAACGATCTGATGCGCTCCGGCATGAAAACATATGTTAACCAGGCTGTGGAATACAACGCCAAGTTTCAAGCTCAAGATAGAGATAATGGACAAGATTACCGGCCTGCAGAACGAGCTTAGGGAAGCACTTTATAGAATTAACATAGACTAGAGATGTAATTTTTTTTGATGCGCATATTTTGTAAGTTTTTGATGCGCATTTGTTTTTGCTTTTGATTTTTTCTTCCATTGTAAAACTTGTACTGTAACTCTTATCTTTCAAGTTTTAATGAGAAGAAATGCATCATTGTTTTTCACAAAACTTTGTTCAACTAAAACTTTTCGTTTGTGGAACAATGAATGATTTATTAAACCCTACATCATGCGCATATTCTTATCTGCTCATATTTCATTGCATGATGTTTAAACATTCAGTTTACACGCATACTCAAACTTAAACTCATAATATTTTTGTATGCACGGAATGATATTTCTGTCTTTCCCATAATGTAAGTTATTCTTTTGGATAGACTAGAAATCTATAACACTGGCTAGTGTGTGCATTGACTTGAGACATGATTTACCATTTATATTCTTATGGACATGTTTTTATCACGTACTTTGTATTGCCTTTGTTGTAGTAGGTAATGGCATCAATCATTTAGGGGGAGATTGTTGGGTATGCTTATTACTTAACCCTCCTACTTATGTTAGAATTGATTGATACCATCACCTAAGTTTGTTTTAAGGACTTTAGGACCCTATGTAAAAAGTTTTATAACTTCATTTTTTAGCTAATTCCTCTTTATAGACTAGGCTTAGTATTTAGGGATGAAGCTTTGGATTTGAGGTCACATGTGCAAATGCCTAAGTGTGATGCACATGACCCTCATGCGCAGCACCCTCTGCGCACATCAATGCGCATGGATTTCATGCGCATCACAGATCTTCCTTAGTCAAATCTCTTGTTTCTGACCTCACCTTTGTTCAGCTTGGAAAGCGTCTTGTAAAAGTACGCTTATCGGAATGAGTCAAAGTGCTGATGTGGACAAACGACAAAACATGCACTCTTAGCATACACGTAGATGGAGACGCGCCTCATGTTTGAAATTCAAAAAGAAGATAGCTGTCACCCTTCTAGAAGAAATTTGAAGTCTGTCAACTTGCTGTCTCCAACGGCTATAAAGGACAGCTGCGCACCAATCACGTTGCGACAGCACATCGTCCTTGCTGAAGCTCCCCAACGGCTAGTTCTTGGAGCTCCACTATAAATAGCCAGCTCTTCCTCATTTTCTAAGTTGCTTGTGCTTTTGCTTCCAAAGAGAAAGTTTGAAGATTTGAAGATTGCTTGCTCATTTCCAGAATTCCCAAGAACAACCTTCATACCTTCATACTCAATCCAAGCCCAGATCCTAAAAGCCTTTGTAACACCAGAATTTTTTGTGCTCTCCATCTTACAGATTTATAGAGCCCAGAATTCTGACACACACACCTCTTGAAGTTTTGATCTCATCGATCATACTTCTAGAGAAACACCCGTTATTGTCTAGGATTTGTTCTTTCATAGATTATAGATCTTTGAGTTAGTTTGTTCTAAATCATTGTAACTTGTAACTCTCTCATATTATAAGATCTTCATTAGAAATCCAAGACTAACCATCTTGGTAGAGGACGTAGATCTTTTCCCGATCGAACCTCTCCAAATAGCTTGTCTCTATAATCTGTTTTTCTTTCTACATTAATCATTTCTGATATATTGCTTTGCTTGATCTTGTAGATCTTATTGCGCAGATTGAATTGTGTTTGTGTGCTTATTGCCTTAGTTCCATTTTGCGCCACTCTTTAAACCATATCTTAGTGCGTGCGTATTTACACTTCTGCGCATCTCCCTACGCATAAGTGATTGCTTTAAATTTCCGCTGTGCATTTCACACTCTTGCCGCGCGCTATACTTATCCAAATTAAGAGTCGTGCGCATTTGCCATTGATTTGCAAAAGGGTTTGAAAAGAATTTTAAAACGATATTCACCCCCCTCTAGCATTTTTTATACCCTTGTTGCCCTTCTGGGACCAACAAACTGAATTTAAGAAATTTAATGAAATTATTATTACGTTATTATTTAAACATTCATCTTGCATTTATTTTTGTTTACATATGCACTTATGTTTTTATCAGTGGATAAAAAGTGTATTTTTGATATCCGCAAAATAATAATTGTAGAACATATATATCATTGTCTCTTGAGCTTATATTTAGAAAATGTAAGTTCTAAAAATTAAATTATTTATAGACAAACAAATATTATATAGTGAAAATATTGTAAATATATATCGTACATTACACGTGGATTGCACATGTTCAAATATTGTAATGTATAATCTAATTGAACATTTTTTCTGTATTGCTTTCCGAGGTTCTTCATTCATATATGATTGAAGAATCCAGGTGATTGAATTGTTCTAAAAGTAATTTAGTCTATTTTACATTTATTAATTACCGTTCTTAATATGTTTTTAAAAAAAAATCAAACAACAAGTAATTTAAAGGGAGTATATGTAAGTGTATAGTTAACATTTTCAAAACATACGTTAAGTCATTAGTAATCTGAATTGACACTCATGAAATTGAAATATCAATAAAAGTTAAATATATTTCATCTCGAAAAAAACAAATAAAACGAAGTAAACAAGTTACAATAAAAAACCCAAATCAAATAGAAAAATGACAATAAAACAAATTAAAAAGTTAATTTTCAGCTCAAATCAAGAACACAACCACCATTATTTAGCATGAAACAAGCAAATTCAAAATAGAAAAGGGAAAAATGATGAGAATTGCTGAGCTTTTGTACTTTGTCAATGCCGCTGAAGTACTACCTTGTTTTGCCAAGTTTGGTGGAGGAAAGTGTTTTGGGAGAATGCAACAAGTATGATTGAAGTTCATGGATTTGTAGCCTTGAGGACAAGGCTGTTGTAAGGAGGGTGGTATTGTAACAACCCAACATTATGGAGGGGCTGTTTGGTACTTAAATAATTGATTGGTGAGGGCAACAATGCCAAACCACCAAAGGGGCACGTGAATGGCTCGTGTAGGAAGTTTAGGTTAGCGTCGGCAGTGCATATATGGAGGGGATTGCATTGACAGAAAGGGTGTGAAGATTGTTGAGTATTTTCTTAGTCATAGTTTAACTTTCGTTATTGCTTTAGGAGTAGTTGTAGTATCTTAATTCTTCTTTTTCAGTAGTTCAATTCCATAGTCTAATGCTCTGTTCTTCATTATCGAGAGTTCTTAATATAATTTCAGTTGGATTTCCTCTTTACTCCATAAATTTGGATCAAGTCTGTTACAATGAGCCTCGACCTGGTTACCAACAATCGCAATAAAAGTCAACTCGTCCCACAAAGTAGAACGATCTTCATCAGTAACTTGAACACCTAGTTCTATAAATACACAATTTCAAGTCTATACACACGCACTTTCATCTGCAGATAGTGGCCAAAATATGAAAAACCCCCCAAAGTATACACCCATTCCCACTTTGCACCCTCGCGCGAATTTTGTCCCAAAGTGGCACTTTAATTATCCCTCAATCCCACTTTGCACCCTACCACCTAACGAAGTTAGAATTTTAACAAAAAATGATCATGTGCATAGCATGTGAGGGCCATTTTGGTTATTTACTTTGAAAAGAGAAGGGCATGGATGTCAATTTATAGTTGATCATCCTTCACCCGAATCCACTAGTCAACAATGTTGGGATTAGAGTCCTAAACTACAAGGAAGAAAAGGGGAGAAGGAGTCCAAGTCGTGGGGAGTTGGAAGAGTCGAAGAGGAATTCGAAAAGAAGGAAGAAAACTACATGGCGTAGCAGGCGGGCGCCTGCCCTTGGCAGAAAGGATCAGATTCTGGGAAAAGAATCTAGGCGGGTGCCAGGTGGGGTGCGAGCGGGCGCCTGGTGCCGGATCTGGTTTCCTGATTTATTTCCTATTTTGATTGTATCTCTTCCAAACGACTTAGGGTTTCCTTGTAAACCTATATAAGCATAATTTCGTCCAGAATATTGTGTACCCAAAAGGAGAGAGATAGGATATCAAGAGAGAGCACAAAATAGTGTGTAGGAGGGGACCGAGGGCCTAGGAGAGCCATGTGGGCGATCCTACAACCCGGCCATAGTCATATTGTTTGTGTGTTCTTGGGGAGAGATAATAATATATAGGAGAGGGTTGTTCATGGATAGTTGCTATGCTCAATCTGAGTGAGTGCATATGTAAACTGTAACAATCAACATATTATTATAGTGATATCCTGGCTTGGGGCCTCCGGATGTAGCCACATGGGGGTGGTGAACCGGGTTAACAAATTATGGTGTTCTATGTTCTTTCATATTATTATTCATGTGTTGAATTTATTTCTCCATGTTGATGACTGCTCGTATGGGCTAGTGGATGTGGTGATCCCCCCAATTCCCTAACAAACAACCACCGCCACCAATCAACACCACCACCACCAGTCAACAACCACCATCACCACAAAGTCGCCCAAAAATCCGACAACTCCCTCTGAATCTGGCCTTAACCAACAACATAAAGATCAAAATACATAATCAAAAACCAGAAGATCTAAATATTAAGCTTCCATTAATTCAAAAAACCTAGATCTAGGAGACTCAATGAAGATCTGAAATGTGAAAATGGGTGGGGAGGATCGGATTGGGGAGGAGAGAGAGAGAGAGGAGGGGCCAATTGAGAGGGAAGAGGAACTGAGAAGGAAGGGGAGGGGAGGGGAGAATTGGGGAAGAAGGGAGAGAACATGGGAGTGGAGAAGGGACAGCCATGGGATGGTGAAACGGGGCAGACAGAGGGAGGCGAAGGAGGGGCTGAGAGAGGGCGTGCGAAGGAGCGGAAAGGGGGGAGGGCGGGTGTGGTTCTTCGGGTGGGGTGAGAGAAAGGGTCACTGACGAAAATTGGTGTAAGGTGGGTTGGTCTGGGTAATGGCCGAAGAAGGGTTAGGAAGGATTGGGGAAGATGAAGATGATGATATAGGGTGATGAATCTGGAAAGGTGATTTTTCTTTTTTTTTTTTTTTTTTTTTTTTTTTTTGGTTTAGTTAGGATATTTTACCTTCTTAAGGGTACAAGCTTAATATAATATAAATATTTTTAATAAGTGAAATTAGAATAATCAGTTTATTTTTTACTATAAAATAAATTTATTACTTTAGATAAGTACTAGTATTTTGTTTTGATACTAATAATATTATATATTTAAGTTAATATAAGAAAATTTTAATTTAATGAGAATGATAAATTAAATAATACTAATTTAAAAGTTAATATGAGAATGACCAAAACAACCCTCACATGATATGCACATGATCATTTTCCGTTAAATTTCTAACATCGTTACATTGTAGGGTGCAAAGTGGGATTGCGGGTTAGTTAAAGTACCACTTTGGGACAAAATTCGCGCGAGGGTGTAAAATGGGAATGGGTGTATACTTTGGGGGCTAATCATATTTTGGCCGCAGATAGTTGACTAATGTTCCTCATCTCCACATAAGTTGATTAGTTTGTTGATTTTGAAAAAAATAGGGAGCTAGCTATTACTATCCATCTAAACACTAAAACAACAAAGAAAGAAAGAGTTCCGCTGAAGAAATTGCAAAACATGGTTTTGAAGGGTTTAAGTTTTCGTACATTTCTCCGAACAAAAGTGAGCAAAGATGAAGGTTACGCCCGGGTACATAAAGATAGTTTCATTTACTTACTATGGTCAAAAGTATGGGTGTGTATGAAAGAAAAGAAAGTTGGGTAAAAGATAATAAGTGAAAAATAAGATAATTAGTGAAAAATTATGAGTATAACAAATAGATCTCATAAATAAGAAATACTCCCTCCATCCCAAAATGATATTCTCATTTGCCATTTCGCATTGTCCCAAAAAGTTTTTCTCATTTCTACAATTTAAGCTTAAAATGGCATAAACACAACATGACTAGTAAAGCAAGTGTTCATATCCTTAAAAAATTTGAATAGTCAAATGTGAAGATCATTTTAGGATGGAGGGAGTATGTAAAATTTACATTTTAAGAAAACATGTCTTTTCTTTTCAATAAAACACTAAAATAATAAAATAAGTAATTTATTATGAGTCGGGGAGTATAAAGAACAAATCTATAATATAGTATTTTAAAGTTGGTGAAACTTACCTTGGGAATGACACGTAAGCCAAAAATTGGTTTATCTTGATTTAGAGGATGCCATGTAATATGACTTTTAGAATCATGGAGGCTTTTGGCATTCTCCTACCTAGGTAAAAATAATAGGTAATATCCATAGGTATGATAGTAGGTAATTTAGTGATTCTATAAGAAGACAAGAAGAGATTTATATCTAATAGAATATGTACTCTTATATATAGAGTATTAGACTAGGTAGATATATACTCTTATATATAGAGTATTAGACTAGGTAGGGTTTGGATGTATTAAAGAATAATTCATTAAGAAGTGACTTTTTAGTTTTTGACTATTCAAATTTTCATAATTCAATGGCTTTGATCCTTTCATGTATTCCAAGAGACAACATATTATTCAAAACCATTGAATTATGATGGAATTCTTAAAGTTTAAAGAGTATCAAGTGAACTTGAAATCATATAAAATGAAAAGATAAGATGAACCATTGTAATAAATAATGCTAAAATCTAAAAAGTCTCTAACTTACATTTTATTAATATGACTTGCATTTATGCTAACATATAAAAAGTCTCTAACTTACATATTATTAATATGACTTGCATTCATGATCTCATAAGTTATAAGACTCTTCAACTTTAAAGACTACTACAAAAAATATAAAAACCAAACATTTATTTATCAAATAGTACTTTTAAGCTCTCAACTCTACCAAAAAGACACCCTTCTCATTTTAGATGCAAGGATAATTTCATTGTTCATACTTTTCTATACATAAATGAAGCCAATGGAAAGAAGACGACGCAATGATTTATCAACCCTCCATATCGGTAATATAATATTATATTTCAATATTTCATGCATTATATACTAACTATTGTATTTGTTGTTATATTATTTTTTGTAGGTATTCCTTCAAAAGAAATTGCTAAAAAAAAAAATCGTGCTATGAAGCGTGCTTCTTTGATGAGTAAAAAAAATAAAAAAAGAAGTTCAAATTTACAAGCGAAAGAGAAGGAATGAACAAGCATGTCGAAAGATGGACGAGAAACTTTTTTCGGCCAATCAGGTTTGAAGTCAGGTTTCTTCCATATAACTAAAGTCTCTTGCAGAGTTTAAGAATAATATTCATAATAAAATTTGGGAAATTTGGGTAGTTAACCTATACACACAAGCGGCACACACAACACACACACATGTATATATATATATATATATACACATTAAACACACATGCAATTTTCCATATCCTCAAACTTTTATTTTGTTTACAGATTCATCAATGCATATATCATAACGGACGAATAGTTCCAGGAAAAGAAATTTACTATTGGATAATGAAATTGGTACCACATCCAATTACAATGTTAGGACATCAGGTATGTTGAATTTGTTAATTTAATAGAGTATGTAAAATTGTTGCAGTTAATTACTAAGTTTAGTTAATTACAAAGATTTAGAGAAAACTACAATAGCTATTGTATCTAACATATCAATTCAGACGGAATGAGTATATAGGTAGTTAGGGCTAAGTAGTAAGCAACGGGTCTTCATTTCATAACTTTTCATAGCTTCTCACATATGTGACTGAGTGTATATATTAAATATTTTACAAAAACATGCCCGCATTCCTATGACTATTCAGCAATTTAGGAGAGAAATTTACTTTCACCAGTAATTAACCTTAGGAGAAATTCAAAACGGAAATTATTAACAAAAAGTTTGGGATGGAAGGAGTATAACTAACAAATCCAGTTTAACCTTCAAATAAATGATTTAAATTTCATTATCAAATCATTTTAGCAATAACATGATCTTTGAAAAAGGTAAAAAAATGAGACAATTTAAATTCCCCATAATGTCATTAGGTGTTCTAGCTCCCATGCGGAGCACGGGTTTATTTTCTAGTAAAATATAATTGTTGATGTGTATTGAATTTCTCGGTAACAAAATAAAATGAGGTAAAAGTAAGTACTACTAATTGAGACTGCCAGTATTATTTACTCTCCCGTCTCAGCACAAGTAGGATTTCTTTCCTTTTAGGCCGTCCCAAAACAATTGAGACTGCAAAAAATGATAATGTTTTAATACTCCTTCCGTCCCACCCGAATTAGATTTTTGGGTTGGGCACGGGGATTAAGGAAAAAGGGTTAGTGGAGTAGGTGTTGTGAGTATGAAAAGTGAAGTAGTAGAGAGAAAGTAGGGTAGAGAATAATGAATGGAAAGTTGTTGTAAGTGTGAATGTGAGTCCCATTAAATAAAACACTTCCATTTTTGGGTTGTCCTAATTTAAATGGGACACCCAAAATGGAATTTGTACTAATTCGAGTGGGGCGGATGGAGTATATACATATTCAACCAACTCACCATTTAACCCCATTTATTCTCTATCTTCATTTTCCACCACTCAATTTATTCAACAAACACTACTATTTACCCCCATTATCTCTCTTTATTTTCTGTCACACATACGCTTTTCTCTTACTTATTGTGTCCACTCCTCTAGTCCTACTCTTATTTATTGTGTCCACTCCTTTAATCCTACTTGTGCTGACGGAGGGAGTATTCCTTAATTTCCGTACACAACTTATTTTGTGCAAATAATTGTGAGATAGAGTAGATATTTTGACTTGCAAGTTGCACTGCTGTTCCCCTCCCTCTCCTCACCGTCACTCATTTTCAACCCAATATCTAAAAGTCAGATTCGTTTATTCTATACTGTTGGTCGGTAAATGTTTAGTACTCCGTCCAGAGTAGAGAATCTAGATCAAAAGTCTTATTTTCTATTTTGATACGTTTTAGAGTAAAAGTCTTATTTTCTATTTTGATACGTTCTAAAGTAGGAGTCATTCCTAAAATAGAATCTTTACTATTCAGCCCACCTATTCTTTCTCCTATTTTATTTTTATACTCATACCACCGATCAATTCACTATTCTCTCCGGCTCATTCTCTCTCTAAGCGTGCAAATGAGGGTAGGACTTAATCTGGTACAGAGGTACAGAGGGAGTACTATTTTACAAATAATTCATCTTTGCCGCCGTCTTGATCCACCACAGTACTAGAAATAAATTGTGAGATGACGAATATTTCGACTTCAACTTCGACAATGGAAAATCACACTCTCGAATTTGCAGTCAACGGAGAGAGATTCCAGCTCTCCTCTGTTGACCCTTCCACTACTTTGCTCCAATTCCTCCGTTCCCAAACTCCATTCAAGAGTGTCAAGCTCAGTTGTGGTGAAGGTATTGCAATTTTATTTTATTTTATTGCTCTTAATGATTGGTTTTTGATTTTTGATTTTTTTTTCTTTCCATTTTATGATATGGGTTTGTATGTTTAATTTCTGACATGGAAAAATATCAAATTGGCTGAATTTTATCCTGGCAACCATGACCCATGTTGTGGATTAATTGGTCAAGTGATTGTTATCAATTTTGGTGTGGATTGGTCTACTCTAGTGCAAGTTATTGCAGTCAACTTGTTCAATTTGACTGAACTGTTTTGGGGAATTTGGTGCTTGTGTTGTTCTTGGTGCTTGATTTTTGCAACTTAGTGATGTAGGTTGGTCCCTTTTCTAGTATTAGTTATTATAATACTCAACCTGTTCTCTTTGATTGATATGATTTGAAATGTTTTTGATCCTACACATTCAGCCATTGACTTTTGCTAGTCAGTAATACTCCCTTCGTCCCTCTTTTAACTTACAAAAATTGAGTTTTGCACATTAATTATGGAAAAAGTGAAAGGTCATGTGTTGTGAGTGTAGATAGTCGGGTAAGAGAGAGAAAGTGGGATAGAAAATAGTTAGTGGATAGTTGTTGTGAGTATGACAAGTGGGTCCCATTATTTTAAAAGTATTAAATCATTTCCATTTTAAGACTTTGTAGATTAAAGTGGGACAACTAAAATGGCAATTTTTTTGTAGATTAAAGAGGGACGGAGAGAGTATGGGTTAGACTGTTTTGATAGTATCAATCTGAATCTTTTTTATTTGATGGAACTTGATTGCAAATTTTAGAATTGTAGACCATTTTGGTGCTTGTTTGAGTGTTTTTTTTTTTTTTTTTTTTTTTGAGAGGACTTGTTTCAGTTCTTAATGATTGATTTTTGCTGTTTTGATTTGGGTTTGGTATATGCTTGTACAAGTTATCATACTCCGCCTGTTCAATTTGATTTATAACCCCTTTGCAAATGTTGGTATTTTATGTTAGAGAAAAGTGATTTTGAAAGAAGAAAAGAAGAATTGAACAAGCAGCAAAGGGTCCGACCGGACCCAAGCTACGTCGGAAAGGTTTTCTGAAAAGCTAAAGGTCCGGCCGGACCATGGGGTTTCGAGCCTGATTTGGTTTTGCGCTGTCCTGGCTTGTTCCGAAAGTTAATTAAGTCTTTCTTGGATTTAATTAAGGACTCCTTCTGTCTTCTGGTTTAGGTCTCTAGCACTATAAATACTAGTTGTAAAATTAGTAGCCTCCACGGTGATTGACATTGAAAGAGAGTAAATTAGAGATCAATAATTCCAGATCTAGGGTTTGCACAGTTAGGAATTTTGTGATCAAAATTCGTGCAACATAGATTAGTGTGATCGTCAGATTTATCTTCTTGTAATTGTTTCTCCGGCCATATTAATAATATTTGTTTCCATCTGCCCGTGGACGTAGCCAATAGGTTGTTGGTGAACCACGTAAAATCTGTGTTCTTACTTGTTGATTTGCGTTCATTATTATCTGCTATCTCTTGGGTCTGATTTACTAATATTTAAAGCAGAGAGGTGTTTTTGTTGATATTAGGCATTGAATTTTTGCATACCGTGATCTAGGTTGTTCTATTTTATAGTTATCATACTCAGCAGCTTAGTATTACTAAATCCATCTGCAAAGTGTGTGACAGTAGCGAAATCGTTCTTTTGTGGCTTTTAATATATTTTTTTGCATATTGTTATATACATTAGCTATCATAATTAGTACTCCCTTTGTCCCTAAATGAATGTCCATTTCCAATAAATTTTTGTCCCGAAATGAATGTCTTTTTTGAAAATAACTTTGTCCCTAAATGTTTTTTTTTACCAATTTTTTTTCACCAGTCTCTTTATACTTGCAAAACTAAATGTTTGGAAAGTTGATTACACGAATATATATGAATCTTTGCCGCTAAATTATATGAAACTAGAGATATTCGTATGTCCCTTAAAATGAAATTTGGACATTCATTTAGGGACAGAGGGAGTAGTTATTTTTGCGCATGTTGTTATTTAAGTTAAGCTATCATATTTAATCTGTACAATTTGACTTTTACAAATTTTACTATAGATCATGAGTGTTCTTGATGATTGTTTTCATCATACTTTACCTATCCAAAATGATTGAACCCTTTTCTGAATTTCACAATCGTAGGCGGCTGTGGTGCTTGTAATGTTCTGTTATCCAAGTATGACCCAAAGCTTGGTCAAGTTGAAGATTGTACCGTAAGTTCTTGCCTTACTCTTCTTTGTAGTGTGAATGGGTGTTCAATCACTACAAGTGAAGGCCTTGGGAATAGCAAAGACGGGTTCCATCCCATTCATCAAAGATTTGCGGGTTTCCATGCTTCTCAATGTGGCTTTTGCACTCCTGGAATGTGTGTTTCACTCTTTTCCGCCCTTGTCAATGCAGAGAAAACACATCGGCCCGAGCCCCCAAAAGGGTTCTCTAAGCTTACTGTTTCAGAAGCTGAAAAGTCTGTTTCTGGGAATCTTTGTCGTTGTACTGGTTATCGACCCATTACAGATGCGTGCAAGAGTTTCGCAGCTAATGTTGATATCGAAGATTTGGGGATTAATTCCTTTTGGAGAAAGGATGATCCAATCGATGTAAAGGTTAGTAATCTACCTTTGTATGATTCAAAGAAACATATATGTATGTATCCTGAGTTCTTGAAGAAGGAATGTGAGCCATTGATTTTGAATCATAAAACAAAATCTTGGTATACTCCCGTTACAATCAAGGAGCTAATTAGGTTACTGGAAACCAATTTTGCTGAAGATGGTACGGAGGTAAAGTTGGTTGCTGGTAACACAGGGGCTGGTTATTACAAAGAAATAGACCAATATGACAATTATATTGATTTACGGTACATTCATGAGCTTGCTTTTATTAGACGCGATGACAAGAAGATTGAAATTGGGGCAACTGTAACAATCTCTAAAGCTATTTTGGCTTTGAGGGAAGTAGGGGAAGGTGATTTAAGCTTAGAAGGGGAGCTTGTGTTCAAGAAGCTTGCTGACCATTTGGAAAAAATTGCTACACAGACAATCAGAAACACGGCCAGTATAGGGGGTAACTTGGTAATTGCGCAAAGGAATCATTTCCCTTCAGATATTGCCACAATACTTCTTGCTGTTGATTCAAAAGTTAGAATCATGAACGGGTTTTTCAAAGAGGAAACTATTACACTCGAAGAGTTCTTTGCAAGGCCTGGGTTAGACTCGAAAAGTGTTCTTTTGAGTGTTCAAATTCCTTATTGGAGGCCGCTTCAAAATGGTTGCTATAACAATGATTCCGACACTAGCCTCCAAAATGGTTGCTATAACAATGATTCCGACACTAAATTAATGTTTGAAACTTATCGTGCGGCCCCACGGCCTCTTGGAAATGCGTTAGCATATCTAAATGCTTCTTTCTTGGCTGACGTTTCTTCACATGAAAATGGAGTTTTAGTAAATAGCATTAGATTGAGTTTTGGTGCATATGGGACAAAGCAAGCAATAAGGGCAAGGAAAGTTGAAGAGTATTTAACTAGTAAGATTTTATGTGTTGATGTTCTATATGAGGCTTTGAAATTAATTAGTAAGATTGTTTCACCAGATGAAGGTACTTCAGACCCTGCTTATCGGTCAAGCTTGGCTGTGGGTTTTCTGTTTGACTTTCTATTCCCTCTGATTGATTCAAAACTGAGGGTTGATAACACCCACTTTGATCATAATGAAAATCGAGAGTTGCTGTCATCTGCAAAGCAGGTTGTGGAATCAAGTCAAGATTATCATCCGGTGGGTGAACCAATAAAAAAAACCGGTGCCGCTCTCCAAGCTTCTGGTGTGTTATGCTTCTTATGGTTTCCATTTTTCGCTTTGGTCTGTGCTTAGTTTGTCTTTCATTATTTTGGAGCTTGAATTTTTATTTTCTCTTCTCTTCTAAAGAAGAACGAAGGGTATGTAGTGTGGTACATCCTAAGTAGTAATATGAAGAATTTTGATGAAAAAGAAAAGGTCAAACAAATAGCACTTTATTCTCATTTCTCTTGTCATGCTCCTGGATCTCGCCATTCCTCTTTCCGGCCATCTATGAGTCTATGTTCATAATTATTATTAATGATAATTTTTTGCTTCTATTTTCCATGTTTTCCTTGTTTTTTTTTTCTTTTGGGTATTGATGTCGGGAGTGTGCTATTCGATGGTTATATATACTCCCTCAGTCCCAAATTAAATATCGCATTTGAATTGTCAACGTTTTTAAGGAAGATGCTTTATGCTTTACTAGTTGGTACATTACTTGTACAATAATAAAATTGCACCAAGTCTTTTTCCTTATTTAGAAAGGCTCCATTTATTTTGGAACATACCAAAAAGGAAAATGCAACATTTCTTTTGAAAAGGAGGGAGTATATAAAAACCCACGAGTGTTTCCTTCCTACCTTCTTCCTCCTCCTTTGTTTGAATACAATTTGAAGCTTCTGATTTGATTAACTAATTATCACTTCAACGAAAGTGTTAAAGCAATTTACTTTCTCTTTTCACTCTCTCTCAATCTTACATGTAATTATTATATTAGGCTTGGTATACTCCCTCCGTCCCACATCAATGTGCACACTTTCCCATTTGGGAGGTGTCAGTGATAAGTATCACTTCCTATAATGGACAACTTTTTTTTTTTTATTATTATTATTAGTATATTTACAGTACCACACTTGTCATGCTCACATACGAAGATTGTTGGTCCCACATGCAAGTCACATCCAACTATCATACTCAGAACATTTTTTCCACTCACAAAACTTATAAATATATTTATTTACTCCTTAATGCTCATGCCCAACAGTAGTTGTGCACATTGAGCTGAGACGGAGGGAGTATTTGTTAATTGGTCTTGTCTAAAACTTCCAAACTACAGAAACACTTGGATTACTCATAGTTTCACTTACCAATCATATAGGTGAAGCAATATACGTGGATGACATCCCTTCTCCAACAAATTGTCTTCATGGAGCATTCATTTATAGCACCAAGCCTATCGCACGGGTAAAGGATATAAAATTCAAAGACAATTCACTACCAGTTGGAGTGGAAGCTGTTGTATCTTGGAAGGATGTGCCGAAAGGAGGAGCAAATGTAGGAGCAAAGAGCTTCTTTGGTTATGAACCTTTATTTGCTGATGATCTGATTGAATGTGCTGGTCAACCTCTTGCTTTAGTGGTTAGTCAATTTTTATATGGTTACTTTCTCCGTCCCGCCTACATGGTGATTTTTTGTTCGCATTCCGCCTAACTGAGTTACAGAATTATAATATTAGGTTGCAGATTCACAGAAGAATGCAGATATAGCAGCAGAACTAGCCGTGGTTGAGTATGATACTGAAAACATGGGCCCACCCATTTTAACTGTTGAAGAGGCTGTTGAGAAATCGAGCTTTTTTGATGTCCCTCCTTTCTTATCTCCGTCACCAGTGGGTGACTTCTCAAAAGGAATGGATGAAGCTGATCAAAAAATCCTCTCTGCTGAGGTACATAACGATAATTTCAGCTTCTATGAAGACAATGGTTGAAAATCTTATAATTTTCTAAATTCCCCACCAAGATAGTTAATTTTCAAACTCGCTAGCAACATTTGAATTTAAACTAGGCGGGAAATGAAGGTTTATATAGTCAATTTCTTTTTAAAAGGTTTTCTTTAAGGGAAATGCTACTCTTTTGGGAGGATACAAAAAGGAGTACTCACTTCTAGTAGGATTGACGGAGTAGTTTATTTATTTATTTTATTGTTTTTTTCTCAAACATTACTTTTAAAACTCTAGTTTTATGCCACTACACTCCTCTGAAATATTTTCTTATGGCCTTGTTATCGAGTTTCTTGTTTACTCTGATGATTCAGATCCGGCTTGGGTCACAATACTATTTCTATATGGAGACACAAACTGCCTTAGCTGTCCCGGATGAAGACAACTGTATGGTGGTTTACAGTTCGATTCAATCCCCTGAGTTTGCTCACAGTGTGATTGCAAGATGTCTTGGTGTTCCCGAACACAATATCCGTGTTATCACAAGAAGGGTTGGAGGAGGCTTTGGTGGCAAGGCCATTAGAGCTATGCCGGTGAGTATCCTACCCTCCGTCCCCGAAAGACAGTTCCATTTGACTTTTGGTGGTCAAGACAAGTGAACATTGAGCAAAAATTAATGTCAATTTTATCATTCTAGTGAATTCCTAAAAATTATTATTGATAAATCATTAAGTGATATATCAGTAGCAAATATTAGAGTTTCATTGGGATAATTGAATTGACATTAATGTTTAGTCAAAGTTCACTTGTGTTGACCATCAAAAGTCAAATGAGACAATCTTTCCGGGATGGAGGTAGTATTTTATATGCCCATGTTTACATCCTTTAGCATACCACTTACGAGCTTGATGTTTTAGATTGCAACAGCATGTGCCCTTGCAGCACACAAACTACGCCGTCCGGTCCGATTATACCTAAATCGCAAGACTGACATGATTATGGCAGGAGGAAGACATCCGATGAAGATAACTTACAGTGTCGGGTTCAAGTCTAGTGGGAAAATCACGGCCTTACACCTGGACATTTTAATTAATGCAGGTTGGTCAATGGATATAAGCCCCATCCTGCCGCATAATATGGTGGGTGCACTCAAGAAGTACGATTGGGGTGCTTTATCGTTCGATTTTAAAGTGTGCAAGACAAATCAATCTAGTAAGTCCGCGATGCGGGCCCCTGGAGAAGTCCAGGCATCTTTTATCGCGGAAGCTGTAATAGAGCATGTTGCATCTGTACTATCTCTAGAAGTTGATTATGTCAGATACATAAACATTCACACAATAAACAGCCTAACTCTTTTCTATCCTCGAAGTAAAGGGGAGTCTGAAGAATATACTCTGCCTTCTATATGGGATAAGATGGGCAAGTCATCAAACTTTGACCAAAGGGTAGAAATGGTAAAACAGTTCAATCTGATTAATAAATGGAAGAAAATGGGAATTTCTCGAGTTCCTATTGTACATGAAGTGATGGTTAGATCAGCACCAGGGCGAGTGAGTATTTTGTGGGACGGGTCTATAGTTGTGGAAGTCGGTGGAATTGAGCTTGGGCAGGGTCTTTGGACAAAGGTAAAGCAAATGACTGCATTTTCTTTAAGTGCAATTCAATGTGATGGGACGGAGGATTTGTTAGAAAAAGTACGGGTCATTCAAGCAGATACTTTGAGCTTAATTCACGGGGGTTTTACTGCTGGGAGTACTACATCTGAATCAAGCTGTGCAGCAGTTAGACTTTGTTGCGATATTTTGGTTGAGAGACTCGCTTCTTTGAAGAAAAAGCTTGAGGAACAAATGGGTTCTGTAACATGGGACATTTTAATTCTCCAGGTATCTTTCTAAGCAAATCTTGATCAAGTACAATGTCTTGAACATTCTTATTCATCGTAGTTTTGTGATTTCTTGAAAATGCAGGCACATTTCCAATCTGTTAGTTTAACGGCGAGTTCTTTCTTTGTACCCGACTCAGCTTCTACGCAATACCTAAATTATGGTGCTGCGGTTTGTGAGGTAACTTTTACACACTTCTAAGTTTACGCCTTGAGTGTTGTTCTTGGGGTGCTCAATATTTTATGAGCATATATATTGTCAGTTGTCACCTGAGAATGTTTTCCTTGTTCAGCACCCATCTTTCTTAGGTAATGCTAAAAAGGCGTAAATTTGCAGGTAGAGATAGATCTTCTTACTGGAGGAACCAATATTTTGCGAGCTGATATCATTTATGACTGTGGGCAGAGCATGAACCCTGCTGTAGATTTGGGACAGGTTCTCTTTATTTTTTAGCATTCGTATTCAGCACATTCTGAACGGGTTAATTCCATTGCCCACCACTGAGGTTTGAACAAGTATCATTTGCCCCTCCCCCCCCCCCCCCGAGTTTTGATTATGTCTCACTTTTCTCCTTCTGTTAATTTCATGCAAGCTAAATGACTATTTTACCCTTAAATGGCTATTTTACTCCTCAATGCAAAGTCGATAATATTAAAGACTAGGAGAGGGGGGAAATAGTCCTTTTGCTTACGTAACATTGACAATAGGGGGAAATGAGACGCAAGTGAACTTGTCCAAACCTGGCCAATGAAGTTAACCCCAGTTTGAACTTTGATGTATGATATGAATCATACTATAAATACAGTACTAGAATTTGAATTTCTGTTCATATAATCGCTGTGAAATGTTTTTGAAATTTTGTGTGGTCAAATTAACTGGCAATGCCTCGACCTGTGGATTTGAAAATCTTTTTCCTTGCAGATTGAAGGAGCTTTTGTACAAGGATTAGGATTTTTTATGGTTGAAGAATACCTGACGGATTCTGAGGGCTTGGTGGCTGTAGATGGGACATGGAACTATAAGATACCAACTTTGGATACAATACCCAAACAATTCAACGTGGAAGTAATGAATAGCGGACATCACCAAAAACGTGTTCTCTCGTCAAAAGGTATTTTCTTCATATTTTTTCATCCCTCGGACATGAATCATTTTGATTGATTAGATAACTGAAAGTTATATCCTAGAAGAATGTGATATGTTTTAAAGATGGAAAAGGAAAACCAATAGTTTGACTTTCAACTAAATCTCTACATTTCCCCTCAAAACATTTGAATTTAGTCTAGGTGGCAATATTTGAAATTTTGAATTCAGACTAGGAGGGGAAATGGAGGTTAATTTTCCTCCATTTATTGCTTTAAAAAGGTTCCTTAAAGAGAGAAATGTTACTCGGGCGGCCAAAGAAAGAATACACACCTCTTCTACTGAGACGGGAGTAGCAAAAATGCACAAATACCTTTCCTAGCACATTATAGACTTATAGTATTACAATTATACATTAGAATATACGTACTCCCCCTGTCCCAGAAAGATAGTCTCATTTTGACTTTTTATGGTCAACAAAAATAAATTTTGACCAAACATTGGTGTCAATTTAATGATCACAATGAAATCCTAAAAATTGTTATTGATAACTCACTTAATGATTTATCAATTACAAATTTTAGAATTTCACTAGAATGATTAGATCGTCACCAATGGTTGGTCAAAGTTCATTTTTGTTGACCGCAAAAAGTCAAAATGAGACTATCTTTCTAGGACAGAGGGAGTATTATTTGCTCAATGCAATTATAAATTACAATATACTATTATTTGCTAAAGGTGAACTTAGTAAATTCCCTGAAAAAATGACACTCTTTAGAGACTGAGGGAGTAAACATAAAAGTGACGCTAATTTTTCTATAAAGATAGTATTCCGTTCCTGAATCTCGTTTCTCACACACATCAGAACAACAACATACACCCGAAAAATGAACAATTTATATATAAATTCACCTAAGATGACATTTTTTTTCAGCTTCTGGAGAGCCACCTTTACTCTTGGCAGTTTCAGCTCATTGTGCAACAAGAGCAGCCATTAAAGCAGCAAGAAGGGAGCTTCTTTCTGGGGACGGATCTAATTCAAAAATAGTAAATTTGGATGTTCCTGCTACGATGCCTGTTGTGAAGAAGCTCTGTGGGCTTGACAATGTGGAGTCCTACTTACAGAGCTTGTTACCTGAAACATGAACATGAACATGCTACTACTCTCTCTATCAAGGTATTTTCTCTTTCTACATACACGCGTGTGCCTGTAGAAATGTGATCGACCCTTTAGGTTAAGTCAATGGTTACATGAATGATCTGTGTTAATTATCGTAAATTGCAGGGTGGCCAATTAGAAATGAGTATTTAAGCCAATGTTGATGTACAAAGAATAAACTTAATCATATCTACAAGTTCATAAGTTCCACACACACACACATGCACACATATGTACAGTATGTTCATTTTGAATCTTTACTTTTGTAAACACTCCATTTATAGATTCAGATCAAGTTTGTTGTTTTATCCAACTGACCTTATATGCCATTGCTACATCTTGGGCCATTTACTATCACTGCTATTGCCAACAATAACGGTGTTACGTTTATGCCCAATTTATGTTTACTTATTAGCATACGAAGGATGAACCATAGTGTATTTTTATGATTTCCGAGATTTCCAGAATAATATCTCTTTTATTCTCATAAGGATCTGAATATCGAGTTGCTAGATTATACTATCTAACAGCCCCAGATCTGTAGTATTCAGTTAAGATGAAGATTTAATAGTTTACAATTCGTACTACTTTTCAGTTCAGTTTCTTTAGGTGATTTAATTTTAATATATTTATTGCTCATTTGTAAATTCAAAGATGGTGATGTTTTGAGACAGTTTTTTTTAGAGCTAAACTGTTCTTGCACTCTTTAATAGAGTTTGCTTGGTGAATATATATATATATATATATATATATATATATATATATATATGATGTATAGCTCTACTTGGGGCTGGGATTTTTAATGAAAATTTGGTTGTGTAAAAGTTGAAGAAAGCATCAACTATTTGCTAAAAGAAGCAAATGTTCCTTTAGTCCGACATGTTCCTTTAGTCCGACACAAGTTGAATATTTGGGCCACATTGTGAGAAAATTTGGGAAGGATTTATTTTTGTGCCAAAATATGTTTACCAAAAGTACAAGTGAAATCCGATTTTGCTCAAAATTCATCCCTCTTTGGTACCTCATGTTGAATTTATTCCACTTTACTCCCTGAATCCTAATGAATGTTAGAAATTTAACGAATTTTCTCATGATGGGTATTATGGACATTCTCATTTTAATTTATAATTTTCCTTTAATGCGATTTTCTCACTCTTATCATATTCATTAAAATGGTATAAAATAATTCTAAAATTATATATATATATATAACATACTTTGTAATTTTAATTAAAAGTATAAAAATTATAATATAACAAATTTAGAGTTCTAAATGTTTTTTAGCAAGAATTCGAACTTATATTTATGAAAATTTTAAAATGTATTTCTAATAAGTTTTAACATATTACTATGTCCAAAAAAATAGTTAATAATATTGACAATAATATTGTAACACATTGAAAAATAAGTATTAACAAAAAAATCAAAGAACTTAAAAGTAAATTGTATAAATGACAAAATATATTAATTAGCACCAAATATAAGAAGAGCAATGCTAGGGGCACAAAACAAAGTCACAAAATCATGCTCACACAATGAGGTGACGATATTTTATTGGTTGTAGCAATAGTGGATCCGCCACACTCTAATTAAAAACACCAATAAAATCACTACACCTAGGATTTTGTGCCTCCCACAAAATCAACCCATGCTCCATCCTTCCCTACTTCCGTAGCCTCCGCCCACTTTAATCACCCTTCCCTTATTCACGCTGTCTGAATCAGAAGATGAATACAACAATCTTGGCGGCTATAAGAAAATTGGAGATTGAACGACATAAACCGACTTGGGTAAGTGGGACCCATATGCTCTGGGCCCATACACCTAGGAGGCCTATACCGAGAGGCCCATTCATCTGAAGCCTATGCTTAAAGGCCGACATCGTACAGGCCGAGCAGGCAGACCTTGCCTAAGTCGAGTTCCAAGAAGCCCAATCCCTAGCCAGCCTCTAGGACGAGCCGAGTTGGATGACGGGACGAGTTATATCAAAAACCTCCCATTATTGCAGGGAGTCCACTTACAGAGTTTGATTACAACTCTAGCAGTGGAGATCCTTATTTAAGCAAGGATATCTTTTCTACAAGACAACTGGGATACCAATCATCCTTATCCGGAGTCTATCTCCAAGGAATACGAGTCCCATAGCAATACGGGCTCCCTGGCTTACTTAACAAGTCAGGACTCATTCACCCGCGCCTATAAAAACAGGTCCTCACAACAGGAGACGGGTAATGAACTCTTTGGCTCAAAACTAGTCAATTGATTTCTCTATTTATTCACCCGTATTCTTACTCTCACGCCGGAGGGCTTTCGCCGGTGAAGCCCCGGCGTAGTTTACGTTTGTTCATAGTGCGCAGATCCGAACGGGGAAGATCTCATTGCTGGATTTATCCGAACTGCTATACGGAAGGCTGATCCGACACGTTTTTGGCAGCATCAGTTTGGTTCCATTGCCGGGAAACGAAGATCGGAGAATCTTTCTGTTCGGAGAACCACAAATTCCCCATGTCTAGAACTCTTGTCGATGGTCGGGAAGCTAGCGTTACGCCAGACGCTAATCTCAATCCGCCACCTCCTAACGTGGCAAATGACAATGTTCTGAATCAAGGCCTCCTTCCTCCACCTCAGGGAGGCGGGATGCACACCCGTTCCAGAGGGCCGGCGCCTGAAATCGCTCACCAGTATGGACGACGGAGACGGACGACTTCACGTCCTCAGCTTACCGAGGCTGGCCCTTCCAGGCCGGCACCAATTGACCGGAGGGCATTATTACATCAGAATCTCTCAACCCTTCAACAACTAGCTGAAGCTCAGAGGGCTCTCCTAGAATTTGATCCTGACCACTCCTTGGAACCCTTCGCCCAGCCCTCTGGCACAAGAGGAGCTTTGGGAGGCCGAGAAAGAAGTGACCGAAGGGGGAACACACGCATTGAGGACAGACGTCATCAGGAAACCGCGTGACGCGCCCCCAGGAAATCGAGCTGCTCCACCAAGCCGACTAGAAGGTCGACTTGGCCCAATTAATCCCGATGGAAGAGATCTGAGGGATCAAATAAACCGTAGGAGAGAGGAGGAGGCAGAATCTCCAGATGTGAGATTTCTGGGAGAAAGGCGACGATGGCAAAATCAAGATCAAGTCCCACCCAGACAGGAGCCACCCCGTCATACTCCTCCGAGACGACCTCATGATGATCCAGACACAAGTCGTGTTGTTGGAAGGGGCCGAGATAGAGAAAGAGACAGGCCAAGAAGCTCCCATCGCAGCTCAGGGTTCAGTGAGCAGATCATATTGGATTTGCAGGAGAGGATGGACAATATAGAGATGAACCAGGGGCAGAGGAAGCCGAAAACCGACTACGACGCAATGCGTCCCTTTGCTCAGTGGATAAAGTATTCTCCACCCAATCCCCAGTTGAAGCTTCCCCACCTGGACAAGTATTCCGGCAGTTCAGATGCCATGGACCACCTACAATCTTTCGAGGGAATGATGGCCTTGGTTTCTAACAAAGACGACGTACTTTGCAAGGCCTTTGCTAGTACGTTAGTTGGAGCGGCTAGGTCTTGGTTTATGGACTTGGAGAGAAGTAGCATCAGCTCCTTCTCCAAATTAAAGTCAAGTTTTCTAGAGTATTTCGCCACTGCCGGAGCTAGAAAGAAAAGATTGTCGGATCTGGCAAACATAGTTCAGGGAAAGAACGAGTCGACTATGGACTTCTACAATAGGTTCAGAGACTTGGCTGATTCAATAGAAGAGAGACTCACCGATAGGGAGATCATAATGTGCTTCTATAATGGGCAGAGATCAGACGAGCTCACCTATGAATTGTCGGTAAGAGAACCTCTTACAAAATCTGAGCTGTACCAGATGGCCTATGCGACAGCCACTGCTGAGGAAAATAAGAAACTGATGTCCGGATACACAGATCGAGACCGAGAAGGGGAAGGTAGGCCACTCACTTCTAACTCGGTCCAGGGTACCAGTGGAAGTGGTAACCGAGGGAAGAACAGAACGAGACCGACCGAGGTCTTTACCCCCCTTACCAAGCCGATTTCCGAGATCATGAACCTGGTGAATCTCCCAAATCCAAAACCCCTTAAAGATAACCCAAAGTTCCCACGAGATACCAGCAAGTACTGTGCCTACCACCGAGATAACGGGCACGAGACGGATAACTGCTTTGCCCTAAAGAAAATACTACAGAGGTGGGCCGATCAGGGGAAACTAAATGAATACTTAGCAAAGAAAGACAACAAACGTCCGAGAGAGGATGAGAAAATGGATGACCGCGAAGACAGGCCACCTCGGGCAAAACTGATTGGTGTAATCAAGGAGGAAATCCCTTCCAACACCAAGTTAAAAGAGCAGATCTATGAGCTAAGCAAAGTTTACCATATCCCCCTTGGATTCACAAAGGGGAGGAGGTGATTAGTTTCTCCCCTAACGAGCTGGCCGGAAACAGGGCCATGAGAGAACAGCCGTTGGTCATCACAGGCCGAATCTACAATTGCGAGTCGGAAAGGCTCTTAATAGATTCTAGGGCCGCTAAAGACGTGCTCTATTACAGAACCTTCAAAGAGATGGAGTTGCCAGACACCATGCTGACCCCTTACAATGGGAGACTAAAAGGATTTACAAACCACAAAGCCGAGGCTAAGGGAACCGTAGACTTGGTACAAGAAGTCGGCGAATACCCCTACAAAACATCGGCAACGATTACCTTCATCGTTATGGATTTGGCGAGTGACTACCATGCCATCCTCGGCTCCCCTAGTCAGGGAAAACTGGGAATGGTTGCCTCCCTCCCTCACCAAAGGGTGAAATTCCCAACCCCAAGGGGCGTAGGTTGCGTCCTCGGCAACCCCAAACACTTCTTAGAGCACGTGATGAGGTCAAGAAAGGCAAAAACCAAGATGGAAATTGACACCCCAGAAAGAAATATTACTATATCGAAGTCGACCACGGTCACTACATCAGCCCCTAACATCGGCGTGATAACAGTAGACATACCTGAGGAATGGGTCGTACTGGATGCTGAAAATGCCATGACAGAGACCGAGGTGACCTACGGGTTGGAAGGATATGGTTGTATCTCCATGAACACAGCTTCAGACGAGCCGAGTGACTCGGACCTCGCCCTCATCCCAAGCTCGGGGGCCACAATACCCGTCCACATGGATGCCGAGATTGACAGACTTCTGGATATGGAGAATTTGAGCTTAGAAGGCAAAGACAAGGAAAAAGTAAAGCAAATCATCGTGGAACCCTTGGAGTTCAGGGACGGTCCCGAGCTAAGACCAGTCGACCAGTTGGATGAGGTCGTCATCAACCCCGACTACCCAGAACAGAAGGTACGAATTGGGAAACAACTTTCCCCGGAAGAGAGAGAAGAGATCATCAACCTGCTAAAAGACAACCTAGACGTGTTTGCTTGGAAAGTTGAAGACATGGTTGGAGTTAAAGAAGCCATTGCTCTCCACAAACTAGAGGTGGACAGTTTTTTCAAACCCTTCAAGCAAGGACGAAGGGTCTTTTCTATAGATAAAGAACAGGCAATCCAGACCGAGGTGGATAAATTGATGAAGGCCGGGATCATCCGAGAAGCGACATACCCCGAGTGGCTGGCTAATGTCGTAATGGTGAAAAAACAGAACGGCAAGTGGAGAATGTGTGTCGATTTCACAGATCTCAACAAAGCATGCCCCAAGGATAGCTACCCCTACCTAGAATAGACAAGTTGGTCGAATCCATAGCGGGACACCAAACCTTGAGCTTCCTAGACGCTTATTTTGGTTATCACCAGGTCAAAATGGCCGAGGACGACATCGAAAAGACCGCCTTCCAAGCAGCAGGAGGGATCTATTGTTATGTGATGATGCCTTTTGGCCTCAAGAATGCCGGCGCAACTTATCAGAGGATGGTGAACAAGGTGTTCAAATCCCAAATCGGCCGGAACATGGAAGCCTATATTGACGACATGGTAATAAAAACCAAGTCAGGAAGCCACGTCCCGGACCTGGCGGAGACTATAAAAAATCTGAAAGAAAACAACATGAAGCTCAACCCAAGTATATGTGTTTTCGGGGTCACGGCGGGCAAGTTTCTCGGTTTCATGGTCTCCCAACGAGGCATCGAGGCAAATCCGGAGAAGATCCAGGCCCTAGTTGACATGAAAGAACCGACATGTGTAAAAGAAGTTCGACTGGACCCCAGAATGCTCAGCAGCATTCTAGCAGATAAAAGAATACCTGGGTTCACCTCCACTACTTAGCAGTCCGATTATGGGAGACACTCTCCGTATTCCTTGCGGCAACAGACAGAGCTGTGGCGGCCATACTAGTACGAGAAGATAATGGCATTCAGAAGCCGGTGTACTATGTAAGTAAAGCATTGTCAGACACCGAGAGCAGGTACTATAATGCCGAGAAGACAGCGTATGCCTTGGTTATCGCCTCCAGAAAATTGCGCGCATATTTCTCTGCTCATCCCATTACGGTTTATACTGACGCACCACTCAGGTAGATACTGCACAAGATGGACAGATCAGGAAGATTACTTAACTGGTCAATTGAATTGACCTAGTTCGATATAACCTACAAGCCGAGGAAGACATTGATGGCGCAGCCTCTGGTAGACTTCTTAGTCGAGACCGCGTTCTCCAGCGAGTATACGGCGATGACCAGGAAGAGGAAATCTCCCATGGATAGGGAACCACTGGAACTACCAGGTGACTGTTGGATCTTATACACAGATGGATAAACAACAAAAGGAAAAAGTGGAGCCGGCGTGTACCTAACAAGCCCGGGAGGTGAACACATAGCCCGTGACTTCATCAGATTCAAATTCCCAGCCTCAAACAACCAGGCGGAATACGAGGCCTTGATTTTGGGAATTGAAAGGGCCAAGTTCTTCGGTGCAAGTAAACTAGTGGCCTACAGTGATTCCCAACTCGTGGTAAACCAAGTAAAAGGGGAATACAATACCAAGAACCACATGCTGACCAAGTACACGGATCTCGTCTTGAATTTGACCAAAAATTTGGAATTTTGGGAAATAAGGCAAGTAGGACGAGAACATAACCAGGAGGCCGACTTGTTATCCAAAATGGCCACATCAGAAGAAACCAATCCTCTGGTCATCTATGCAGACCAACCTGCCTACGAGAGATTAGAGATCTTGATTCTGGATGATGAAGAAAGAACTTGGATTGAAGACTACAAGGACTACATCGAAAAAGGAAAACTACCAGAAGACGAGTTGGCGGCCAAGATGATAAAGAAAAAGACGGCCAGGTACATAGTTTGGCACGATATCTTGTACCGAAGATCATTCTCCAAGCCCCTCTTAAGATGTGTCTCCCCTAAGGACACAGAGAAATTACTGGCCGAAGTACATGAAGGAGTTTGTGGAGGACACCCGGGGGCCAGAACTCTCGCCGATAAAATAGTCACACTCGGTTATTACTGGCCAAACTTAAGAGAGGATGCCCAAGCCTATGTCAAGAAGTGCGACAAATGCCAACGCTTCTCAGACCTACCTAGAGTACCGCCTGTGGAGCAAAGTCTCGTCATACCGACGTGGCCCTTTGACATGTGGAGAGTCGACATCATTGGGCCATTTCCCCTGGCAAAAGGAAGCAACAAGTTCGTAATTGTAGCAGTTGACTACTTCACAAAGTGGGTGGAAGCTAAGCCCTTGGCAAAGATCACAGAGGAGAACGCCATCAACTTCATCCATGACTACATATGGTGTCGGTTCTGCGTCCCACATTCTATTGTGACCGACAACGGGCTCCAGTTCTCTGACGCTTTCACCGAAGAATTGAACAGACTAGGAGTCAAACACAAAAAGTCATCGGTCAGTCATCCTCAAGATAATGGGCAAGCCGAGGCAGCAAACAAATTGATACTCAAAGCCCTAAACAAGAGCTTAGAAGGAAGTCAAGGAAAGTGGCTGGACGATCTGCCCCTTACGGATCAGAAGCTATGGCTCCAGCCGAGATGGCCTTACCTACCTTCAGGGTGTCCAATTATGACGAGGTGGTCAATGAATACAACCGACTCCTAGACCTAGATCTAGTCGAAGCAAAAAGGCTGACGGCCCAACTCAGAATGATCAATTATAAGCAAAAGACCAAGGCCTACCATGACAGCAAGGTAAAGAAAAGAGTTTTTGAAGTCGGTGACTAGGTACTCAGAAAGATCGAGTCGACACACTTGAAGGCTCAGCAAAATAAACTCTCTCCAAATTGGGAAGGTCCCTACATTGTTACTCACGTTATCAGAGAAGGAACCTACATGCTCAAAACTCCAGAAGGAAAAGAGCTTAAAACCCATGTCATTCGGAACACTTGAGGAAATACTATCAGTAGCTCCTCGTCACCCTATCTATCTTTATGCTTTCTAGATTAGATTTGCAGTCTCTAGTTCATAGCATTTACCAAGTTAGACATTCCTTTATCATTATCAATAAAAGTTTTCCTTTTTACAACTCTGATTCTTGAGCACGGTCCAAGCATTACTTAGCAATGCCGAGATCGTCATTCCGAGTTGACTTAAACGTCGCGACAATTTGAGAACTAACCACGAATTAGTTCTTACAAGCCGAGCTCCTAACGCTCGTCACGGCCATAACGGTGAACGACCTCGGCCTACGAACATAGCCTAACTCGGCTACATTCAAAACCTAATTCTACCAGCTAGTGCTCTCAAATTTAGGTGGAGATTATTACATCTGGTCCCCATGACAATTTGAGACTAGACATGAGTTACTCCTTACAAAATCGAGCATTTAACACTCGTTACGGCCCATAACGGTGATCGACCACGGCCTACAGCATAGCCTAAACCGGCTGGCACATCTCGTCACTTCACTGTTAAGACATCTCAAACCGAGATAAAATAACATGAACAAATGACGAGATAACACTTAACTACGCAACAAGTTAAGGAAACAAGGGATAAACGCCTCAAACCGAGGTTTACAAATCCCTACAAATAATAAGTGGGCCGAGTGAGACAAATACTTAAAACAACACTGTTCCAAGCCAAACCGGCTTTACAACCCGACAAACACAAAGTCGTGATAGCTTAATCCACACCGGCGCTGGCCTCGTCCTCAGTCCGCTCCAGCAACTTCTCAAAGTTATCAGGCGCCAGCTCTGGAGGTTCCCATACGGTCCATCGCCTTAATAACCTTGAGACTTCCTTCGGAGAATGGAATGAGAGAATGCGCGGCCCGAGCCTCAACACTATAGGCATCCTGATGGTAAAGACGAGCACACTTCTCCAACGGTACATCAACTTCGGGATCGATGTAAAGGAGACGGGTTAAATTTGACCAAGCGTCAGTATATACCGTGCCGACTCTATCACTCAGGTCCGCCCTGAATTGGGGCCCACTCTTATAAGCTTCAACAGCTGCCTTATCTCTGCTCGCCACGCTCTCCTCCAGACGAGCATACTGGTCCTCCAACAGAGCAAGCTTTTCCTCAACGGTGGATTTTTCTCCCGCCAATGTCTCGACACGCTTACTCTCGTCCTCAACCTCATTTTTCGCGGCAAGCAGAGACTCCTTCAGCTTTGAAACTTCTTCCTGAGATTGACGTCGCGACGCGTCAAGAAAAGTTTTTTCTTTCTCTAGGCCAATTACCTTATCGGTAAGACCATCAACGGAACCTTTAAGCCTAGCCACCTCGGCCTCTGTCTCCTTTAAAGATTCATAAGCATGCCGATACATAGTATAATCGGTTTGGGAAAGGGAGGCAAGCTACAAAGAAGAAAGAGGAAATGAGTAATTACGAAGAGCGGAAGGAGAACATGATAACCAAGAGCCTTACCTCGCTAAGGAGTAAGCCTTTGCGGTTCAACATTTGCTGGGACGTGGGTTTCTCGGCAACCAACTGCTCGATTGTGTCCACATTCATTGCCCGCTTTATCACAGGACCTCCCTTCTTCAAGGCAAGGCCCGAGCGGACCGATACGTCTAACCCCGACAAAATAGGGACCCCACCAAACTTCTCCACCCAGCTCTTAACTTCATCATCAGGCAAGACCGAGCTAAAAACAGAATCATGAGTGGATGGAGTTGCCTTTTTCGAAGGAGCACGAACCTCCCTGACCTCCTCCCTGGATATTTTCTGACAGTGATGAGCATCCCCTCTATCCGCCTCGATCATAGCGTGCGTATCCTGGTCTTGACTCTGGGATTGACTATCGAGAGCAGCCTCTTCGGTCTCGGGAGCCACCACATCGGTCCCATCCCCAACTTCCCCCACAGAACGGTCTGACATTGGCACCACGGAATCATCCTTATTCTGAAGTAAAGCCTGCCTAGCATCCATATCGTCATGACGCTTTTCTAAGGCAGCAGCTTTAGACCTTTGCTTCTTCAACCTAGCCGCTTGGACGGGGTTAAGTTCCTCCATCTCGATCTCGGCAATTTGCTCCATAGTCAAAACTGCACAGAAAATAAAGATTAGATCGAGACGAGGCAAAGATCAGGGGAGAAAAGCAAGGTTCGATAATTACATCCTATAGTGTCTTCAGTTTTAAGACAAGTGTTGTTCTGCTCTTGGCAACGCACGCATTCACGAAGGAAAACAAAATTTGGGTGGACGATCCAATCTGGGAACCTATTCCCCCTCAGAACATTAACTTTGGGGACGACACCGTCAAGGGGACCCCTCATCAACCCGGCTTGAACATAATAGCGCGGATCCTTCTCCAATTCGTTCCAATCCAACGTACCCAGATTGGCGAACTCCTCAAGTTTAGCGATCAACTTATCACTCCATTCAGGTTTGTGGATTTTTTTGAGGACGAAATGGCGCGTATTCGGGAACCGCGAACTCCCAACCAAAACGGGACTCAACCCTAATTACATGAGTATTCCACCCCGACACCTTACTGACAGTGCCAGAAATAGGGGTGATGATCTTGGGTTTGGAGGGATCAGACTTGATGGTCAGAGTCTTCGTAGTCTTGTTATAACTCACGTTAAAGAAGTGATCGAAAGCGGACATACACGGCTCGAAATTAAGACTGCGACACAAGACAATGAAACTAACCAGGTACCTGACCGCATTTGCACCAATATGAGCCGGCATCAGTTCCCATGACTCCAGAAATTCGTTAATGAATGGGTCAAGAGGAAGCCTTAAGCCTAGCTGGAATTGTTTAAAGAAGAACGAAACAACTGCCTGGTCGTAGTAAAAGTTGTAGATTTTCTCGTCTGTGTCTAAATGAATGGCTTTGCTATAGTACAAACGATAATCCTCGCGGTCTACTCCGTACCGAGAAAAGAGGGCCTCAATCATTTCCTCACCCGATTTGGGGTGTTTATCTATGACGGGACCGGACTTGCTTTTATTCTTACCCACTTTTCTGACATCGGCCCCACGTCTCGGTATAGTAACGTTGGCGTCAAATCTATCTACTATCCTCCCAGAAGTACTCTCCCCGGCCATACCTATAGAAGAGACAGAGGGGTTAGACTCGTCAAAAGGCCTAGATAAGGCCATGTCCCCCCCCCCCCCGAATTGACTACTGGGGCCGAGGAGGTGGCGCTTTCAAAGCGAGATTGGAAAACCGACTTATCCTTAACATAATGGAGAAAAATGTGTTGAATAACAGCGTCAAAGGTATTAAGAAGCATTATGCCATCTACACTACCAGGAAGGGATCTCGGGGCAAACAGACCGGACGGATACCTTACATCGTCTCGGGGGGGGGGTTTATTCAAAAATAAAAGGTCACCTATAGCCATTAAAGACAACATTTTCCATATCCCTTCTGACAGTATATAAATCCTATTATTTCGTTCATAAAAGCCGTACATGGCGTCAGGGTCGAAATTGGGAGTATCGGACATGACAAGAAATGAGAAACTATCCTAGAGATGTAGAATCACTCCGGGACGAACCTACGAAGGGGGGGGGGAAAGTTTAAAGCTTTAAAGACCCTAAAACCCTAACAATGGCAGCAATAGCAGAAAGGGTAAAAAGAGATCAAAATGGTACCTCAATCGAAAATACAATCGGAGGAAAAAGATCAGCTGAAGGCGTTAACGAAGATGATCGGAACAGATTGGGAAGATCTGCAACAGAAATTGATTCTCTCAAAGAGCTTGGCGACGATGAGTACACTGTTCCTCTGATAAAAATTGGAAAATGTGAAATGAAAAGGGAAATTTGAATTTATATTCTGGGTCAATTGGGTAGTGCCCGGATCCGAACCGACCATACCCGAGGATCCATGGGTTGGCACGTTCCCCACTAAGCCTCATCATTACCCCTAATTAATAGGGGCGTGGTTTTAAGGGGATATCTTTTCAATCAATCATACTCGCCGCCTGACAGTGAACAGTTCAAGGAAAGACGTTTGGGACAGCTCAACCGACAAAACCGGGGACAAGTCAATAAGATGCAAGAACGCCGACCGGGAACCATCGACGTGACGAGTCAGAGGGTCGAGCAGAGATAATAACAAGGGTCAAGGAAGACGCGACCCTGAGCTGTCTAATTTACCAGGGACTCCATTCACGGGTTGATTTATAACAGAGCAATGGACCTGGGGAATGCCGAGGTACGATCGCCGAGATGAAGACAAAGGAGTACATGCCGAGATCAAGTAATAAAATGCTTTCTGAGTATAGGTCAAATTCAAGGTTCAACACATATAGAGTATGTAGTTCCAAGACAATCCTGACAAAGCATAAAAGAGGTTTCCATTAGCATTATAGACAAATCAAAAGGACCCCCACAACAAGGCCGGGGGCCTGACCTATACAAAAAAAGAAAAAAAAATTACTGGATCATGATAGCTAAAGGATTCAAGAAAGATCACAATCTTGGTCTTGATCTTCATCATCTTCCTCCCACTCCACGTCTCCATCATACCCATATTCATCGATAATGATGGGTTCAGGATCGTCCTCACTGTCATCATCTTCATCATCATCCTCGTCCTCATCCTCTGAATCTCCTGCACTAGAGTCATCATCAGAAAATTCATCAACCGGGTCTGGCTCCACAAATTCATCGTTGCTATCGGACGGTGACTCCTCCACCGAAAAAGACGATCGTTTCTTCAACGGAAAATCGAAATCGCTGTTGCTAGATGAACTGGGGCTTCTAGCTGGATTCTCTGACTCCGAAGCCACTTCTTCTGGAAAAGCATCATCGTATATCCTCTTTGGAGCCATCTTTGAATTTTCGTGAAATTTAGAATGTTCTTGAAGAATTCTTGAAAGTGAAAGTAAGATGGAGGACAACCAATAGACAGATCGTCTATTTATACCCCTAGAATATGAGGGAATGGGGAGTTTATCAATGCTACTCATAATTGGAGTGCAATTAATGGAGCCTTCGTTTTCTAAGAAGAGTAATGATTCCACCTGAATTAAATCCATAGTGACATCAGCAAATCCAATCATCAAGGGATTTTGGCGGCCAACTATCAAATCAAAGTAAATGAAGGGCAGAGCAAGTACAAGAGGCACAGTTCCTACTCGGCATGCCGAGATAGAAACTCGGGGGCCACTGAACGACATAAACTGACTTGGGTAAGTGGGACCCATATGCTCTGGGCCCATACACCTAGGAGGCCTATACCGAGAGGGCCATTCATCTGAAGCCTATGCTTATAGGCCGACATCGTAAAGGCCGAGCAGGCAGACCTTGCCTAGGTCGAGTTCCAAGAAGCCCAATCCCTAGCCGGCCTCTAGGACGAGCCGAGTTGGATGACAGGACGAGTTATATCAAAAACCTCCCATTATTGCAGGGAGTCCACTTACAGAGTTTGATTACAACTCTAGCAGTGGAGATCCTTATTTAAACAAGGATATCTTTTCTACAAGACAACTGGGATACCAATCATCCTTATCCGGAGTCTATCTCCAAGGAATACGAGTCCCATAGCAATACGGGCTCCCTGGCTTACTTAACAAGTCAGGACTCATTCACCCGCACCTATAAAAACAGGTCCTCACAACAGGAGACGGGTAATGAACTATTTGGCTCAAAACTAGTCAATTGATTTCTCTATTTATTCACCCGTATTCTCACTCTCACGCCGGAGGGCTTTCGCCGGTGAAGCCCCGGCGTAGTTTACGTTTGTTCATAGTGCGCAGATCCGAACGGGGAAGATCTCATTGCTGGATTTATCCGAACTGCTAGACGGAAGGCTGATCCGACACGTTTTTGGCAGCATCAGAGATATTGAAGAACCCGAATATGGGTTTTTTGTATTTTCAGATTTCTTAGAATAACCCATTAAAGATTTGATGAAACCCGGATTTGATTTTATTTTCTTCCTTTTTTTGATATTCGACTTTGATTTTGGGGTTATTGTAATATGGTGTTCCAGTAGGATTAATCTTGTTTGGATTGAAACAAAGAAGTGGAAAAATTGAAATTGATGGTGGTGATGCGGTGGCGATGGTGGTAGTGGTGGGGAAATGGGAATTGCTTAAATGTAGTAGATGGCTGGTGGTTAGGGGTGGTAATTGGGTGCATTTGGGTTTATCCACATTAGTTAAAAAGACCCGGGTATTCGGGTGTTTTTAACTAATGTGGGTAAGCCCAAATATACCCAATTGCCACCCGTACTGGTGGTGGATATTGTGTGCTGGTGGTGTGTTGGTAGCATAGTCTAAAGAAGACAACATAGATTTTTCATGCTCAAATGACACTTATACCCTTATATGTTTTAGTTGAAAGTCATTAATACCCATCATGTGACATGCACATGAGCAAATTCGTTAAATTTATAATGTCTATTAGGATTTAGGAGGCAAAGTGAGATAATTTTAACATGAGGTATCAACGTGGGACGAATTTCCCGTTGGGGTGTAAAGTGGGATTCAGTGTATACTTTAGGGGGGTTAAACGTATTTTGGCCAATTTATATACGCAACAACACTGATCATAGACAAAAGATGGTTTACAACTGAAGGCAGCAACGTCGCAGTTATTGGTTTTAACCAAAGAAAGTTGTTTTGTTTGTCAGTCTAACGGTCAGTCGTTATGTTTGTTAATTCTGATAAAGGGCTAAGTCGGTTGTACTTGATTCTTGTTAGAATTGATCGTTACATATTGTTTGTTACGGAAGGAGGAAATCATTAAGAAATTACTCAAATTCTCTCTCTAATCTTTCTCTCATTTTCTCCTTCTTTCTCCTTTCTTATTCTTCTGAATTCTCAATCTTATGTTCTTAATATCATTGTAATTTCCTTTGATTTTGAGTCAATAAACTCGAAATTATTGATTAATTTTGTTCGAATTACTGATTTGTAATTGTTCCTCCTATGCAAATCATGAATATTTTTGTTACAATGCAATACACTCCTAACTCAAGCAATGTGCAAACTGGGAATCATAAAAAATCTCTGAAGGTTAATTTTCCTGAATTTAATTGAGGGCGAATTACATTTTAGGCCCCCAAGTTTGGGGGTCGTTCCTATGATGTGCTCTAAAGTATCTCTGTTAGCATTTTGGGCCCCAAAGTTTTCATTCTGTTAGCATTTTAGGTCTTTTAACCAGTTTTGTAAGAAAAACCCGTTAAATGATCACGTGCCACACACATGCCACCTAACGGAGGATAGTTTGAAATTGATTTAACTTATAGGGGGTTTACTTCACATTCTTAAATTTAATGGGCTTAAATATTAAAAATTATTTTCCAAATTTAAAAAACAACAAATGAGTTCTAAAAAAAAAAAAGAGTTTAATTATTTAAAAAACTGATTTAATTTTTCATATAATCTAATATTCGTCAATACTCTCTCTGTCCCACTCGAATTAGGACAAAATTCTATTTTGGGTGTCCCATTCGAATTAGGACAACCAAAAAATGGAAATGTTTTATTTAATGGGACCCACATTCACACTCACAACACTTTTTCCTTAATCTCCGTGTCCAACCCAAAAATCCTAATTCGGGTGGGACGGAGGGAGTATGTTGATTGTCACTATTATACTTATTTTTTAGACATGGTTATAGATTTCTTAGTAGAAAATGTGTTTTTTTTTTTTTTAAATTAATATCCTTAAATAAATATTAACTTCTCAAGCAAATCAGCTCCACCATCTTTCAAAACAAAAAAAAAAAATGAAAAAAAAAATCTGCTCCACCACATATTACCACTCTATGTGCCACGAACCCATCACCTCCATACTACCACCATCTTAGTATGTTGATTGTCACTATTATACTTATTTTTTAGACATTGTTATAGTTTTCTTAGTAGAAAATGTGTGTTTTTTTTTAAATTAATATCCTTAAATAAATATTAACTTCTCAAGCAAATCAGCTCCACCATCTTTCAAAACAAAAAAAAAAAAATGAAAAAATGAAAAAAAAAAATCTGCTCCACCACATATTACCACTCTGTGCCACGAACCCATCACCTCCATACTACCACCATCTCACAACCACCACCGCCACCACCACCGCCGACACCACCACCGCCGCTGCCCTCCCACCACCAATCAAAATCATCCAAGAAAATCCCACAGAAAATGGGGTAATCAAGAAGGAAAACCCCAAGAAATTCAACAATGGGGCTTTCAATATGTAACAAAACACCAAAATAATTCAAAATCCCATATCTGGGATTTTCAGATTTACCGGTGACGAAGTTGGAGACGACGTCGGTGAAGACATGAGTAGATCGGGCTAGGGTTTCGCAGATCTGAACTTGGATAGGAATTAAAGGTTGCCGGTGTAGGGGAAGATGGTCGCCGACACCGGATAAAGTGGCCGGAGTGTGGCTGTGTGAGAGAGAGAAGGTCGTCGGAGGTGAGGGAAGCGGAGGAAGGTTGTCGGAGGGAGAGTAAAGGAGTCGCCGGAGAAGGGAGGGGTCGCCGGAGAGGGGAGGGGTCGCCGGTGAGGAACTAGAGAAAGGGTCGCCTGAGTTTTGCGAAGGTGAAGGGTCACCAGAACTAGTACAGTCGCCTGGGATTTCGACGGAGATATTGAAGACGGCCGGACGACGGCAAGGGGAAGGGCGGCCGGAGTGGAGGGGATGGGGGCGGGCGATCTGAGATAGGAGGGTGGAGAGAGATAGTGCGTGTAGAATGAATACAGAGGGGGAAGGGAGGGTGGTTTTGTTTCAGTAAAGGGTAATTCTGTCATTTAATCATATTAATGGACCCATTAAATTTAAGAATGTGCAATAAGCCCCCTATAAGTTAAATCAATTTCAAACTATCTTCCGTTAGGTTGCATGTGCGTGGCACGTGCCTACTTAACTGGTTTTTGTAACAAAATTGGTTAAAAAACCCAACTCGACAAAAAATGACAACTTTGGGGTTCAAAATGCTAACGGAGATACTTTAGAGCCAATCATAGGAACGCCCCCAAACTTTGGGGCCTAAAATGTAATTCGCCCTTTAATTGAATAGTACGAAAAGGTGGTTGACTGGGTCTTCTTGATTGCCAATACCTTCATATAAAAATTATACTCCCTCCGTCTCAGAAAGATAGTCCCCATTTTTTCGTTGTTACTACGAGAGAACTTTGAGCAATTATAAAGCTACTTATAATTATGTTAATGTGAATCTAAAAATTGATATTAATAGTATGACTAAAACTCATGTGCGGATTGCCATACCCGTCTCATCCATGAGACGGGTCGGTTTTTGACCCGCCCGACCCACGAACCGGCTCCAGGACCCATGGGTCGAACATGCCAGCAGCCTCTCATAGGCCAAAAAAAATTATTTATTTATTTATTTTTTTGCTTTTTTTTTTTTTTTTTTTTTTTCGGTTTGTCAAAAGTAGTAGTTACTATAACTTAATGTAATGATTGTATTCATATAAAGTAATAATTTGTATACATAAAAGTAATACATATATACAGAAAAGTAACAGTGTTTTTTTTCTATGTTTTCTTTGTTTGCCAAAAGTAATACTTATTACAACTAAAATGTAACGAACGTGTTACTTATATGTAATAATGTTTATACATAATTGTAACACATATGTATAAAAAGTAATAATTCAACCATTTAATTTTTAGAGCTAAAAACACTTGATTAGTGTTACATGTAAAAGTATTACATTATCTATAGAAATATGTTATAATTTCTTTTATTAAAGTGTTACATTTACTTGTACAAACAATTACATTCATATATGAGTTGTTACTTTTCAAATGTTACTTTCTTTCAAAAAATTAAATCAAAATACACAATATTTTACATTTTTTCAAAAGCATTATTACATTTCAGTATAAATGATAATTACATTTTACGACCCTTTCCTCCAATCAAGATGATTTGTGGGTGAGAAATCCAAGCGGGGGTTGCAAGGAGGACGTATGCTTTGACAAGAGAGAGAGAGAGAGAGAGAAATTCAAAATCAGGCCGGAAATTTATCGTATTCTGCTGGGGGATGGTGTTGGATGTGTGATGGCTGGAGTAATTTTTTGAAGGATGGTGGCGACAGTCGGAATGAGTTGTCGAAGATGTGTTGGCCGAAGGACCTATGCAATTGGACTTGGCAGAGCTTGGTGGCGTGTCTACGTGGTTATAGGAGTTCAGAGTCAAGGGTGGAGAATCTAACTTTTCTCAATGTCGTTAATTTTTGGGAAATTTCATTAGTTTTTATTAAGTTTAATCAATTGAAACAAACTGTTTTGGATGTCGTAAGGGGGCAAGATGGAATTGAGTGCTTGTATATTGCAGATGAAATTAAAATTTCTAAAAAGAATACATGGATAGTAAAGTCGGCGGTTTATTATTCGGGACGGATCCATTGATTAACAATATTATAAAAAATTCAAATTAAAATTTTCAAAGCATGTTTACTGTCTTGGGGATGTTTGTCGAAAAGAAAAGAAGGTCACTCTCCCACCTCTCAACCTTACAAAACTTCTACAATTCCATCTGTCACAAAATTTTGTTGATCAATCCATACATTTCATAGAATATATACCCTAAACAAAAATATTCTTCATGTTAATCCTAGGAAATCATTGGGTTCATTTTCATTCACCCTTTATGGTAGTGCTTATTATAATACAGGGACTAAAATGTGATAGATCCATATCAAAAAAGAAGGAGGGCATTAGTCAAGCCATTTGATCGACCAAATGCTCCACTTTTGTTGAGTTAATTTTTTCCAATATTTCATGATTGTGCTTAGTTTTTAATGTTCGCATTGATATTTGGAGCGGACACAAATAGACCTAAAACTCAGGAACTCAAATCCGTAATTAGAACTTTACCAAAGAAGCATAATTCTTCTTTAGCTTATTATTGCAAAACACTCTTTCTGTTATATGCATGTACAATACATAATATATGAACCTAGCAACATCATCCAAACTACATTTGTTATACTCCTTGCAAAAGCTTCAAAATTATAGTTTACTAGCTTATGCATGCTCCAAACAAACTACCAAGTTTCCATTGAAAACACAAAGGACATGAGAGTAGTTTGGTGAGGAGCTTCTCACTTCTAGAAGACTCATAAATTATAATTGATTTTGTACAATTTAATAATCATGATCATTATCAAGAAAAGAATAAATATCCAAAAAAATATATGAAATTTGCACCTATATACAACCTAGTGACTATATATTCAGAGTTGTACGGGGGGAACCTGTGCTGGCTTCGCTTTGCTGGAGCTATCCCATCTTAAATATATTATATATATATATATATATATATATATATATATATAGGTAGGTGCGCAAATGAGAACCTAAATATCGTGAGAACCGTGAGAACTTAATGTATCCAATGATGTATCCAAGTGCACATTGGATACATTAATTTTTACCTAATGTATCCAAGTAATGTATCCAATGATGTATCCAAGTCAAGTAATGTATCCAATAATGTATCCAAGTAAACCATCGGATACATTAGTTTTTTGGGCCAATTGCAATTTGGTTACCTGAGTTTTACAAAATTTTGCAATTGGTTACCAGGTTTGTCAAAGTTGCGATTGGGTTCCTGTGTTTGCTGAACCAGAGCAATCAGGTGTAAATCCCGTTACCCAGTTAAGAAACTAACAAAATCCCACCATGTGCGATTCACGTGTCTTTTAAACGAGGGTAAAAATGTCATTTCTGCAGAAACGAATCTCACCATGAACAAGCCGTACCATTTCCAATAATTCAGCCGTCGCCGTTAAAGTTATTTACAAGTCGGCTATTCCGGATCCATCCATGGAGCCTCGGCTCATTCGTGAAGTCTCCGCCATGCGCCGCCTTAACCACCATCCTAAGATCTATCTGGTTATGGAACTTGCTGCTGGTGGTGAATTGTTCGCTCAATTGACCCGCCGTAGACGGATGCCGGAATCTGCTGCACGGAGGTACTTTCAGCAGCTTGTTTCCACACTCCAATTTTTCCATCGGAATGGAATTACGCATCAGACCTTAAACCACATAATTTATTGCTCAACGCCGATTGTCGCGCCCCGTACCGGTGGTCCTACATGGCCCCACGCTCGGGACGCGCACGGAAGACGTCATAAATCACATTTAACAAAAACTTTTCGAAAACTATCATAAAGATAAACGAAATCCACTTTGGAGTGCAAAACCTCCACTTACTTTCAAATAACTTTCACAACTAAAATACTTGGCACGGAGGCCTACAATAATTTATACAAAAGGATGAACACCAAAATTATCCAAAAATAGGTGTTACAAGATCAAGTCACGGATACACTACCCATTAAGGTTATACATTTACATAATGTAACCTTTACAAACATACCCAAAAGAATTTACCACCTCGACGCCTTCCTTGTGATAAGTGACCTATCCCGGATGCACGCCCTTATCTAAAACGGTAAACAAATAAGGGGTGAGATAAAATCTCAGTAAGCTACTAATATGCAACTACATTTCATGCCAACATGATAATCACAAAGGAACAATCAATAGGCATTCACATATGCATATAACACAAAAGATATAGTCCACTCATCACATAACACATAATGCGGAAATAAACACTCATAAGTGGATACTGAGCCAAGGTTCTATAAACGGAACACCATCCTTTGAGAAGAGTCCGTTGAGCAGCATGAAAGAGCTGAAGCCGGTTCCGGAACCAGGTAACAACAACAACCAGTAATGGGGGAAATAACACAGAGTCATACCCCCAAGCCAATAGCTAGAATACTCACCATAGGAGCTAGCTCATCCCAACCACGATCACGGGAAGGGGCATCCCACTCAAGGCCACTGAACATGGGGAAACTGGGTTACCAGTGAAGTACATTATACTGGACTCGGCTCGTGCCATTATAATATACATCACTGCCCAAAACAAACACAACAATGCCAGCTGGACTCTATACAAGCACATAGTAATAAATACTCGCTTGAAACAACAACGGGGCATTGATTCCAAAGTAGGGAACCAAGCCAAATTCATCACAAAGGATTCAAACTAATTCTCATGAAGAGATCAATCAACAACAACATCACACTTGAAGTTACTCAAAAAGAGCACAATGGTTACACACCTTAACACATTACAAACATGATCACAAACGGACCCAAACCAACACTCTCAACCAATACTTAGACATTTCATTTAATAAACCCGCTCATCTCGAAGTACTCAAAAAGAGCCTTAAAACGATAGCTTACACAACTAAAACGGAGTCCGGGTGAGGAAGTTATGACTTACCGAAGATTGAACGAGAAACGAGTAATTACCAGAACAGGGGAGGGGAAGCGCGCGCCTCAAACAAAGAGGATGCGCGTGCCTCCTGAAATCAGAAGGAACATCAACCAAATGGGAAGCGAGGAAGCGTACGCCTCCCTAAAAAGGATGCGCACGCCTCCTTAGACCAGAAAGACATAGCCAAAAAGGAAGAGTGAGGGTGCGCACGCCTCAGCCCAGAGGAAGCGCGCGCCTCCTTCGCCGCACAGAGAAAGTCTGCAGAAACTCCTGGGTTCTTCCAAAATTCTTACCCAAATCAACCCAACTTTGCACCCAACGAATTCAACCCTTCTCTTTGCATACCCAAGCACCCAACATGACATAGAAGTCTACAAGAACTCAAATAACATCAACTAAGGACCCAAACCATGGTTTAAATCTCAACATTTCCCGCGTTTCACAAAAGATGATCAAAGATACAAAGTATCATTTAAATTCACAACTAAGCATTAAATCATCATCCAATGTTCACACAAAACATAAATGACCAATTTTAAGCTAAAAGGGGGCTTAGTAACTTACCTCAAAGGAATCCAAACTCAACCAAATCAACTTCTATTGAGCTTCCCACGAACCTATCGACGATCTAGACATTTGGTATAACATGAACAATGAGAGGAAATGGGGGGAAGATGAATGAAATGAAGAGAGAAGGAAGAGGGAGATTCTTTTACCTTCAATACCCAAGGAGAGAGAGAGAAATGGCTGGAAGAGGAGTGAGTGAGGGAGGGAGGTAAGGTGAGGTGAGGGAGAAGGTGAAATAATTCAAAAACTTACATTTAGCCCCCTCCTCCACTACTCACCCAAAAACTAATACTTCCTACTAACAACTAAGACCCAATAATTCTATACTAGCACAAAAATCAATTAAATGCTAGGCATAAAATATTATAACACACAAAATGCACACCTAAATTTTTAATTAAATAAATAATTAAATAAACAGTTAAGCAAGTAAACAAATAAATAATTATTTATTACTAAGAAAAATAGGGACGGGGTTTCGGGTCGTGACACCGATGGAAATCTTAAAATCTCCGATTTCGGGCTCTCCGCTCTACCGGAACAGCAGAAGGATGGTCTTCTAAACACCGCTTGTGGAATGCCGGCATATGCGGCTCCGGAGGTTGTTCGCCGGAAAGGGTATGACAGTGGTAAAGCCGATGCTTTTTCATGTGGGGTCATCTTATTCGTATTCCTCGCCGGTTACTTGCCATTTGACGACATCAATTTACCCAACATGTACCGAAAAATTCACCAGCGTGAATTAATGTTTCCAGATTGGATCTCGAAGCCGGCGTCCATGGAGGAAAGGAAGGAAGGAGAAGGGGATCTGGGTGGGAACGATAATGGTGGAAACGGGATTAGAAATCGAGAGAAAGAGAGAGAGAGAGAGAGAGAGAGAGAGAGAGAGAGAGAGAGAGAGAGAGAGAGAGAAACAGCAGACTGTTAGGTTAGGGAAGTAGTTTTGTGTTTTCCTTTTTTTTTTTTTTTTTTTTTTTAATATGTAATGTGCCTCTTTTACCCACTCAATTCTTGGCGAAATGATGTATATGCCCCTTAAGATATCACGTGTGTCGCACATGATGTCCATTTTGTTAGTTTCTTAACTGACTAACAAATTTTACACCTGATTGCTCCAGTTCAGCAAACACAGGAACCCAATCGCAACTTTGACAAACCTGGTAACCAATTGCAAAATTTTGTAAAACTCAGGTAACCAAATTGCAATTGGCCCTAGTTTTTTACCTAATATATCCAAGTTCTCATGGTTCTCACGATATTTAGGTTCTCACATGTATATATATATATATATATATATATATATATATATATATATATATATATATATATATATATATATATATAATACCCACACTAATATGTATATTTCATAGTAAATTATTCTTTAAAATAAAATGCACTCATTTAAGGGTGGAATAATTATACAACTTTGAATGTATAGTCACTTGGTCATGATAAGAATTTTTTTTCTTTTCCCCTTAAAGTCTTTTTTTTCTTGTCATCGGGATATTAAGTGGGAAAACGAAAAAAAAAAAAAAACATTTGTGATCAGAACGTAAAAGGGTCAATATATTAGCGATCAGAAAGTTATTTAGCTCGACTTTCATTAAAAAAAAAAAAAAAAAAAAAAAGACATATAATGAGACAATTTTGTTTAGATTTGAATTTGACACTTATTTAAATGGTTTAATTCCTTAAGGCCCCCTCAGTCGAAATTATTTCTGATACAAATATCATTAAATTTGTTAAAGCCCATGTACAAGTACAACTTTAGCCCAAAATCAAACTTTTTTATAAACCATCACCCATTGACCTGGTCAAATATAATTTTTAAATATCTAAAATGCTCCACCCCCTCTGACAAAACTCTAACCTCCCTCCCCACCCGTCCTATTTTTACCAGAACATTTTCTCTCTAGAAAAAAAAAACACACACACACACACGCAATCTTTCTTTCTATCTATCCTCCTCACCTTACCCTCTCTAGTCACCTCCCTCCCCTCCGGTCATCTATCCCTCTTCTCCTCCTGCCTCCGGTAACAACATGGCGAGACCTCCGACGAACTCATACAGACACTCATACCTTGCCTTACCTTACCTTTTTCGTCTTTGTCGACTCTACCACCATCCCCGGTGAGTTACATTTTCTCCAGCAACATCCTCCTTCATCAAATCTTGACGATCCCATGCTGCATGTGTAGATCTAAATCTTGGGAAAACCCATTTTTTCTAACTCATAGGAAAAATGTGTTTTCAAAAAAATGCGGTGGTATTTTTGTAAATATGTGGAACTTCTTTAAAAAACACGCGGTGGCATTTTTGTAAATAATCAGAAGTTCTCAACGGTTTTGGATATCAATATAAAGGCTTCTGGATATGCGATTGATAGCCAGATGGGTACTGGATATCAATATAAAGCCTTCTGGATATGAGATTGATAGCAGAACCTTTGAAAGTGATAGCCAGAACCTTTGAAAGTGATAGTCAGAAGGGTTCTCTGGTTCTGGATATCAATATAAAGCCTTCTGGATATGAGATTAATAGCTAGAACCTTTGAAAGTGATAGCCAGAAGGGTCCTGGATATCAGTATAAAGCCTTCTGGATATCAATATTATTGGTGTTGTATGCTCTAGGCACGTTATGAGAACGATTAATGTTATCTATTGATTATGTTTTAATAAAGATATTGAATGTTTGATTATTATATCCTTTGCATGTTTATTATAATAATCCCGTCCCTGATAATTATGATTAATTGTTAGTATAAGTTTGATAGATAATCATATGATAATTATGGTGTATGTGATACAATTAAACTTATGGGTATTTGTTGGAGAACAAATACTGGACTGACCCGTATGAGATTTATGTCATGGTCACAATGTCATAATTAAGTCTCATATAGTTATATTACTGGAATCTTTAGACTTGAGGTTATTACAGTCTTCCACTTGATGAACATTATGTTTGACATATTCAAACGTTACCCCTAATCGGGTAGTTATAAAGAATATTGTTGGGTATGCTTACTTCTTAACCCTCCTACTTATTAGAATTGATTGATACCATCACCTATTAATATTTTATGGACTTTAGGATCCTATGTAAGAAGTTTTATGACTTCAATTTTTAGCTTAGTCCATTTTATAGTATAGGCTTAGAATATAGGGCTCGGAGTGAATTGGAATGAAGATCTAAGCAAGACTGTGGACTCTGCGCAAGACTACTCTGCGCAGTACACCACTGCGCAGGTCTCTCCTGCGCAGCATTCTATCTTGCTCAGCTTTCGATACATTCAGATCACCTAACTTGGAAAATGCTTTGAAGATGTACGCTTTTAAGAATGCTAAGGTGTGCAGAAACGACAAAACAAGCACACTTAGCAGATCCAACGGTGGAGACGCGCTCAAGAGAAATATTTCAAATGAAGACAGCTGTCAACCTTCTAGAAGAAGCTTTTGAATTTGGTCTTCATGCTCTGTCTCCAACGGCTCTATATACCTGCGCACCAATCATATTGTGCCAGGTCATCAACTTTGATCAGAGCCCCAACGGCTATAAAGGACAGCTGCTCACCAATCATATCGTGCCAGCTCATCGTCCTTGCTCAGAGCTCCAACGTCTAGTTTTAAGCTCTCTGCAATAAATAGCCAGCTCATCTTCATTTCCAAGTTGCTAAAGTTTGTGCTTTCTAATATCCTTGAAGTTCTGAAGATTGCTGCTTACTATTCACAGATTCAAGATCAACCTTCAAACCTTCATACCTTCAAACTCCTGCCCAGATCCTAAGCCTCAAATCACCAGAATTCTTCGTGCTCTTCATCTCATAGATTCATAGAGCCCAGAATTTCTGAACACACACACACCTCTTGAAGCTTTGATCATTTTGATCTAACTTCTTGAGATACACCGGTTTAGTCTAGGATTTGTTCTTCATAGATTATAGATCTTTGAGATAGTTGTGTTTCATTGTTGTATCTTGTAACTCTATCATATAATAAGATCTCCTTTAGAAAATCCAAGACTAACCATCTTGGTAGAGGACATAGATCTTTCATTGATCGAACCTCTCCAAATAGCTTGTTCTTTAATCTCGCTATTTACTTCCTGCTTAATCATTTCTGAATTACTGCTTTGTTTGATCTTATCAGATTGCTACTATTGCTGCTGTGTTTGTTATTGCTTATTGCTTATTGCGCAGGTGCTGCTTAAACTTCCGCTGTGTATTTCACACTCTCACTGCGCGCTATACTTAGCTTATTTGAGAACTGTGCGCATAAGCCATTGATTTGCAAAAGGGTTTGAAAAGAATTTTAAAACGCTATTCACCACCCCCCCCCTTTAGCATTTTTCATACCCTTGTTGCCCCTTTGGGACCAACAAGTGGTATCAGAGCAAACACCTTCATAAAACTTGTTTTGTTTTTCAAGCTTAACAGCTTGGGTGCCGATTCAAGATGGCTTCAAAATCTTGGGCAATGGCTAACTATTCACATGTTCCAGTGCTGAATGAAGATCACTTCGAAATCTGAAAGCACTGCATGATTACTCATTTTTCTTCTATCGACGAGATCCTCCACGACATCGTTCTTGAAGGACCCTACATTCCAATGAAGGCTAATCCTGATGCTGCTACAAATAAGGAAAATCCTACCATCAAGAAGAACAAGGAGGAATGGACTGATGAAGAAAAGAAATGGGTTGGCTATAATGGAAGAGCAAGGAACATCATTCTTAGCACTCTAGACCTCTCCACGCACAATCAAATTGTGAGCGGTGGAACTGCAAAGGAACTATGGGATGCTATTGAAGGATATGTGAATGGAGACAAAGTAAGCAAGGAAAACAAAAGATTTGTGGTGCAAAGAAAATTCAACTGCTTCATGAGAAAAGATGGTGAAACCTTGAGACAAACATATGATCGCTTCTGTGCTGTTGTAAACTCTTGTAAATCTTTTGGAACTACTTTCACTAATAAAGAAGTCAATTCTCAATTCTTAGATGCGCTAGGTTCCAGATATGTGCACAAAGCAAGTCATCTGGAAGATTCTGGATTTCTAGATACTTAGCCTCTGCGCAGCTTATACGCTAACTTAAAAGTGTATGAGCTAAAGCTTGATCGAATTGACGAAACTGAAGGCAAAGGAAAACTTGTTTCCTATGTTGCGCAAAAGGAACCTGCGCCTGCTCAAACCTCAGACAAAGTCTCTACTTCCTCTTTACTTGAAATGGATGATGATGATTTCGCGATGTTCGTTAAGCGATTCCAAAAATTCAGGAAATTCTCTAAACCTGGATCCTCTAGCAAACCACCTGCTAAATTCTCTCGTGGCAGAGACTCAAAGAAAGATGAAGAGTTGGTCTGCTAGAACTGCAGAAAGCCCGGTCATTTTGCTTCAAAATGTCCTACTCCAAAATTTGAATACATGAAGAGGAATACTGCGCAGAGATCATTAAGGCAGCGTGGAATGATTGCTGAAGAAGACTGCACAGAAAAGGAACTGAAGACTTGGATAGAGACGGACACTGAAGACAGTGATGATGATGACTCTGAGGATGGACTGCTCTGCTTGATGGCCAATGCTGATGCTGATAGCGATTAAGACAATGATCCCGATGCGGACACAAAGGCTGCGCCAAGGACAAAGAAGAAAGGTCCCACTATCACAGAACTGGTGGAAATGGGATATCTGACTCCAAGCAGACAGAATGGCAAGTACTTGTTTGCCAGAGCAGACCTATCAAAGAAATTTGTAGCTGCGCCTCCGCGCAAAGAATCTCTTAAAATTCCTGCTGAAATTGTAATAGAAAAGAATGACTCTACTGCTGAGCGCGAGTCTATTTTTCAGCAAGCTGAAAAGGTAATCAAGAAATTTAATTCTATGAAAGAAGCAGTGGACTTATCAATTGGAGAAATTTCACAGCTTAAGACGGAGAAAACTCTTTTAAAATCTGAGATCACCCTCCTTAAGGAGCAGATTAAGAGTATGACTCCTCTTATTGAAAATAACCGTTTTCTCACAGATCAAAATGACCTTTTTAAAGTAAGAAACGAAGAATTGGCTGCTCAAGTAGCTGATCTCACAAAGATCACTGATGAGTGGACCAAATCTCGTGTCACTATGGACCAAATTCTAGAATCCCAAAAAGCTAGTGGAGACAAGGAAGGCTTGGGGTTCTCAACTAGTGATAACTTTAAATGCGCAGTTTGCTCTGAAAAGGAAAAGGAATTTACACCACAGCAAACTATTGAAATTCCTAAAGCAAAGCATTCTGCTTCAATGGGTAAAGGACAGGAGAAAGTCCAGAGACAAAATTTCCATTATGTCTACCCAAAGAAGCAAACTGGAAAAGCCAAGGGTAAGGCTAAAGTTGAACCTGTGCATGACAACTCATATTCTGACTATGGTTGCGCCTCAACTTCAAATGTCAAAACTGCGCAAAAGGGACATGCACATGAAAGCCTTGCGCCCCAACGCCAAATGCGCATTCTTAAGAAAAGCGCACCCAAACCTCAGAAAATAATATTTGTCAAAGCAAGTTCATCTGCTCCAGTAAAGAATGCTGCGCCAAAGAAAAGTAAAGAGTTTGTAAAAACCCAATCTATAAGTGGCTTTCATCATTGTGTTGTGTGTGATGGTTTAGGTTACAAGGCTGCAGAATGCCTTTTGCGATTTGCTCCTAATGCCAAGGGACGTAAAAATCCTAAGGTCAGACAGGAGTGGGTTGTCAAAAGTTGCTAACTCTAGGACCCAAGAATAAAGGGGACCTGCGTTCTTAATGTCTATCTTTTAGGTCTCCTGCTTCACTGCGCACTCTTCACAAGCTAAAGCGCATATATGGTACCTCGACAGTGGATCCTCTAGACACATGACTGGAGATGTCACCGCTCTTGAAGATGTACATGAAGGAAGAGGTCCCTCTGTAACTTTTGGAGATAACAATAAAGGGCACATAGTTGGATATGGAAGAATCAGAAAAGATAAAGTATGCATTGAGAAAGTTGCGCTCGTAGAAGGTCTCAAGCACAACCTGCTCTCCATATCACAATTCTGCGATAAAGGTTTGGAATGCCACTTCACTGCAACGCACTGCTACATCAGAGATGGCATATCCGGACTAACTTTGCTCACAGGGACTCGTAAGACCAATGTTTACATTATTGATCTTACTTCTATAGATTCTATCACTAATCTCTGTTTTGAAGCAAAGAATGTAAGTGAAAGCAGCTGGCTATGGCATAAGCGCTTAAGTCATTTGAACTTCAAGTATTTGGCTAAGCTAGGAAGGGAAAATCTTGTCAAAGGACTTCCCAAAGCAGCTGACCATCATGACAGAAAATGCGCAGCATTCCAACTCGGTAAACAACCTAAGCAGTCTTTCTCCAGCAAGATTGCCTCCTCAACTTCCAAATGTTTACAACTGCTTCACATGGACTTGTTTGGACCGGTCACCACTGCGAGCATTGGAGGAAACAAATATACTTTAGTCGTGGTGGATGACTACTCAAGATACACATGGGTCGAAATGATGATATCCAAAGATGACTGCTATGATATCTTGACTGCACTATTCCGAAGGCTCCAAACTCAAAAGGAAGACGACATCGTGAGCGTTAGATCAGACAACGGAACTGAATTCAAAAATAACGGTGTTGCTCAATACTGCGATGACCATGGAATTGATCACAATTTTTCTGCTGCTGGAGTTCCTCAACAAAATGGCGTTGTGGAAAGAAAGAATCGCACGTTGATTGAGGCTGGGAAAACAATGATAGCAGAAGCTAAGCTTCTAAAGTATTTTTGGGGAGAAGCTGTCAACAGTGCTTGCTTTACTCAGAATAGATCCCTCATCAACAAAGCCTACAACAAAACTCCATATGAGCTATGGAGAGGAAGAGCGCCCAACATTGCTTTCTTCAAGATTTTTGGCTGCAAATGCTATATCCTCTACAATGGCAAAGATCATAGAGGAAAATTCGACGCCAAAGCAGATGAAGGTATTTTCGTTGGGTATGCCAAACATTCTAAAGCTTTTCGTGTTTTTAATAGAACTACTCTAGTAATTGTAGAATCTGTACATGTTACTTTTGATGAGCATTCTCTCCTTGAGCCACATTTGGCTCCAAATGATTCTGATGATTCTGTTGAGAATGATGAGACAGGTATGCAGCCTCAAACTGCACCTGTGCAGAATGATTATCAAAATCAGAATCAAGCAAGTCCATCTCATGCGCATACACCAGATGCTGCGCCAGAAGTGATGACTCCTGATGCGCAAACACCTCCTCCTGCGCATAACGTTTCTCCGCTTCAGCAAATCACTTTTGATGATCTCGATGCTGGAGCAAATGAAGTACCCATTGAAGATCTTCGTATTCCTACCACTCAACCTAACTTACCTCCCGAGGTTCGTGAAGTTAGAGATCATCCAACTTCAAACATCATTGGTGATCTCAATGTAGGGGTTCGTACTAGGAGAGCATCAAACTTTGATGATGAATATCACTCCTTTATCTCTCAAATCGAACCAAAGAAGATTGACGAAGCGCTCCAAGATTCAAGCTGGGTTACTGCTATGCAAGAAGAGCTTAACCAATTTGAGCGCTACAAGGTTTGGACCTTAGTACCCAGACCTCATGACCAAGGAGTTATTGGTACAAAATGGGTATTCAGAAACAAGATGGATGAGAATGGAAGCATCACAAGAAACAAAGCAAGGTTGGTTGCGCAAGGCTATAGGCAAGAGGAAGGAATCGACTACGATGAAACATTTGCGCCTGTAGCAAGACTTGAAGCTATAAGAATTTTCTTAGCTTATGCCTCTCACAAGAAATTCAAGCTTTATCAAATGGATGTGAAGAGCGCATTTCTCAACGGTGAACTCCAAGAGACGGTCTACGTAGCACAACCACCTGGATTTGAAGATAGCAGATTTCTAAATCACGTCTTCAAGCTTCAAAAAGCTTTGTATGGACTAAAGCAAGCTCCAAGAGCATGGTACGATACGCTATCCAAATTCCTACTAGAGAAAGGCTTCAAGCGCGGTAAAATCGATACAACTCTTTTTATTGCTAAGTATAATGATCACTCTTTACTTGTTTAAATTTATGTCGATGATATTATATTTGGTTCTACTAATGAGTTACTTTGTAAGCGCTTTGAGAAGCTCATGAAAAGCAAGTTTGAAATGAGCATGATGGGAGAACTCACATTCTTCCTCGGGCTTCAAATCAAGCAATTGAATGATGGCATCTTCATAAATCAAGCCAAGTACACAAGGGACTTAATCAAGAAATTTGGACTTGAAAATGCTAAAGCATACGACACTCCAATGGCCACGGGCAACAAACTTGACAAAGACTTGAAAGGTAAGAAAGTTGATCAAACTTTATATCGAGGTATGATTGGCTCTCTCCTTTATCTTACTGCAAGTATGCCAGATATTATGTTTAGTGTTTGTGTCTGTGCGCGCTATCAAGCGGACCCTAGAGAAGCGCACTTAACTGCTGTTAAACGCATTATTCGTTATCTTTCTGGAACTGTTAACCTTAGACTTTGGTACACCAAAGATTCGAATTTCGATTTGCTAGATTATTCAGACGCAGACTACGCAGCATGCACTATTGACAGGAAGAGCACAAGTGGAACTTGTCATTTCCTTGGAAATCGACTTGTTGCGTGGGCAAGCAAGAAGCAAGCTGCGGTGTCCATCTCCACTACAGAAGCTGAATACATTGCTGCTGGAAGCTGCTGCAGCCAAATCCTATGGATGAAGCAACAATTAGTGGACTATGGAATTCATGAAGCAAACTGCCCAATATTCTGCGATAATATGTCCACCATAGCTGTCTCCAACAATCCTGTCATGCATTCAAAGACAAAGCACATCGACATCAAATATCACTTTCTCAAGGACCACGTGGAAAAAGGAAACATTCATTTAGAGCACGTAGGCATAGATAATCAATTTGCTGATATCCTTACTAAGGCTCTTGACGCACAGAGATTTGTATTCTTGAGAGGAGAAATGGGTATGCTTGAACTTAGCTAACCTGTCTATATGATTTGTTAATACTAATAATCTTGTGTTTGCTTGATAAAATATTCATCATAGGTCAAGATCCATGCTTCTGCGCAACCCCTGCGCTGTACTTCATTTGCGCATGACACTAATGTTAATCTGTTTTAAGAATCTATTGCGTTATTTACAGCTCTGCGCATGATTTTAACATGCGCACACTTCGTGGATCGCAGGTAAGTCTTCTATTTATTAGAAATTGCACTTAGGTCCCTGACTGAAAAGTCAACGCTTAGTTCACAAGGGTACTTGTGCAATTAAAATTTTCCCTCGCCTTATTTTTGAAATTTCTTGGGAAATTACGCTTTTGCCCCTGCGCATGTCCCATTATCATTAAATGCAAACGGCCATTAATGATAGCGCATGTTAGAATTCATGATCAACATTTATGAGGGAGTTGATATGATTGTGACCTGCCTAGACCTACTCACACACACGCGCGTCAGGTCTGCGCACGCGCGTTCCCTATTCGGCCACGTCGCGTTGCTATCGTGCGCCTCTGCGTTTTTCACCAAATTCGCCGTCTTTCACCAAACCGCCTCGCTGACGTCATGCATCTTTTCCCTTTTCAGTATAAATCCTTTTGACTCTTCTTCTCTTTTTCTCTCTTTTCTGCTCTCTCTCTCTCTTTCACAAATTCATCCTTGTTCTCTTCTGCAACCTACTCTCCACCTCCCAATCATTTCCTTTTCTTCTCTCCTTGACTTTTCTCTCAATCTCTGCAAAACTCTTCTCTCTCTTCCCTTTTCAAAAACCCTAGTTTCATTTAAAATGGCTCCCCGAAATCGAAAGCTAAGGTAGTTGGTGAAGTCCATGAACCTGTTGAAGAGGTTCCTCCTCCAGCAGCTAAAACTGTTGACGACATGGTAACAATTTCTGAACCTTAAACTCATTTTCTGTTTATTCGCCATTGTTAAGTCTCGAGTTCTTAAAACTCCCTTTTTCGATTTTGCTCTTATCTGTTAATCATTTTTAAAATCGTCTGTTGTTTTGAGTTCGTCTCTCTCTGATCTACCTTTGTATGTACTTTATTTCACGATCAGTACTGTTTTCATATGTTTTCTGCAAAATTTTCGCTCGAAAACCTCTGAGGCAGACGAACAGTTATTCTCGATTTCTGGGCTAAATGTTTCGTTTTTGCAAATCTTGTTTTCTTAGTTGTTTTTTCGTCTCTGAAATGCGGTTATTTCGATATTCTTTTTGTCCTTTTTGGTCAAACTTTGTTTTTTTAGTGTTCTTCGTGTTCTTCGTGTTCATATTTTATTATTCCGTGTTCATCAAGTTCTTATTTTTTTTATCTTGATTTGGGTCACCTAATATTTCTAAGTGTTTGCATTTTTGCGCATATCTTTTTCATTTGTTTCCTATGGAGATGCTGCGCATACGTGTATCTGCGCATGCGATTCGCTCCATACGTAATTCTTGACTAAACTATTCTTATTTTGCGCAGAATTCTTTCTACTTCCTACAAGGCTGGGAACTAGATCTTTCTGCGCTACACAAAGATGCTGTCGGCGCAGGATTGTTCATCTTATGGATTCTTCCGGCATCTTACCTCTCTTTACACTGGCTCAGGACTTCTATGTCCCCTCTCTTGTAGACGAGTTCTTTGAAAATGCAGAGAGATTCACCATGACGCACAAGCAAACTCGAGAGAAGATTGATGTTATCCGCTCAGTCGTTCGGAATTATTCAGTGCGCATTGTTCTTGCGTCACTTAAAATCTTTGCGGATTTAATGTTGATGATGCGCCATAAGCCTATTCTGAAGCTAAACAAAACAAGCTTGCGCAGAAACTGGTTGGGGAATCCTCTCTTGTAAACAAATGGAGCGTTCATGATCGCAAGGAATTGGTGAGGTGATGTACCACCTGTGCACCATTATTGGCGACTCCGTAAACTGCAAAAATGGAAATAAGGGCAAGTTTATTTCCAAGCAGTGGGCTTATTGCGCTACTGTTTATAATGGTGATGCTCTAGACTGGTCCTCTGTTCTCTTTGACGAGCTATGAGATGCATCGGAGAGCTATGACAAGCGCATGGACAAAAAAGTAGCCAAGTACAGAACTCACTGTAGGCTATTATCCAAGTTTCTGATGAATATCTCTGAGTTGCGCACCTTCGTGCAGAAGCGTCCTGATCTCAAAGTCCCTTGTACCAAGACCTATTCCATCTCTCACCTCTACTCCCTGCGCAATGAAATTGGTCGCAGTGATTATCGCAAGATCTGGAACAAGGACACCAGCCCAGACAAAGAAGATTGGGTTGATAGTGATGATGATGATGAAGCCCCTCAACCAAAAGCAAAGAACTCTGCCGCGCAGCCTTCGAAGGCCACTGCGCCTAGTGAACCTGAAACTACTGCTGCGCAGGCAAAGCGCAAAGGAAAAGGTATTGCAGATCCTGCGCCAGAAAAGGTGAAGGAAATCCCAAATGTCAGATCAACTGCTGGCATTAAAATTGGATCTGATTTACCGCCCCCTGCTCCCAAACCTTCAAAGAAGCGCAAAGATCCTCCTGCGCCAGCTCCCTCTCCTGCTAAAACCAAGAAAAAGCCTGCATTTACCAGACTTCCTCCTGCGGCGGCTATGGTTGAAGAAGACAGCGAGTCTCGAATGGATGAGACTGCTGCTGATGCTGCGGATGATACCGCGCAGGGGGAGCAAGATCCAAAGGCTGCTGAAGTCCCTCCTGCTCAGGGTACAGGAGATAGTGATGATTGGATGGATGAAGCTTTTCCAGTCTCCGGTACGCCTGCCAAGACCGCTGATGCTGCACCTGCTAAGGATGATCCTTCTCGAACTCCGTGCAAGAAACAGGTTGTGCGCAGCACTGCGAAAGGACATCCAAAAGCTGCGGCTCCTCCTTGTCCTGAACCGTCATCAAGTGCCTTCCAACGCCTCAATATTCCGGTTGGAAATACTCAACCTGGCACCTCTGTCCTTCATGATGATTTGGACTTAGAAGATGAGGATGCGGATGAAGTTACCAAGTCTGCGCAGGGCGATGATGCTGCGCAGCAAGCTACTGTTGATCCTCCTGAAGGGGAAAAGGAAGGAGATGTGCACACAACTGATACAGATAGCAGCAGCACGTACTCATCTACGCATAGGTCTCCTGCTGCTGATCCTATTCATCTCTCTCCCAAACAACCTTCTCCAACGCACTCTCCTCCCAAAGTTTCTTCTCCTCCAGCTCAAGCTATTCCTTCCGTCCCTACAGTATCTACTTCCTCTCTATCTTCCTCCGCTGATCTACGCCAAATTCTCCAAGCTCTCAATACTATTCAAGTCAACCAGGTTGCTGCGCAGTCCCAAATGACTCAGCTCATTACTGCGCAGACAGCTATCCAAGAGCAACTTGATGCGCAGCGTTTAGAGATTGCTGCCATTAAGGGGGAGAATGTATCAAAGGCAAGTACCTCCGCAGGCCCCTCTGCGCAGCGCGTCCCTGATGCATTAGACCAAATGGTCCTGGACTCATTAAAGTCAATAGCTGGGATGCTTGAAAACGTCTGCACCTATACTGCTATCAATGATGGGTTTATAGGACTGCTTAAGCGTCTGCGCAAGAGCCTGGCCGATGGGTTGCATGAAGGGTTTGCAGGGATGGAAGCGATGATGTTGGAGAGGTTGGAACAAGGTGGCCCCGCGCATGCCAATACGCTTAATATGGAAAGTGTCAGGGAGTGCATAACTCAAGCAATGACTGATTTCGCTGATGGGTTCAACGCTAGGATGGATAAAGCCATGTTCGATATTCAAGCCAGCGTGAACACTCAGCGCCTCCACACTGACCAAAGACTCGAAGCAACGCAGGCCACCGTCATCAACACTATTGAAGCTGCTGAGCAGTCATATTTCAACCAGATGGCGGGACATCAAATACAGTACAGAGCCAACTTCCAAGAGCTGCGAGAAGACAACAGAGATATGCGCAGAGGAATGGCTACCCATGTCGGTGAGGCTGTAGCATTCAGAGAAAGATTTCAAGAACTGAAGATTGAACTTATGAATAAGTTCAACAGTCTGCAGAATGAGCTGCGCGAAGCCTTGCACCGGATCAACATAGACTAGGTTCTATGTAATTTTTGTTTTTTTGCGCAAAGTATTTCTTTTTGTGCGCATTTTGTTTTTCTTATTCAAACTTGTAATCTGCAACTCTTTACACTTCAAGTTTTAATGAGAAAAATTGCATCATGTGTTTCCAAAAACCTTGTTCAATTCAAACTCTTTGTTTGTGGAACAATGATTGCATTATTTCAACCCATGCGCATAATCTTAACTGTTCATATTCTCAACGCATAATGTTTAAACATTCAGTTTAAATCGCATACTTAAAACTAAAACTCATATTATTTGTATGCGCTGAATGATATTTCTGTCTTTCCCTTTTTGTAAGCTAATCTCTTGGATAGACTAGAAATCTATGACATTAGCTAGTGTGTGCATTGACTTGAGGCATGATTTACCAATCACATCTTTATGGACATGTTATTATCAAGTACAATGAATTGCCTTTGTTATAGTAGGTAATGGCATCAATCATTTAGGGGGAGATTGTTGGGTATGCTTACTTCTTAACCCTCCTACTTGTTTGAATTGATTGATACCATCACCTATTAATATTTTATGGACTTTAGGATCCTATGTAAGAAGTTTTATAACTTTAATTTTTAGATTAGTCCATTTCATAGTATAGGCTTAGAATATAGGGCTCGGAGCGAATTGGAATGAAGATCTAAGCAAGACTGTGGACTCTGCGCAAGACTACTCTGCGCAGTACACCACTGCGCAGGTCTTTCCTGCGCAGCATTCTATCTTGCTCAGCTTTCGATACATTCAGATCACCTAACTTGGAAAACGCTTTGAAGATGTACGCTTTTAAGAATGCTAAGGTGTGCAAAAACGACAAAACAAGCACACTTAGCAGATCCAACGGTGGAGACGCGCTCAAGAGAAATATTTCAAATGAAGACAGCTGTTAACCTTCTAGAAGAAGCTTTTGAATTTGGTCTTCATGCTCTGTCTCCAATGGCTCTATATACATGCGCACCAATCATATTGTGCCAGGTCATCAACTTTGATCAGAGCCCCAACGGCTATAAAGGACAGCTGCGCACCAATCATATCGTGCCAGCTCATCGTCCTTGCTCAGAGCTCCAACGGCTAGTTTTAAGCTCTCTGCTATAAATAGCCAGCTCATCTTCATTTCCAAGTTGCTAGAGTTTGTGCTTTCTAATATCCTTGAAGTTCTGAAGATTGCTGCTTATTATTCACAGATTCAAGATCAACCTTCAAACCTTCATACCTTCAAACTCCTGCCCAGATCCTAAGCCTCAAATAACCAGAATTTTTCGTGCTCTTCATCTCATAGATTCATAGAGCCCAGAATTTCTGAACACACACACACCTCTTGAAGCTTTGATCATTTTGATCTAACTTCTTGAGATACACCGGTTTAGTCTAGGATTTGTTCTTCATAGATTATAGATCTTTGAGACAGTTGTGTTTCATTGTTGTATATTGTAACTCTCTCATATAATAAGATCTCCTTTAGAAAATCCAAGACTAACCATCTTGGTAGAGGACGTAGATCTTTCATTGATCGAACCTCTCCAAATAGCTTGTTCTTTAATCTCGCTATTTACTTCCTACTTAATCATTTCTGAATTACTGCTTTGTTTGATCTTATCAGATTTCTACTATTGCTGATGTGTTTGTTATTGCTTATTGCCTTAGAAAATTTTATCCAACTCTTTAAGCCAAAGCTTAGCGCGTGCGTTTTTATCCTTGCGCAGCTTTTTCCTGCGCAGGTGCTGCTTAATTCCACTGTGTATTTCACACTCTCACTGTGCGCTAGACTTAGCTTATTTGAGAACTATGCGCATAAGCCATTGATTTGCAAAAGGGTTTGAAAAGAATTTTAAAACGCTATTCACCCCCCCCCCCTTTAGCATTTTTCATACCCTTGTTGCCCCTTTGGGACCAACAAGTGGTATCAGAGCAAACACCTTCATAAAACTTGTTTTGTTTTTCAAGCTTAACAGCTTGGGTGCCGATTCAAGATGGCTTCAAAATCTTGGGCAATGGCTAACTATTCACATGTTCCAGTGCTGAATGAAGATCACTTCGAAATCTGGAAGCACTGCATGCTTACTCATTTTTCTTCTATCGACGAGATCCTCCACGACATCGTTCTTGAAGGACCCTACATTCCAATGAAGGCTAATCCTGATGCTGCTACAAATAAGGAAAATCCTACCATCAAGAAGAACAAGGAGGAATGGACTGATGAAGAAAAGAAATGGGTTGGCTATGATGGAAGAGCAAGGAACATCATTCTTAGCACTCTAGACCTCTCCACGCACAATCAAATTGTGAGCGGTGGAACTGCAAAGGAACTATGGGATGCTATTGAAGGATATGTGAATGGAGACAAAGTAAGCAAGGAAAACAAAAGATTTGTGGTGAAAAGAAAATTCAACTGCTTCATGAGAAAAGATGGTGAAACCTTGAGACAAACACATGATCGCTTCTGTGCTGTTGTAAACTCTTGTAAATCTCTTGGAACTACTTTCACTAATAAAGAAGTCAATTCTCAATTCTTAGATGCACTAGGTTCCAGATATGTGCACAAAGCAAGTCATCTGGAAGATTCTGGATTTCTAGATACTTGGCCTCTGCGCAGCTTATACGCTAACTTAAAAGTGTATGAGCTAAAGCTTGATCGAATCGACAAAACTGAAGGCAAAGGAAAGCTTGTTTCCTATGTTGCGCAAAAGGAACCTGCGCCTGCTCAAACCTCAGACAAAGTCTCTACTTCCTCTTTACTTGAAATATATTCTTCTTCTTTCCAAGAACAAGAATCATAGTTTTCATATAGCCTTCATAATAGAAATAGTTTCTATTGGGTCTAGCAATCCGGATCAAGAATAGTTCTTGAGATTCATTCGCGTGTGGATAAATATAGAGGGCGTTGGTATCAACTCCTCCACGTTCGTGATCCAATTTTTGCGGTCGTGTTCCTGCGTTCGTGATTCAAAGAAGCGCGAAGAACAAAGATTGAAGATCTCAGAATTTTAAAGCTTCATCACGGTTAGTGTTCTAAATTCATCTCCGTATTAATTTAATCATCTTGAATGGATTTAGAATTTGGGTTTATTCCGCTGCGCATGTTTGCTCAAAACCCAACAGTGGTATCAGAGCTCCGTTCATCATGGTTATTTTAACAATAATGTTAATGATATAATTGGATTATATGTGTTGGCATGCTATTTGAATTTAGATTCATGATGTTTATGTGATCTGAATTTTATGTATGTATATGAGATATATGGACATCATAAAATCGCACCGTTTAAATACGTTATATGGGATCAAAAATTAATTGGATTGATTTGTTGATGATATTTGATTCATGAATAAATTGTTTATTCAAGGTTTTGATGAACATGGTGATTTGATCATCATGAACACCAAACCCTAATTGAATCGGGAAAGCAATTTTAGGATTAAAAAACTGAAAAGAAAAATCTGTTATGACGGCGTGCTCGGCCGAGCACCTCATAAGACTCGGCCGAGCAGAAGGGATCAGAAGGTACGGTTTTTGAACACAAAGGTGCTCGGCCGAGCACCTTAAAGGACTCGACCGAGCACCTTAAAGGACTCGACCGAGCGGAATGATTTTGGACAAAATTTGTTTTTCAGATGGCTGGTTTTAGAAACCGTGTTTCCTGAAATTAAATGTCTTGTTTGAAATCACTTTGGATTGAATTTGTTTGTCAGATGGCTGGTTTGAGAAACCGTGTTTCCTGAAAACAAATCTCAAGGTCAAATTAATAAATTGATGAGACAAAAGAATTTAGAATCGAGTTACATTATGTAAGGGATTATGGATGCATTTTGGCTTAGTTTCGACCTTACATAGTTGTTTCTTCTAGTTTCTAAATTTGGTACGGGATTGTGGATGCCTTCTGGCTTAGTTTCGACCGTACAATCGTGCTCTCAATTATGTGTTAAAGAATTTATCCCCATAAATCAATCACATGAAATCATAGTTTAATTAATTAGATTAATTAAATTATTAACCGATGATTTTTGTGTTTATATTATGTGATTATAAACATGTTACCATGCTATATGATGTGAATCTTCTTTAAAATTTAAGTTCCGTGCCAATCCATGATTAAAACACTTGTGAGTACGTGGGTAGTTTTATGTGGGTTATGCCCTAGCATAGGTGCATTAATGCTATCTATTTATGAGCAAGATGAGAAAACAGTGATTCCTATACGTTTAAAATGGTTTAACTTAATTAGGCTATCAAAACAGTTTTGGGCCTAAGACACAGATGAGATTAAAACATGTTAGACATATGATGTCTAAAATCTCATAAAAGATCTAAGAGTCATATATGATATGATTGACAAGGAGTTGTCTACCTAAATAACTTATTTTGAGCAGTCGTGCCCTAGCCGACTCAAAGTTAAGTGAAATATGGATCTTAGCCCATTTAAATTATATTATACATTGGATGTATATGAAGGTTATATAATATAGTGGGAGTATTTGTGAAATACTATTAATTTAATATATTTAATTAAGTCAGTACTTATATTTAATTATATGTTTGCATAATTGTAGATAATGGCTCAAAGTACAAATTTATCACTGCGATCTATCCTTGAGAAGGAAAAACTTCAAGAAAATAGAGCTAACTACACGGATTGGATCCGTAGCCTTAGAATTGTTCTAAAGCATGAGGAAAAGATCTATATTCTTGATGAGCCCGTTCCTGAAGATGAACCTGCTTCTAATGCACCCAAGGATGAGAGAAACGCCTACAAGAAACACAAAAGTGATTCTCGTGAGGTGGGTTGTCTTATGCTTGCGGCCATCTGTCCAGAGCTTCAGAAGACTCTTGAACACTTGGAGGCATTTGACCTTGCTGCTTCGTTGAAAGATATGTTTCAAGAACAAGCAAGGCAAGAGAGGTTCGACACTATAGCTGCCTTGGTCTCATGCAAGATGAGCGAAGGGCACGCTGTGGGCCCTCATGTTCTTACGATGAAGGCTTATTTTGAGCATCTAGAGAAACTTGGTCATCCCATTGATGTTGAGTTGGCCACTGATTTTATACTTAATTCATTCTCCAAAAGCTATAATCAGTTCATCATGAACTTTAATATGCATAGGATTGATAAGTCCCTGTCTGAGTTACATGGGATGCTTAAGACAGCAGAAAAGAAAATCGGTAAAGAAGTCGCTCCTGTGCTCATAGTGTCAAAGGAAGGAAAAGGCTGTAAAGGCAAAGGAAAAGGGTTAAGACAAAAGTTGTCAAACCCAAGATTGGCAAGGCAGTTGTTGCTAATGCTACTGTGGATAAACCTACTTCCCAAAAGGATGCAATCTGTTTCCACTGCAATGATATTGGTCATTGGAAAAGAAATTGCAAGGTTTACAAGGAAGAGTTAAAGAAGAAGAAGAGCAGTGGGACTGCATCTACTTCAGGGACTAAGGAATAGAAGGCTACTTAAAGATGTCGAAGTGGACCTACGCGTGGGGAATAGAGCAAGAGTTGCTGCATTAGCCGTAGGAACATATGATGTTATTTTACCTAACGGATTAATTCTTGTTTTGAACAATTGTTATTACGTTTCAGATTTAAGTAGAAATATAATTTCAATTTCTTGTTTGGATAATGAAGTTTTTAAGTTTCTTATTGAAAATATGAAGTTTTATATTTATTTAAATGATATGCTTTATTGTACTGCATGTTCATTTAACGGCCGTTATATTCTTGACGTTGAGAATGTAAAAAATGAGGATGTCTATAATGTAAATAAGAAATCCAAACCTAATGATGTAAATCATACTTATTTGTGGCTTTGCCATCTTGGTCATATTAATGAGAAGCGTATCTCAAAACTCCATGGGGACGGACTTTTAGATTCACATGATTTTGAATCATATGAAACTTGTGAGTCTTGTTTACTTGAAAAGATGACTAAGGCACCTTTCACTAAGAGCAGTGAAAGGGCTAGTGACTTATTAGCACTCATACATACTGATGTGTGTGGACCAATGAGCTGCAATGCTAGGGGAGGATATCAATACTTCATAACTTTTACTGATGATTTTAGTAGATATGGCTATGTCTACTTAATGAAACATAAAAGTGAATCTTTTGAGATATTTAGAATATTTCAAAATGAAGTACAGAATCAACTTGGCAAAACTATTAAAGCACTTCGATCTGATCGTGGTGGAGAATATTTAAGCCAAGAATTTGACAATCATCTTAAAGATTGTGGAATTGTTTCACAATTAACTCCACCCGGAACACCACAATGGAATGGTGTGTCTAAGCGGAGAAATAAGACTTTATTGGATATGGTTCGCTCCATGATGAATCAAGTTGATCTTCCTTTATCCTTTTGGGGACATGCACTAGAAACTCCTGCTCTTACACTAAATAATGTTCCAACAAAATCTGTTCCAAAGACTCCAAATGAGATGTGGACTGGAAGAAAACCTAGTTTGTCTTTCATGAAGATTTGGGGTTGTGAAGATTTTGTTAAGAAACTCATATATGACAAACTCACACCTAAATCTGATAAATGTATTTTCGTTGGTTACCCTAAGGAAACTAAGGGTTATTACTTTTACAACCGCGCGGAAAACAAAGTGTTTGTTGCCCATCATGGTACCTTTCTAGAGAAAGAGTTTCTCTCCAAAGGAAAGTAAAATTAATCTCGAAGAGGTTCGAGAACCCGAAAATAATATGGAAAAAAATGTTAGATCAGAACAAGTTTCACAAGAGTTGTGGAACCTATTCATAATACTCAAGTTCCTCGCAGAACTGGTAGGGTGCGATCCGAACCTGAGAGATATGGATTTCTCATGACGGATAGCAATGAAGTGGAAGTCATAGTTGATGACGAACCTACTTCCTACCAAGAAGCGATGTCCGCTCCTGATTCAGAAAAATGGCTTAGAGCCATAGAATCTGAAATTAAGTCCATGTATGATAATCAAGTTTGGAATTTGATTGATGTGCACGAAAGTATAAAAACCATAGGATGCAAGTGGGCTTTCAAAAGGAAAACTGACATGGATGGAAAGGTGCATACTTATAAAGCTAGACTTGTAGCGAAAGGCTATAGGCAGATTCATGGAATCCACTATGATGAAACCTTTTCGTCCGTAGCAATGATCAAGTCTATAAGAATTTTACTTGCTATAGCCGCATATTTTGACTATGAGATATGGCAAATGGATGTCAAAACAGCGTTCCTTAACGGGAACTTACTTGAGGATGTTTATATGACACAACCTGAAGGTTTTGTAATTCCAGAAAATTCTAATAAAGTATGCAAGTTGCAAAGATCCATTTATGGATTAAAGCAAGATTCAAGAAGTTGGAATCTTCGATTTGATGAATCGGTCAAAGAGTTTGGCTTCATCAAGAACGAAGATGAGCCTTGTGTTTACAAGAAGATTAGTGGGAGCGTAGTATTATTTCTAGTACTATATGTTGATGACATATTGCTCATTGGAAACGACATTCTTGCACTGCAGTCTGTAAAGACTTGGTTAGGAAAGTGTTTTTCAATAAAAGATATGGGAGAAGCCGCTTATATCCTTGGCATTAGGATCTATCGTGATAGATCCAAGAAATTGATTGGTTTAAGTCAAGATACATATATTGACAAAGTTCTTAAGAGATTCCGCATGGAAAACTCTAAGAGAGGAAATTTTTCAGTAGGCCATGGCATAACTCTAAGCAAGAATCAGTGTCCTAAGACAACTGATGAGCATGAGAGAATGATTGGGATTCCATATGCTTCCGCAATTGGATCAATCATGTATGCCATGATATGTACTAGACCCGATGTCTCGTATGCTTTGAGCATGACGAGCAGATACCAATTAGATCCTGGTGAGAGTCGCTGGATTGCAGTCAAGACAAATCTTAAGTACTTGAGAAGGACTAAAGATTCGTTCTTGGTGTATAGAGGTATGGAAGATGATCTTATTGTAAGTGGTTACACATATGCAAGCTTCCAAACCGACAAGGATGATTCAAGATCGCAATTTGGATTTGTATTTGTGCTAAATGGAGGTGCTGTTAGCTGGAAGATTTCTAAGCAAAGTACCGTCGCAGATTCTACAACGGAAGCTGAGTATATTGCTGCATCCGATGCTGCAAAAGAGGCTGTTTGGATCAAGAAGTTCATTGGTGAACTAGAGGTGGTTCCTAGCATTGCTAACCCAATAGACCTTTATTGTGATAATAATGGTGCTATTGCTCAAGCAAAGGAACCAATATCACATCAGAAATCCAAACACATACTTAGGCGTTTTCATATCATTCGAGAGATCGTTGATAGAGGAGACGTAAATATATGCAGAGTACCGACTGATGATAACATTGCCGACCTATTGACAAAGGGTCTTCCACAAGCAAAGAATGAAGGTCATGTTAGGTCTATGGGTATTCGATACATTAATTAGGCCTAGTGCAAGGGGAGATTGTTGGTGTTGTATGCTCTAGGCACGTTATGAGAACGATTAATGTTATCTATTGATTATGTTTTAATAAAGATATTAAATGTTTGATTATTATATCATTTGAATGTTTATTATAATAATCCCCATCCCTGATAATTATGATTAATTGTTAGTATAAGTTTGATAGATAATCATATGATGATTATGGTGTATGGGATACAATTAAACTTATGGGTATTTGTTGGAGAACAAATACTGGACTGACCCATATGAGATTTATGTCATAGTCACAATGTCATAATTAAGTCTCATATAGTTATATTACTGGAATCTTTAAACTTGAGGTTATTACAGTCTTCCACTTGATGAACATTATGTTTGACATATTCAAACGTTACCCCTAACCGGGTAGTTATAAAGAATATGATTGGCATAATCGGAATCATGTAGGGAAGAGTAATAAGCCAAGAAAGGATTTGTTCCTCGAAAAGAGAGATGTCAAGCTTTGGCCACTCGATGAATGGTATTGATGAAATGCATGGCCATGCTCAAATAAGATTTGTCTTATCAATACATTCGGGATCGAGAAAGCATTGGACTATGTAAGTTGACCATTGACCATGTCTTACATTCAATAGACATCGTGAAACAAAGAGATTGTAATATGTTTTATAAAGGATCAACGAACTTTGACAAGTTATATTAATTGGGTAGTCATGATGGCTTGCTAGAGTCCGCTCATGATTTATGAGTACAAATGTGTTTGGGCTCATTGCCAACTTAATATAATCTTATGGGGTCACACACAAAAGAACGAATTGTTTAAAAGGCTAAAAATGACTTTCTGCTGGTGCTCGGCCGAGCACCTCAAAGGACTTGGCCGAGCAAGATAAACAGAAGGGAAAAAATTAGAGGCGCTCGGCCGAGGACCTCAAAGGACTCGGCCGAGTAGGTCCTGTTCGGGCCAGAATTCCTGATTACGTATTATGACGGGTTTTAACCTATTTCTCCTAAAGGGTTTAGGTTAAATGAGTTTAAATACCTCTCCTAATAACCTAATCAGATACGATTGATACCTGGTCAATTTAGAGAGCCTCCAAGAGAGAAAATATATTCTTCTTCTTCCCAAGAACAAGAATCATAGTTTTCATATAGCCTTCATAATAGAAATAGTTTATATTGGGTCTAGCAATCCGGATCAAGAATAGTTCTTGAGATTCGTTCGCGTGTGGATAAACATAGAGGGCGTTGTCATCAACTCCTCCAAGTTCGTGATCCAAGTTTTGCGGTCGTGTTCCTGCGTTCGTGATTCAAATAAGCGCGAAGAATAAAGATTGAAGATCTCAGAATTTTAAAGCTCCATCACGGTTAGTGTTCTAAATTCATCTCCGTATTAATTTAATCATCTTGAATGGATCTAGACTTTGGGTTTATTCCGCTGCGCATGTTTGCTCAAAACCCAACAAATATAAAGTCTTCTGGAGGTTTTGAAAAACATTTTTTTCATAACCATTAGGAAAAACACATTTTACAGGAGACCAACCCATCTATGATGCCTCAGCCAGCCTTTGTCTTCACCGGTTTTGTCGAGATCTAGAACTCGATCCTCGGCCCTTCTTCAAGCGATTGTTCAGGTTCAATCGATTCTTCGACGAGCCTATACTTTTCTCTTCTGACCTCCTCTAAGTCCAGATCTAAAGTCCAAAAACGTATACTCTTCTCCCGCCGCTCAATGTATATCTGAACTCCGGTAACAGATTTGACTCAACTCTGGCAAACGTATAAATGGGGAAACTTATCGAATAGAGACATGGTTTATTTGTTTGTTTGATTGGAAATTTGATTTTGAGTTTATGAAAATTTGTTCTTGTATTTGGATGTATGATTTTTGGATTTGAAGTTACAGTACAATGCTTGTTTGATTGATTTTCTCTTATTTGGTGGAGGTTATGAGGCCTTCATACAATAATTTGAAGCATTACTAGAAAATTTTGAAAGAAATGCCATTGTCTGGTTTGGGTCATATATTTTAAATATAATACTTATTCATTATATAATTTTGAGTTTCTTGGTGTTTTATTGTGAAAAAATAGTCTTATAGTTAAAGTATAAGACTAATTAGTCTTATTCTTCAAGTATAAGAGCCAATATCTATATATATAATATAGGAGAGTTTTTATGAGATCCCACAATAAGCCACATGGAATTACATGTCATAATTCCATGTGGAATTCTACTTATCACCATCCAATAAGCTTGTGATACCTATGTTGACATTGCATCGTAATTCAAATTTCAAATTGCTAAAATATAGCAACAAAAATTACTCTTCAATTTAAGACATTTGAAATAAATAATTTAGGCATCCATCATAGTTACTTAGACTAAAGATGACTGGACACAATTTCCCTTCAATATATTCTAATTTAAATTAAAAAAAATCCTAATCCTAAGTATTTCATATTTTAGGTATAGTATATTTGTATTTCATTAGATCATATTATATATATTTTTACATTTAAAAATACAAATAAATAGATGACAAACTAATGAACAACTCAAGAAAGCGAAATTATATACTTAAAAAACAAAACTTGGCGAATATCAAAATTAAAATTAACTGAATTTACACATATAACTTTTAGTCAATATCACAATAAAGATTATCTGAAATTACACACATAAAAATAATTAAAAAAAAAAAGTTACATTTGCATAATACTCTTTAGAATTTAATTCAACTTTACAAATAGATAGAAGGTCGATTAATTTGTTTTATTTATGTTTGATTTTTTCGCAAACAAAAATAAATCAAATCCACAAACTAACACAACGAACTTAACGTGTATACATCTTAAAAATGAGTAAACCCATAAATATTCACCCTCCACACTAACCGTTTTGTTCCTCAATTATTTAGGTCTATTGTAAAATCTTGATCTATTACTGTAGATACCCCGGGGGGACCACGGCTTGGCTAGAGCGCGTGAATTACCCTAGGATGTCTAATTGTGTTTTAGAGTCGCCACCCACGTTTTTGAGGAACGTAAGAAAACCTAATGTTTATGAGCCTAAGTTTGATTTACGAAAACAGAGATTCTTTGGGATGAGGGGTTCGGGGGTTAGGTTACGAAATGGGAAGTACTTAAACACCCATTTCGCCCGAGCAAAGTCGGTCTTGTTTGTTCATAATTCACTTTTAAAGATAAATGTGTTCTTCCTATTAAAATGATGGTAAAAAGGGGTTTTAAAGTTTAAAATGTAGGGAGATGACTCCTAGGACAATTCAACGTAATGAAAGGACCGTTGGTGTCATGTCCCAAATGGTTTTGGGGTGATTGCACATTTGATTGAAGAAGAAGAAGAATAAGAATAAGAATAAGAAGAAGAAGAAGAAGAAGAACAAGAAGAAGAAGAAGAAGAAGAAGAAGAAGAAGAAGAAGAAGAAGAAGAAGAAGAAGAAGAAGAAGAAGAAGAGAATTGCTTAAGACATTTACCTATAGTATCCTTCAAAGAGAACCTCTTGAAAAAGCTTTGAAGAAGAGGTTGAATACTTGGTTGAAGAAATCCCAAGAAAAACTCTAGGAAAGAAGTGAGTAAAAGGTCTAAAAGTAATGATGTCCAGGTCCCCTCCAATGATGGATTGGAGGGGTTTTTATAGTTGAAAAAGGAATGTTTTTGGAGCCAAACGGAGTCTCCGAGAAATCTTTCCCGGGCAAAATCATGTATAATGAGCAAGGGAGAGATTCTTGGGCAGAATCTGTAACTGACACACCCCAGAAGCGTGCGCATCCCACCCAGGCGGCGGAAGGCGCGCGCGTCTGGTCTCAAGGGCGGAGGCGCGCGACTCTGAGAAGCCATTTTTGACAGAATGGACTAGAAAGTTAGAACTGTTATTCAGTTTAGTCCCGGGACTTAACGGAGTCCGTCTGGAACTTTATCCAAAGTAACAGAAACTAACAGAAAACACTTAACAGAGGGAGAAACACAAAATCAAGCGTGCAATCGGGGCGAGCGGTCCAAGGCGGGGTGTCTACAGAGTCCCTCGGCGGCGTGGATTACGAAGCAAACGCGCCGACGAAAGACAGACATCCGCCTAGGACATCACTAAGAAAAGGAAAAGACTCGATAAAAGCAGGAATTTAAAATTGCGGGGGATAGAGGTGCGCTCCCTGTGTGAGCGTCTTTGAGAGATAAGGGTGCGCTCCCTGTGTGAGCGGCTTTGCCAATAGTGGGATCCGTTTGCTGACAGCGGGATCTATTTGCTGGAAGGGGGATCTGTTTGCTGATAGCGAGATCCGTTTGCTGGAAGCGGGACCCGTTTGCTGATAGCGAGATCCGTTTACTGGAAGCGGGACCCAGAGGACCGTCTACTGAAGTGCGGGACCCGGAGGACCGTTTGCTGAAGTGTGGGATCCGGAGGACCGTTTGCTGTAGTGCGGGACCCAGAGGACCGTTTGCTGTAGTGCGGGACCCGGAGGACCGTTTGCTGAAGTGCGGGACCCCGGGGACCGTTTGCTTTGAATGGATGTAGATTTTGTTTGATGAGGAAGCAGTGATTATGTGGCTCATCCCTGACCAAGTTGTTGTCGTGAGTCGTACTTTGATGTTGACTGTTTGACTTTGACTTTTGATGGGGTGCGAGCACAGTTGACTGCGGAGTGCTTTGTGCTGGGGATGAATTGTAAAAACTGATTTTTGAGAACATAAAAGACACCCTACTTTGAATGGGAGTTTCTATCTTATTTCAGTTTTTAGACATGCCTTAAGGGCGGACCAAATTAATGTGTGCCCAGCCGAGTGTTTGCTGTCGTTGTTTGAGCTTCTCTTGTTGCTGGGATTGATTTCTTGCAGGTTAAAGGCGTTTGAACGTGCCTGGGCTTCCTTCTTGAACTGACAAGGGCATGATCTGTTTCTGTCTGCTGTCAAACACGAGCGCGTCTGGCTTTGGTCGTGGGAGGCGCGCGCATCTGGAATCGCTTGTCGGAGGCGCGCGCTTCTAGCTTATTTTTTTAGCAGGGCACTCCAACAGCTATAAATTTAAACCATTTTCGATCAGAATGATCACACAGCAATATTCTGTATCCTTTCCCTTACTCTATACCTCAAAATTCTTGTAGCGATGGCCCCGATGACCTTTACTTTTGAAGTCAAAGTTTCCGTCCCCAAAGGCGATAAGTCTGTCCCCATTGATCCAATTGTGAAGGAGCGTCTTAGCGTCTTTGATCGTTTGGGAAGGCCAAATGAGGGTGTTGTTGCCGTGGATTCCGTGAAGCCGGTGGTCCATGTGAGGGATTATAGGCCTCGTTATTTGCCTAAGAAGAAGAAAGGCAAGGGAAATTCTTCCCATGTGTGGAAGCGTCCCGTGGTTATTCCGGTCAAAGCTCCTTCTAGCAAGGGCAAGGAGAAGGTTGTTGATGAAGTTCCGTCTCGTCCGAGTGTCTTTTCTCGTCTTGGTGGTCTCGAGAATGCTCCGCCTCCATCCAAGAGGACTACCATCCCCAAAAGCGATGGGTCCCCAAACCGAAGAAAGATTAGATATTTTTTTTGTACCACCGAGATTGCAATTAGAATAGACCACTTGTTTTAAGATTTAATGTTTTAATGTCTTTTAATAGCTCAACATTTCCATTGTAATGATAAAAATAGTTCAAGAAATGAATAAAAATTGTATCTCGTTAATTTGAAATGATTTGGGTATTTGTTTATGTTTTAGACCGCACCCGAAGGTTACCTACGTTCCTCCAGTGTAGAGGCTCAGGTCTCCGTAGTTCAAACAAACGAAGACCATTTTTTTTTGTATGTGCACCCTGTTTTTTGCCTAGACCGCCCTTTCGGGTTTTCAATCTAGCGGGCTTCTTTTTTGCACATGCTCTAATTTTTGCCTAGGCCGCCCTTGCGGGTTTTCAACCTAGCGAGCCTTTTTTTTTTTTATGGTCTTCGTTTATTAGACGTAAAATCTCTTCAATTTGTCGAGGTTGACTTCCTTTGGCAGCTGATCTCCGTCTAAATCCACGAGTCGGATTGCACCGCCGCTTAGTATCTTCTTGACTACATACGGATCGATCCATCAGGGTCCCCATTTTCCAAGGGGGTTCATGGCATTAGGAGGGTGTTGTCTCAGGACCAAATCTCTCACATTGATGTTTCGGGGATTCACCTTTTTGTTAAAAGCCCTAGCCATTCTTTGTTGATAGGCCCTCGTACGTTCGATTTCCCTTAGCCTTTTCTCGTCAAGTAGGGCTAGCTGTTCATATCGACTTTGCATCCAATCAACTTCATTGACTTGGTTCTCGAGGAGGACCTGTAGGGATGGGACTTCGAGCTCTATTGGGAGTACAGCTTCGGAACCATATACCAGTGCATAAGGAGTTTCTCCAGTCGCTGTCCGTATTAACGTGCGGTAGCCCCATAATGCTAGAGGTAGCTTTTCGGGCCAATCCCTTCCAGTGGAGGCCATTTTCTTCACAATGGTCTCGATTGTTTTATTATCTGCCTCGACCGCGCCGTTTGCTTGAGGGCGGTATAGAGATGACTTGTGCTTAGTAATCTTGTATTCTACCAGGAGCGCGTCCATCTCTTTCTCAAAGTGAGAACCGTTATCTGAGATGATCTCATGAGGAACTCCGTATCGGCACATGATGTGGGTTTTCACGAATTCGGCCACTTTCTTGGCGTTGAGAACTCGGTAAGCCTGTGCTTCGACCCATTTTGTAAAGTAGTCCATGGCTACTAGGACGAAAGATTGTCCGTTGCTGCCAGTAGGGTGGACTTTTCCAATGATGTCTATGCCCCAACAAGAGAAAGGCCAAGGCGTGGTCATATTTTAAAGCTGTGAGGGTGGAGCGTGCTGTAGATTGGCATGGAATTGGCATTTGGCGCACCTCTTGACTTTCTCGATGCAGTCCCTTTCCATGGTACTCCAATAATAACCCATGCGGAGTATCTTCTTGGTCAACAAAAACCCGTTCATGTGGGGCCCACATTCACCTTCGTGGATCTCATGCATTATTTCTTGAGCTTCGGTCTCATTTGCGCATAGGAGATTGATCCCTTCGTGGTGCCTTTTGTAGACTCTGTCCCAAATTAGTACATATCGGGAGTCTAGTCTTTGCAATGCCATTTGAGACTTCTTATTGCTATTCTCGGGATAAGTACCATCCTTGAGGAAACTCATGATATCCGCATACCACGGGGAGTTTGTTTGGACCTCGTTGATCTCGATACTCATGCAGTATGCCGAACTGTTTCATCGGAAATTTTGAAGGGCTTCACCATTTTACCCTCAGGTATTTCGACCAGTGAAGAGATGGTGGCTAGTGCATCAGCGAAACAGTTTTTGTCCCTTGGCAGGTAGTTGAAGGTGATTTCTTGAAACTGTTCAACCAACTCCTCGAGATGTTGACCATACCGTTGTAGAGTCGAGTCTTGAATCTTCCACTTTCCAGATGTCTGATTGATGATGAGCAAGGAATCACCGAATACTTCTAAACTTGTGACATTTCTCTCGAGGGCTGCTTCAAGCCCCGCTATGCAAGCTTCATACTCAGCAATGTTGTTGGTGGCTTCAAATTCGAGGCGGATAGCGATTGGAGTATACATGTCCTTAGGATCAACAAGTAACATCCCTATGTCATATCCATGCTTATTGGCTGCGCCATCGAAAAAAAGTTGCCACTTATTTTCTTTTGTTGTAGCGCAAATTAAATGCTCGTCGGGGAACTGTACGTCTTCCCCCTTCACTTCGTCACACGGAAATTCAGCAAGCTGATCACTGAATACTTTCCCCCCTGATGGATTTGAGTGTGACGTAAGTGATATCGTATCCGGCGAGCATGAAATACCATTTGGCTATCCTTGTTGACATGAAAGGCTTCTCGAAGATGTAGCGGAGCGGGTCCACTTTTGCTACCAACTTGATTGGGAAGGCCTCCATATAATGTTTGAGCTTTTGAGTAACCCAGACCAATGCAGCACAAGACTTCTCTAAGACGGAGTAGTTCTTTTCAGCCCCTTGAAACCGGTGGCTGACAAAGTAGATAGCATTTTCTTTTGTGGAGTCTCGCAGTTCTTGTGCTAACATAGCCCCTAGGGCTTCATCATTGACAGTGAGATAGAGCAAGAGAGGCTTCTCCTTGTGCGGTGGAACCAAAACTGGAGGGCATGTCAAGTAATGCTTCACTTGGTCGAAGGCTTCTTGGCACGCATCGGTCCATTCTAGAGCCACATTCTTTTTGAGTAGCTTGAAGATCGGTTCACACATGGAAGTGAGTTGGTGCACAAATCGACTGATGTATTGAAGTCTGCTCATAAAACCTTTGATTTCCTTCTGCGTCTTTGGAGGAGGCATGTCAATGATTGCCTTGATCTTGGAGGGATCGGCTTCAATTCCCCTCTCAGTGACCATGTAACCGAGAACCTTTCCTCTGACGACCCCAAAAGTGCACTTTGCGGGATTGAGTCTCATTTTGTGTTGTCGAAGCCTTTTAAAGAACTTGCAAAGATCGATCAAATGTTGACCATCGGTTCCCTTTGAATGGATGATCATGTCGTCTACATAAACCTCGATCTCTTTATGAATCATGTCATGGAATAGATCCGTAATAGCTCTCTGGTAAGTAGCCCCAGCGTTCCTTAGTCCGAACGGCATGACTGTGTAGCAGGAGGTCCCCCACGGAGTTGTGAAAGCTGTCTTGTGTTGATCCTCTTCGGACATGAGAATCTGATTGTAACCGGCAAAATCGTCCACAAATGAGCGGACTTCATAGTTGGCAGTTGAATCAACGAGCATGTCGATGTTTGGTAGTGGAAAATCATCTTTCGGGGAAGCTTTGTTCAAATCCCGGAAGTCCACACAAACCCGAACCTTGCCGTTTGCCTTTCTGGCTGTCACAATGTTGGCTAGCCAAGTCGGATACTCAATGACTTCGATGAAACCCACACTAAGGAGCTTTTCAATCTCTACTTTGACTTGTAGAGACCACTCTGGCTTGATCTTTCTGAGCTTCTGCTTTACTGGCTTGGCGTCCTCTCTGATCAGAATTTTGTGCTCCGCGACTTTTCTGTCCAAACCCAGCATGTCTTTGTACGACCATGCGAATACATCCACGAATTCTCTGAGCAGTGCAGTCAATCTGTCTTTGTCTTCCCCCTTGAAGAAGCTTCTAATCTTCGTTTCTTTCGGCTCTTCGTCGGTACCCAGATTAACAACATGCAATTCCTCATCAGCCCCTGGACCATTTTCATCATGACAACGAACCTGTTGAGTATGTTATGTTTTCGTGGTCTATTTCATCATAATTTGAATCGTTATTAACTTGTTCATTAAGTTCGTTATTAGTTAATTCATCATTTATGATGTTTGCAATCTCGGGGTACTCAGAAATATCAAATTTTTCATTAGCAAAGAAAGGAAACATACGCTCGGCTATTGCCTCCATATCCTCTTGGGTGAGGGCATTAGAAACACTCTCGAACTCGAAAGTAAGTGTGAGCCGCTCTTTCTTTATTGCTGTACGGGGTATGCAACCCATTTCTCGGATCAAGAAATCCTTGGATACTAAGGGCCCCTTCGTTGAATACCAGTTGTTGATTGGCTCGGAGCTTGGCGGGATCTCATTGATGGTTTCCTTTCTGACAACGGTGTCGTAGATGGCGTTGACTTGACAGTCGTCCATGATGGCAAATTCTTCGAACATGGAGGCTAGATCGGATAGTTCTTCCCCCACGGTAATTTCTACCTCGGACTCTATAGTCACTTTCTTGCCCCACCACTCTCGGGGTGACATTGGAGTAGGCTCCCTTTCTTGTGTCGGTATTTCACAATCAGTGAAGATCTCAAGACCGGGCTTTCTGACACCCTTGTTGTTAACCCATGGTTCGGGAAAGATCATGTACGTAACATCTTCCCCTTGGTGAACAAAATAACCGTTTAGTGTGTTGCGGTAAGGCCTCAAGTTAGGGATTTCATATTGTCGACCTTCTTTGCGAGCTCGGGTCTTTTGATTCTTGACTGCTTGCTCGTACTTCAAGTCATCTTTGGTAGGCTCGTATCCCAGACCAAACTTGTTCTTGACAAAAGGAACTTCTACGGGGTGCAATATCCCTTGTTGATGCTTCTCTAGGCCTAGACCGGGAAAGTGATTCATGTTCCTCATCATGCGGAGGACTTTAGGATTGCCGAGGGTCCGTTGTCCTTCTTTGTCGATGGTGTTGACGCCAGAGAGAATGGCATCTTCTATCGCGTGTTGGACTTGGTGAACGGGTTGTCCCCCATTTCTATGGATGGTGACATTCTTGGCCATGATGGTGACTATCTCGTCCCCATTTCTGATCTTGACACACTGATGGAGAGTGGAAGGTACCGCATTGGAACTGTGGATCCAAGGTCGGCCCAGAAGTAAGTTGAATGACGCAGGGACATCAAGTACTTGGAATGGGACGGACATGATCATGCTTCCAAATTCGATATCAGCTTCTAACATTCCCATGACTATACGGGCAGTGCTGTCGTACCCTCTAATGACCTGTGCGGAGGGTTATAAATCGGAGCTTTTGAGCCCCAGTATGCCCATGACTCGGCTCGGCATTAAGTTGAGTGCAGAACCACCGTCTACTAGAACTCTTGAGATGGGTCTCCCCCTTGCCCTTACTTTGAGGTAGATGGCTTCATTGTGTTCGGGCCCAAATGGCGGGAGGTCCATGTCGGCAAAAGTGATGACATTGCCGAAGTGAATGTGACCTATCATTGATGTGAGGTCCTCAGGAGTCGTGTCGAGAGAGACTGATGTGTCATCCAAGTTCTTGATGACGAGGTCTCGGTGTTTCTTTGATAATGCAATAAGGTCCCAGATGGATATGTTAGCTTGTGTCTTCTTGAGCTGTGTTAACAAAGGATCTTCGGGTATGTCGCGTGCTTGCGATCTTTGAGAAGAGGTGTTGGTTGCTGCGGCATTGGGAGGGATTGTGCTCGTTGTTACTCGGCCACTGCTAGTGAGCACGTTCACGGTCCCGTGTAGCTTCTTCTTCCTATTCTCTAAGACTTCCCTCATAATCTCATCATAAGTCACAACATAACAAGAATTATCAAGTTTATTCATATCATCGGATCCCTCATTCACAATTGGGATCGAATGAGTGGTTCCTTCAAACTCTCCTACCTCTATTACATTGACACCACCCTCATTAGGGATTATGAATTCCTTCTTGTCTATGAGGTCTTGGATGGTGTTGCGGATGGAGAAACAATCCTCGGTGAGGTGGCCGGTGCATTGATGGTAGTCACACCATTTGTGGTGGGCATGATTGGGACGGAGCGGTTGTTGTTGCTTGTATCCTTGGAGAGGAGTGCTTAGAGCTTCATAGGCCTCGGTGATGGTCATGCCATTGAGAGGAGTGTAGACGCGGTCGTTTTGGAACCGCTTGCCTTGTGGTGGAGGGACCTTCTTGTAATTCCCCTTGTCGGTAGTAACGGCATTGACAGAAGCCTCTTTGTTTGAACTAGAGGTGGCCTTGTATCGGTAAGTAGGAGTGGACTTTTTAATCTCCTTGAGCAAGTCATCCATACGTACCCCCGCCTCATACATTTGGGAGAAGTCGGAGTAGCAAGCCCCACTTAGGTGGGTGCGGAGATCAATCTTGAGGCACTTGAGAAAGATGTCCATTTGCTCTTTTGTGTTTGGCCTCTCAACAATTTCAGAGAGCTTGTCATTCCATCTCCTTGTGAAGTCAATGAAGGACTCGTTGTCTCTTTGGGTGGTGTTCTCGAGCTCTTTTCTTGTGGGCCGGTAAGTGATATTGCCTTGATATTGATTTTTGAAGGCAAGCATAGCGGCATCCCAATCAAGATGGACAGTGAGTGGGAGAGTTGCATACCAATCCTTTGCCGCCCCCTCGAGGGTGAGAGGAAAGCATTGAGCCATAACTTTTGGGGAGACCTTTTTCTGAACCATAGCCCAAATGTAAGTCTCGATGTGAGCCATCGGGCATGAGTTGCCCTTAAACTTGCTAATGTCGGGCATCTTGAATTTGTCGGGGAGAGCGGCCATCGTGCTCATGAGGATGGATGACTGATAAAGGCTTGTGTTGGAGCCTTTTCCCATGTTGAGGCCGTCGAATTTCTGATCAATGTAGGCCATGATGGAATCGACCATTTTGGGGTCGTTGTTGTCGGTGCTTGGTCCCCCCAATTTTTTGGTGTGGGCACTGACATATGGGCTTTCAAATAAACCCTCGGTCCACTCGGATTCCTCATTGTCATTAACCCCCTTGTTCTTGGAGAACTTGAGGATCTTGGCTTTCAGTTGGTCAACCTCGGCCTCGTGGGCCTCCCTTTGGCTGTCGACATGAGCTTGCCACAAGGCTTCTTTGGTTTGAGCCTCTTGGTTAAGGGTAGAGACTTGTTGTTGGAGTGTTTGGACCATGGCAGAAAGCTGTTCGAGAGTCATGGCGTTGTTGGTGCTGGAGTCGCCGGCCATTGATGATGTAGAAGCTGTTGGAGTGATCGGTTCACGGACAAGCCTGTTGGATGAATCTATGTAGATCCGGAGAGTACCAATCGGACCTATAATTGGAGAAGTAGCCCTTGTCAGTCTCGGTTCACACTTTCGGTCCATGAAGAGGTTGAGAACACACAGTTGGGCACACGACTCGAACCACATAAGAAAAAAGACTCTTTTTTTTTTATAAGTCGGAGGGAATGGGTCCCTTTTGGGGTTTCTAAGAAGATAATGGAATCGTCACACTAGTATATAGACCATCTCGCGGTCCCATATACTCATCAGATTCCATCGCGTTTGTGAATCCTACATGTGTCGGGATTAAACTAAACTAATGTAGTAAAGCATACATGCGGGGACGGATTTATTTATTTTCGTCCAAAATAACCACTTTTGGGGACGGATTTTTATTGCGTCCGTTTCAACAAGTTGGCATGTATGATTTGAAAACATTAGTTTAGGGAAATCTCGGTACATGGAAACCGACTTGGTCACGGAGTGTTAGACCCTAACTAGAATTGTGTGGTTTGTGCTCGGCTAAAGAGAGGCTTAAAGGTCACCCCCGGCATGTAGTCATGAACTACGCCACGAGCTGAGGTTTACCGCTTTGAAAGAGCCAAGGTCGAGTGGAGCTTGAAACTTTCTAGGACGGGCCTCGACGGGTTTGGGGTTGGACTTGTGCGACTCGATAGTGAGCAATTTATAGGAGTAATGTGCATGTAGTGTGAGGTCTATCACGTGACAAATTTTTTTATTTTTTTTTGAAAAGAAAAGATAAAAACACATAAGCACATAAATTACAACTCCCGAATCACCCGTGTGACAGGTAAATAAAACACAAAATTAAACAGTCCAAGGGTTCAATTCTGTTCTGATGCAGGCAACTGTGCCCACACCCCACTGTTCTGTTCAGTCACTGAAACCTGTTCTTGCCCTGGAAATTGGCCCAGAAGCGCGCACCTCGGGCTAGTGTTGTGGGAAGCGCGCGCCTGGCGCATTGTATTTGGGAGGCGTCCGCTTCTGGGCTCACCTGTCAGATTATCAGAAACTTATGGACTCAGGGGATTTCCCTGGTCCTGATTGTGTGATGGAACCCCTGCAATGTTTGTTAGCACGAAATAATAGGAAGAACACATGGAAGGCGAGCGATTGTGGAATTTGACGCGGGACGCGTGCGCTTTGGACCATGAAGGTCCGAGGCGCGCGCTTCCCTTGTCAATTTCCAGAATGCCCAGAAAAGTGAATTATGAACAGGAACACAAGTTTAACCCTCAAGCAGTCCCCAGCAGAGTCGCCACTGTAGATACCCCGGGGGGGACCACGGCTTGGCTAGAGCGCGTGAATTACCGTAGGATGTCTAATTGTGTTTTAGAGTCGCCACCCACGTTTTTTAGGAACGTAAGAAAACCTAATGTTTATGAGCCTAAGTTTGATTTACGAAAACAGAGATTCTTTGGGATGAGGGGTTCGTGGGTTAGGTTACGAAATGGGAAGTACTTAAACACCCATTTCGCCTGAGCAAAGTCGGTCTTGTTTGTTCATAATTCACTTTTAAAGATAAATGTGTTCTTCCTATTAAAATGATGGTAAAAAGGGGTTTTAAAGTTTAAAATGTAGGGAGATGACTCCTAGGCCAATTCAATGTAATGAAAGGACCGTTGGTGTCATGTCCCAAATAGTTTTGGGGTGATTGCACATTTGATTGAAGAAGAAGAAGAAGAAGAAGAAGAAGAAGAGAAGAAGAAGAAAAGAAGAAGAAGAAGAAGAAGAAGAAGAAGAAAAAAAGAAGAAGAAGAAGAAGAGAAATGCTTAAGACATTTACCTATAGTATCCTTCAAAGAGAACCTCTTGAAAAAGCCTTGAAGAAGAGGTTGAATACTTGGTTGAAGAAATCCCAAGAAAAAGTCTAGGAAAGAAGTGAGTAAAAGGTCTAAAAGTAATGATGTCCAAGGTCCCCTCCAATGATGGATTGGAGGGGTTTTTATAGTTGAAAAAAGACTGTTTTTGGAGCCAAACGGAGTCTCCAAGAAAACTTTCCCGGGCAAAATCATGTATAATGAGCAAGGGAGAGATTCTTGGGCAGAATCTGTAACTGACACACCCCAGAAGCGCGCGCATCCCACCCAGGCGGCGGAAGGCGCGCGCGTCTGGCCTCAAGGGGCGGAGGCGCGCGACTCTGAGAAGTAATTTTTGACAGAATGGCCTAGAAAGTTAGAACTGTTATTCAGTTTAGTCCCAGGACTTAACGGAGTCCGTCTGGAACTTAACCAAAGTAACAGAAACTAACAGAAAACACTTAACAGAGGGAGAAACACAAAATCAAGCATGCAATCGGGGGGAGCTGTCCAAGGCGGGGTGTCTACAATTACAACTCATATCGTTTTATCCCTTATATTATCTTAATAATTAACAATGTACGAATCATTTTTAGTTAAATTTTTGAGAGAATTTCAGATGAAGGTTTCATGAGTGATCTTAGAAATACATAATCTGGACATAGAAACAACTGACAACGAAAATAGTAGTTGCTGCACATGAAGAAGGACAAACAGGGGAAGGAGTTAGTAATATTGGGAGTTAAAGTGATATAATGGAGAAGTGCATCTAAGACATGTTAAGATATCGTGGCTCGCATCATTGGTAATGAATAAAACATGTAGGCTGGGGAAATTCGCGTCTGGTGACTTGATTGTTGGTTTATGGAAGACGAAGAAGGTGAATATTATCAAGAGTTATTAATAATTTATGTTTAAACTCTTACTTAAGTGAAAAACTATCAACGCTTGCTAATTTCAAATTTTAGACTATTACATCATCATATTTATGGTATTTATCTCATTAAATTTAATTATATTTTAATATGTATTATTATTTATATTCCTTAAGTAATTAATTTTAATATGCTCCGTCGAGTATCGACGGGCTACTTACTAGTTAATGAAATATGAAACTTTTTTATAATTTTTTGAGGAAAAAAAAAAGATTCTTATATTTAAAGTATAAGAGGTGAACTAGTCTTATATGTAAGTAGAGTTTATTGCCACTTAAACCTGCGTACTATTAAAAGATGGGATAACTCCATTTTTGTCCATCGTACTTTGGGTCGTGTTTCACTTTTACCATCAAACTTTATTTTTTTTCACTTTTACCATCGTACTACAAACAATGGTATCATTTTATACCAGATTCAATATTTTAAACCCAAATTTGTTTCAATTTTACCATCGTACTACAAACAATGGTGTCATTTTACACCCACATTTGGTATAAAATGACACCATTGTTTGTAGTACGATGGTAAAAATGAAAAAAATAAAGTTCGATGGTAAAAATGAAACACGCCCTAAAGTACAATGGACCAAAACGGAGTTTCCCCTTAAAAGATTGACGATTTGCCCTCGTACTAAAGAAACTCACACTATGACCCGCGTACTATGGTTTGAATAAAAAATTGCCCAGAGATAACGCTGAGCTGTTAGAAATCTAACAGCTTGTCAACATATGTTTAAATTTTAACGGATTTACAATAAAAAAAATTCAAATGTGACCCTGGTAATGATATTAATTCCACATACACCCTTCACCTTCATAAACTACCCCGCCCTCAAATAAAACCCTCCCCTCCCACGCACACGCAGACGCACACGCACACGCACATTCACTCACTCTCCAAATCATTTCCCCTTTCCCCTCCATCGACAGCACCGGCGATCTCCAAGTCCTGCTACTCTATTTATCTTCTCTACAACTCTGACTACTACTCCGTTCAGATTTCCGGTGCTCCCTCCCCTAATGACGTCTACTAGATCCGGCGAGTTCTCTGTTCAACCCAACGCCGTATGCCATCAAAACAACCACCAGATTCGGCTCTTCTTACTCGTCACGGACTTCGTACCTCCCACATATGACCGGGAATTTCCAGATCTGGCCGGAACTTTTTAGATCGGGCGGCGACCTTCCTTTCTCCGGTGACCTTCTTTCTTCTTTTCGACTGTAGATCTGGCTAGGTCTACACTTTAATTTTGATCTCCTCTGGTTTTTGGGAAGGTTTGATTAGCATCTTCTTACCTTCCTTTCTCCGATGACCTTCCGTCATTCCGATGAGTGTGGGCTTTGCTGATTTTGAGACTTCTATTTTTTAAATGAACATCTTTATATTTATGATAATTATTTAGATATGGTGGTGACTGTATTGTCTGTGGTGGTGGTGGCTGCGATGGCCGGTGTTTCCGATGACCTTCTTTCTTCTCTCCGGCTGTAGATCTGGCCAGATCTACACTTTAATTTTGATCTCCTCTGGTTTTTGGGAAGGGTTGATTAGCATCTTCTCACCTTCCTTTCTCCGGCGACCTTCCGTCTTTCCGATGAGTGTGGGTTTTGCTGATTTTGAGACTTCTATTTTTTTAAATGAACATCTTCACATTTATGATAATTATTTAGATATGGTGGTAAGTGTAGTGTCTGTGGTGGTGGTGGCTGCGATGGTCGGTGGAAGTAGCAGGCGGTGTTGAGTGGTGGTCTCTGTAATGGCAGTGGCGGTTTGGCGGGCGGTGGCAGTAGGGGTCACGGGCGGGGGTGGGTGGTGGTGTCTAATTTTGGTGGTGATAGTAAGTAACACTGATGGACAATTTATTTGGGACGGAGGTGATTAAAAAGTTAATCAGTAAAATATCATCTCCTGATAATTTTTAAGCATACTCAATTAACAATATAACTGAATATAAATATAGCCATTTCTTGGTCTTTTGGGACGGATGGAGTATCATCTATTTAAATTAAAGAAAAATAAGTGCAAGTTGTTTTAGGGTAGAGGGAGTAGTATTTAATAAATGTGGTATAATATTTAAAAGACCAAAATGATAATAATAATAATGAGTACAATAATTTATCTTTTTCAATTTTTTCCTCTTCTATTTTTTTCTTTCTTTTTTTTTTTATCTTAGTTATGACAATTTATTTATTTTTCTATCTTAATATCTCTCTCAATAACAAATATAAAAAAAATGGGAATATAAAATATTTTTTGGACCTTTATGACATTAATATGTTTATGAGGGTCACATTTGATTTTTTTTATTGTAAATCCGTTAAATTTTTAACACAAGTTGACAGGCATGTTAGATTTCTAATGGGTCATCGTTATCCTTGGGCAATTTTTTATTAAAACCATAGTACGCAGGTCATAGTGTGAGTTTCTTTAGTACGAGGGCAAATAGTCAATCTTTTAATAGTACGCAGGTTTAAGTGGCAATAAACTCTATGTAAGTATAGGAGACTTTTTATGATTTTTAAGAAAATATGAAAAGAATGTGAAAACAAATTACTCTTATACTTCATGTATAAGAGGTGAACTATTCTTTACCTAAGTATAGGAGCGGACTTATTAATATAATATTAGAATTTTTTTTATGATTTTTTAATAAATGTAAAAAAAATGTGAATACATTACTCTTATACTTCATGTGTAAGATGTGAACTAGTCTTTTACCTAAGTATAAGAGTGGGCTGTTAGTCTTATACCTAAGTGTAAGAGCGGATAAGTAAGGGTTAGGTCCTTCTCAGCAGTGTGGGTTTCTTTGGAATTTGAAAAATGTCGTGGGTTTTTATGAGTTTTTAATGTGGTAAAGGGGGCCTAGGGTCCGAAGCCCTATTTAGAGCGACTACCTTTTTCTTCTTCTTCTTTTTTTTTTTTAATACAAATAAGAGCTAAAAGTTTTGGGTCGTTCATAGAAAGTGGTCTGATGTTCTAAAACTCACATATCATGGTGTATAGATAGTGAAAACTAACACTTTAAGGCTTTTGCCAGAAATGTTAAATTTCAATTAAATATGCATGAGCTTTGCACATGCTTACTTAATTGACATTAATATTACTTTTAAAAGGTAAAGTACATTTTTAAGTAGAATATATTAGAGTAAGTCTTATGAAAAACAAGTTTTTCTCTAGATTTTCACAATATATTAATCACTAATCAATCAAGTCGTCACAAAATGTCGAGTGCTCCCTATGGCCTCGATTATAACAAAATGACCTACTTTTACACATATTAAGACTACACTTAAGTTAGTTTAATTACCTTGATTTATAATAAAAATATTTTAAAATATTAATACATTCTCATATTAAATGTTTGATAAATGTGTATTAATATTTGAAGTGAATAATTAATTAGGGGCATATGTGGTAAAAAAGAAAAATATTAAACACAATCACATTTAATAAATTTTGCATTGAAACTGGTGAAATTTATTTATATTTAAGGCAAAAAAAGAAATTATCTTTTTCGACTTTAGTTCCTCATGTTGATCTTTGATTACTTCAATTCCACAGTTTTTTAAGATGCATGGGATGAAATTTTCATGATTTCGTTCCCAAATTTCTACATTTATTGTTAGTTTTTTGGAGAATTTTTTATTGAACTTAATTAATTTTTTAAACTCAATTATTAATGTTTATTTTTGTGATTCTATGTTCTAATAGATCTAACTGGTAACTAAAAGCATAAAAAATTATTTCATTTTCACGAAAAAAGGTAAATGTCACTATTAAAATTATTGATAGTAATTCTTAGAATATTATGTCCCCTTTTTATAATTTGTGTAGATTCTACCTCATAGTTTGTGATTGAAAATGTAGTAATTTTTTTTGGTATGTAATGTATTTTTAGTTCATAGTTAGCAAGTTGATAAACTCAAAAAATATTTTGCATGTATATGTTTGGGTGAAAAATCTCACAGCACTATATCTACATCCTGGAAATAACGACTTGAGTCTACATGTTGACATCCTGAAGTTACATCTTACATCTTGACTCTATATGTTGACTCAACATGTTGACATGTTGACTTTACATCCTGACGTGACATCCTGAGCCAACGACTTGAACACAGTTAACAGATCCTAGCCATCAGCCTGTTCCAGCATCCTGCATCCTGACATCAGCAACTTGTTTAATCACACGTTTGTTTTGCAGGGTAACCTCTTCCTATTTTTTAGGTAACTCTTACGAAAATTTTGGAGCCTGATCAATAACGATTGTGACCTAATTGAAGACCAAGTCAAGCGAAGAAAGTCTTATTTATCAAAACAAATTCAACTCAACGGAAGGAGATAAAACTTCAACTAACTATCCGAAATTCTTGGGATAGAGGGGTTATCATCTAGTTTGTTCTCTCATTATAAATAGCTTTACACCATTTGTAATGCACACACGCACTTTTCAATTCTACTTAGCTCTTATTCTCGATCATTGTATTCCTCATCACCGTTACTAATAAAATATCATCTTTGAGGTTTTATGCCGGTGAACAAGTTGTTCAAGGGCTTTCCTCATTAATTATCCTGTTAATTCTTTTCTTGAATCCTTTACAATTACATTCCATTGTACCCGATATCATTTCATAAAGTTAGATTGCAAAATTTGACCAAAAAAATTTGGCGCCGTCTGTGGGAACTTTGGTCTTTTAGATTGTTAAGAGATTCAAGATGAGCAATCCAACAACCGAGCAGATTACATCTGGAATTTCAGTCGCAAGTGGGGGCAGATCAGCAATGGGGGCACCTGAAATCCCTTTGGATATCGCCTCCAACTTGACTGGAATGCTACGTGAAGTGAGAAACCAGGTCCAAGTCCAGAATGATACCTCTACCATGCTAATGAATCAAGTGGCCAGGTTGCAGCATGAAGTGACTTCTCTTCGGGGTGGAACGCCGGCGGGACAGCAGCCCAACTTGCCTAGCAACTTTCAGTCTGTTGTCCCAAATGCGCCTTCCAACCTGTACTCTCCATATCAACCTAGAAGGCTTGCTTTTGAGGGTGACATTGCTGGATCATCTGGATTTGGTGGAATTACGCGGGCAACCAGCATGACCAATAGCACAATTGTCAATCATGAAACTGTCACTCCAACTATGACAACATTCGTGACCCCTACAACAGTGGCAACAGGGAGTTTTAACCCTCAATCTGATTTCAATCATTTTAATAATTATCATTTTTGTGCAACTAACAATGATGCAGGTAGTCTGCTTGGCCGACAAATACAGGAACTGAAAGAATTGGTCATGAGCGTGCCAGGATTGACTCTACCCCACAACCAGGCTACTCCAACCTGCTTCAATGAGTCTCGCTTCACTCCAGCCATAGCCAACATGGTCATACCAAAAAAGTTCAGTCCACCCCACATGAAGCCGTATGATGGGACAACTGATCCAGCAGAGCATGTTGCATTATATCAGGAGAAGATGGATGTAGTCCATATTCCACCCCAGTACAAGGAAGCTTGCTTTGTAGGGGTTTTGGTTCAACTCTTACAGGGGCAGCTTTGAGATGGCTAATCAACCAGCCTTTGGGTTCTATCGGATCATATGCTCAACTAATAAACATGTTTAGTAATCAGTTTTCATGCATCATGATGTTTGAGAAGCTGACAAGTGATATTTACAGGGTAGTCCAGCAACCTGATGAACTTCTTAAGGATTACCTGAGCAGGTTCAACAGAGAAGCAATAGATATTCCCAACTTGGACACTGCTACAACAATTGATGCCTTCAGGATGGGACTTAAGAAGGACTCGCCATATTATGATGACTTAGTCATGACACCATGCAAGAGGCTGGATGAAATCAGAACCAGAGCATCTAGATTCATCAGGTTGGAAGAAGATAGGCTCATGCAGGATTATTAATCAATAGGTTGGAAAGGGGACATGATGGATGTCAACTATAGATGGTACCAGAATTCCTAGAAGTTAGAATGCAGCGCATCTCAAGCTGTACTTCATGTAAGTTATAGCTTGTCAACTTAATTCAGAAAATCAGGTATGCATTTATATTGCTTTATTTCAATTATGTTGTTTCAATTTGATTTATCTTCATCAAACATCGACTAACTTAAACATCGGAGGGGTGTTAGCCAAGCTAACACCCAACCCTAACATGTTTCTGCTTTGCGAGGAAACTCAAAGTCTCTATTCAGGTCAAGATGTTTACATGTTGATCCAAGATTTCCAGATGTTACATGTTGATCAGAGATGTTACATGCTGATCCAAGTATTCAAAAGATGTTCACATGAGTCAGAATCCATGTCCAACAGGAAAAATCAAAGTACAATTCCATCCAAGGTATAAGGTTTTACACCTTTCAAAGGTTTAAAGGTTTTACACCTTTCAAAGATTTAAAGGTTTTACACCTTTCTTATGTGTTTAAGGTTTCTACACCTTCGCCCGTGCGCACGATTTTCATATTTTAGTTAAGTTGTAGGTGGGCCAATGTGTCGTGTACATATTGATTACCTTCTTTCACTTAATTAAAATTATGAACTCAAGTTGAAATCAATGGTTGTAGCATTTACATGTTACCAAACGTACTCAGGGTATAAAGATAAACATCTTTTCAATGATTCTCAACTTGTAACATCAACATGTTACCAACCATTCATTACATCGCTACTATTCAATTGTTCCAAAATTATTCTAAGTTGTAACATCAACATGTTACCCTTAGAATCCTAACCGTACGACCAATCTATTATCAAAATACCAAAAAGGATCAAACACACTGATCCTAAAACGGAAAACATTCATAAGTTTTAACCATGCTATCACAAGACATGGTTCAAACAAAATTGCAACCTAACATGTCCAAACAGACATGTTGCAAACAAATAAAAATTGTCTTTAAGACAATCACCAAAATATCCTATTCTTCGTCTTTCTCTTTGTTTTTTGCAGGATCAATTGCATCTTGGAGATTTTATCACCTACATCAACTGTAATGGAAATTTCTTGAATTTCTATGTTCACTCAATTCAAAAAAATTGGGGGCAATTGTTTGGGGTGAAAAATCTCACAACACTATATCTACATCCTGGAAATAACGACTTGAGTCTACATGTTGACATCCTGAAGTTACATCTTACATCTTGACTCTATATGTTGACTCAACATGTTGTCATGTTGACTTTACATGTTGACTTTACATCCTGACGTGACATCCTGAGCCAACGACTTGAACACAGTTAACAGATCCTAGCCATTAGCATGTTCCAGCATCCTGCATCCTGACATCAGTAACTTGTTTAATCACACGTTTGTTTTGCAGGGTAACCTCTTCCTATTTTTTAGGTAACTCTTACGAAAATTGTGGAGCATGATCAATAACGATTGTGACCTAATTGAAGACCAAGTCAAGCGAAGAAAGTCTTATTTATCAAAACAAATTCAACTCAACGAAAGGAGATAAAACTGCAACTAACTATCCGAAATTTTTGGGATAGAGGGGTTATCATCTAGTTTGTTCTCTCATTATAAATAGCTTTACACCATTTGTAATGCACACACGCACTTTTCATTTCTACTTAGCTCTTATTCTCGATCATTGTATTCCTCATCACCGTTACTAATAAAATATCATCTTTGAGGTTTTATGCCGGCAAACAAGTTGTTCAAGGGCTTTCCTCGTTAATTATCGTGTTAATTCTTTTCTTGAATCCTTTACAATTACATTCCATTGTACCCGATATCATTTCATAAAGTTAGATTGCAAAATTTGACGAAAACAGTATATATGTTTAAGTTTTCGGTGCATCATTTCCTAATTTATTGTCAAGGAAATGGTTTTGTGTATTGAAGGCCACGAATTGCAAATTTTCCCCTATACTATGGGATTTGAGGCATATTTTGCTGTGTGACTTTCCTAATTTATTAGCAAGGAAATGCTTCTGTTAGCCTACATTAGCAACTCCATATGTGCAATTCTTTTATGACTTCATTTTCGTTAAGTTTTGGATAGAAAGTCGATGGTTTAATTAAAAGAGGCGGTCTCTGGTACAACTGTCACACGGCGTGCGACGGCGCCGAGCCGAGCCGTTTTTTTTTTTTTTTTTTTTTTTTTTCCACCCCAATTTTTTTTCCTCTAACATAAGTAACACTTATTATAACGAAATTGCTGGTCCCAAAGGGCAACAAGGGTATGAAAAATAGCTAGAGGGGGGTGAATAGCTGTTTTAAAAAAAATTTCGTACCCTTGATAAACTCAATTGCAAATGCGCACTTTATCAAATAAGTGTTATGATATGCGCCTAAGTGAGTGAGTGAAATGCACAGCGGAATTTAGTAATGTAAATAGGCGCAAAGTATTATAAAGGGGGCGCACACACACTCTAAGTATTTTGGCTCAAAGTGGGTGAAATAAGAAACTAAGGCAAATGAGTTAACAACACAACACAATTCAGATCAATCAATCTACAATGAGTTAAACAAGCAAATAGTGAGTGAAGATAATAACTTGAAAGAAAATGACAAGATAATAACACAAGCTATTTGGAGAGGTTCGATCAATGAAAGATCTACGTCCTCTACCAAGATGGTTAGTCTTGGATTTCTAATGGAGATCTTATATAATGAGTAAGTGTTACAAATTACAACTTTTGAGCTTCTACACTAACTCAAGATCTAATATTCTATGAATGAACAAATCCAAAACAATAACCGGTGTATCTCTAAAAGAAGGATCTAAGTGATCAAACTTAAAGAGGTGCGTGTGTGATTTTAGTATCAAGGCTCTTTAGATCTTTATGATTTAGAGCACAATGAAACTAAAGTGTTATAGCTTGAAGATCTGGGCTAAGGATGAAGGTATGAAGATGTTCTTGAGGAATTCTGGAAAAACAAAGGCAATCTTCAAATCTTCAACAAATGCTTTGAGAGAGAAATTCTTGAAATTCTTAGCAAAACTCAGCAACTTCAAAAATGTTGAAGTTATGGGGTATTTATAGTGAACTTCCAAAAAACTAGCCGTTGGAGATCCTTGTGGATAAGATGTGCTGTCGCTCGTTGATTGGAGCATGCATATATTATGGCCATTTTGACACTCAACATAAATGTGACCGTTGTGGACACGTGTCAACAGATTAGGCGCATATGCATCTTTTAACCACCGTTGGATCATTGGCGTAATTTGAATTCTCTTCAAGTCTTTGAATCTTCAATAAATCACTGAGTGTTGAATAAACACTTTGAGGCGCGTTGACCCAAGAGGCGCATAGAGAATGCGCGCGCTAAGGCATATGAGGCGCATAGCATTTCTTAGAAGAATGCTTATATGCGCGCGCTATAAGGCGCATGGCGCATAGGCGCATGGCTCAACTCAAAATGTGATTTTCTTGAATCTTAATCTTCTTGCCCTATTTCTAAGCCTATTCTATAACAATGGACAACGTAAAAAAATGAAGTATAAATACTTCTTACATGAGGGTCTAAAGTCCATGAAATAAAACTTAGGTGATGGATCAATCAAATCTAATAAATCCTATTACATTAAAACTAAGATATATGTGGGCATACCCAACAATCTCCCCCTATTTGATTGATGCCATTACCTACTATATCAAGGACAAACATTATACTTGATAAAAACATGTTCAAATAAATAACTTTGATAAATCATGTCTCAAGTTAATGCACACACTAGTCCAAGATATAGATTTCTAATCTATTCCAATAAGGATAAAGCATTACATATGGAAAGATAGAAATAATAGTTCAACACATTCAAAATGATATATGAATTTTAGTTTTGAAATGTGTTTAAACCAAGTTTAAACTTAATGCATGAAAGTATGAAACATTCAAATATGATGCATATGGTTTTAAACAATATTCAGTGTTCTACAAACAAGGAGTTTGAGTGAACAAGGTTTGATAATAAGTGGTGCATTATTCTCATTAAAACTTGGGGTGTAGGAGTTACAGATTACAAGTTTTGAATAGAACAAAGACAAAAGGTGCTAAAACAAGTAAGCACTAAATCACTAACATAAAAGAGTAGTTTCTATCACAAAAAGATCCTAAAAACTTACAATCAAAATAGAAACTAAGGGTTGGGAGGCGCGTCATCGTCCTTCAATCCTTCAACGATCTCAGAAACGGAGCGCTGAATTTGCTTTGCAAGCTGATGACTACGGTTCACTAAACCATGAGTGTCCGTGACGCCGTCTCTGATGTAGCGCAAAAGACCAACATTGATGTTTTGATATTCATCAATGGTGCGTTGAGTAATGGCTTGCTGTTGAGCGACATTTTCTGCAACGTTCTGAAAGTTTGCTTCAATGGCAGCCAGCGCTGAAACAATGTCAGAGGAAATCCTATCTGAGTGCCTGTCTGCACTGGAATGGGCGGCGTTGAAGTGAGTGACAACTAATTCCTTCAAAACTTCAATCTTTGAAAGCAGGGAATTAATGTCAACATGCGCGCTAGGAGCTGGAGCAGAGCTGGAAGAGGGCGCATGAGATCCAGGCGCATGTGAATCAGGCGCAATTGGAGCAGCGCTTGGTTCATCATTTGGTTCTGCGCCATAGACAGATAGTCCCAGGATTTGTAGCTCATCCTTAACTTCTTTGAGCTTATCAACAACGCTCAATAACTTATGGCTATCTCCAGCCACCATTTCAAACAGCTTCCTTATATCACCCGCTATGTTTAACTCTACTTCCTTTATAGCGTTAATAAAATCTTGGCCATCGGTGAGTTGGATGCCAGCGCTAATTCGCTCATGAAGAGAAGCAAGAGTACCTTTGAATAGATCGTTCATCTGATCAATAGCATCATTCCACTGTTGAGGGGTCAGGAAGTGTTTGTCCTTGATGTTGGCATCTATGCGCTTCATCTCCCCCTTAATGGCAGCAATCTCATCAGCCTGCTGAGTAAGCATTGAAGTATGAAGCTCTAATTGTGAGTTCATTTGAGATTGGCCTTGTTGGAGTTGCTGTAGAAGAGAAATAACCACACTCATATCAGGAGTGGGAGGAGGAGGCGCAGGAGTAGAGGGGCGCATCGGAGGAGTAGGAGCGCGGGGAGGAGATGGAAGATACTCTGCACTTGAAGAAATTTCTTCAGGTTGAGGCGCATGAGCGTTTGGGCGCACTGAAGATGGTTTGCGCTTTAAAGGTTCTGGCTCCCCCTGAGGTTGATCCTCAATATCTTCACCAAATAAATCTGCAGAGATTTTTTCTTTGAGTTGTTGTCGATCAGTTGGAGGCGCATCAGGAGCAGGCGCGCGTGCATCAGCGCTAGACCCTGCGCCTTTGCGCCTTTCAGATTTAGATAAATCAGCAGCCTGTTGCAATCTGTATTCTTCATCTCTTTTCTTCTGCGCTTCCAGTCTACTGGCTTCTTTAGCGCGTTTCAACTCTTTTTCTTCTTCAGTGTCGGTTCTGGGGCGCTTAGCAGGTCTGCTTGGTTCTTCAGCAATCCCTTTGCCTTTGCCTTTAACTACGCCAGGAGCAGGTCTAGATTCTGCGCGTGGCGCTACTGTAGGTTCTTCTTCACCATCTGCGCCAGCTGCTTCTTCATCAGAATCAGTGGCTTCATCAACCAACTGAGCGCCTTTCACCCTTGGCGCGCGCTTGGCCATGCGCTTTCTGCGCCTTTTCATCACAAAACTGTCTTTACCAAAAATAGGGACATCCGTGGTTTGGTAGGCTGGGTTCTGAGCAAGGAAATTTGCAAGAGCAGGATAGGAGAGAAAGATATTGGTTAGAATACGGCAGTGAGTCTTGAACTTCGTCTTTCCCTCAGCCTTGTTTTTATTGTACTTGTCAATCTGGTCCTGAAGATTTGTGAATAAGATATGAGGCCAGTTGAGGATGGTCTTTGCCATAATAGCAAGGAAGAATAATCTTGAGAAAATCTTTCCTTTAGCTATTATTATAGACAAGCCCATATATATTATCTGTGGAAGTCATCAGTTCGAGACTGATTATCCCTATTCCCACTGCTCCATAGTAAATCTGTTGACATTTCCAGTTTTGAAGATAATGGAAGTGCCAACCAGATGCGCAATATGCGCCAGTAAATCACCACCATCTCTAATTTCCACAGTTTTGATATTGTTTTGAAGAGTAGGGATCTTAAGAAGAGAGCGCGCCATAATATTTTGAGCGGCGTCTGAATAAGAACTGATTTTGCCAGCAACACTCAAAGGGCCAGTTGTGTTGAAGTTGACAATCTTTTTGATAGTGCCAGCAAACATAGTGATTTCAACATCTTGAACCACTGCGCGTATTCGATAGCGCACCATCCCTTCTACATCAGTTGGAATTTCCACAAATTTAGCTGTGGAGAAAAATTCATCAACTAGGAGCCGTGAGTAGAAAGGTTGCTCCAGAGTGAATAAGGGAAGGAGTCCAGCAAGTCTGATATATTCCATAACATCTACACCCATGGGATCAGCAGCTAGCTCGTTTAAATCAAAGATTTCATCAGGTCTGAAATTATTGAGATCCTGAAAAAAAGATAAACATTGAAAGGAATTAGTGTGAATCAGGCGCATAGAATCATAAATAAGCAAAGTAAGGACTAGGTGCATACAAAATTTTAGGCGCATAAAATAATTAGGCGTAGAGAGTCATAGGCGCATAAGAGAGCACAGTGAGTCAAGGCGCATGATTATAGTAGGCGCATGAAATTATGAGGCGCATAGAAATACAGGGCGCATATTTATGGTTCTATGAAATATACTAAGAACAAAATTTGATCATAGAAATTGACTAAGTATGAATTTGGGGCGCATAGTAAGTGTAGGCGCATAATGTTATTAGGCGCATAAAGGATTGAGGCGCAAACACAAGTAAGCGCAAGAATCTCTTTGAGGCGCATAATATCAATGTGCGCATAATCATACTAGGCGCATGAATTCATATATAGGCGCATTACTTATGTAGAAATTTAAACTTAGAATAAAAACTCACAAACACATGCAAACATACATATGCAAGTTTTCAGAATCAAAACGTGAGAATTTTAAAAAACAAGTTTTGAAAATTATGAAACCCAAGTCAAGCAAAAAATAATGAAGAACATGCCTTGAGTGCTCGAAGAACACCAAGAACACCAAGAACACATAATTCGTGAAACTTCACCAAATCAAGCATACAATATATCAAAATGACCGCACGAAGACAAGGATAACAAAAATGAAAAACAAAACAAGTAAAAATCAACAACGAATCCAGTAAATGGATTCAAAGAACCGAAAAACCGAAAAGTCAAAATGGAAAATCTTCAGATTTGCGAAATATAACGACTTGATCGTTGAAAAGTTTAGCTATAAAGAATCGAAATCATAAAATCAACATAACCTAACAAATGATTTTGAAAACGGATCACCGAAGCAAGATTAAACAAGAAAAATGGGCATTCGGTTTTTGAAAAAGACGAAGAACACAGAATGACGAAAACAAAAAAATTCAGAAATTTAAAGAGTTTTAGAGTTTAAGAATCCATACCATTTCGTCTTGTGTAGATTTCGAAGCTTTCTTAGGACCCATAAATGATATATAAAGAAAAATAGAGAAGGAAAAGATGAAAATGTCTAGATAGAGAAACGAGAGAGAGAGAGAGCAGAGAGAGACGGGAGAGAGAGAGAGAGTTGGTAGGGGGTGTAGGGAAATGATGAAGGATTTGGTGAGAGAGAGGATGAAGGGAAGTATATATAGGTTATGATTAAAATTTGCACTGATATGGAAATAATAGGGTTAAAATTTAAAAAGATGGAAAGTTGAAAGGATGTGCATTTATGAGGGGTTTTATGATTTCGGCTCATCATGACAGGAAGGTACGGCGCATTTATGAGGGTTTTTGTGATTTGAAGAACATTAAATGCAGAATGACACAAAGTACGATTGATGTGACATCTTGGGTAAAAGAAAAACTGCTCCACTTTCCCTATAAGTGTATGAGCAATTTTGACTAATTTTTGCACAAACCCCAAAAACATTTATTTTGGTGTAAGTTTGGGGTGCAAGAAATATATCCCCAGAAAATAAAATTTTGAAAAACGCAAAACGAGGGAAAAATTAATTGCACAAGTACCCTTGAACAATTAATGGAATGTCAAAAGACAAAAATTCCTATAATAAATGATGGGAATTTACGTACCTGGTACTTGTGAAAATTTAATACCTTCAATTATTGAAATAATAAGTATGGTAGCATTGATTGAGCCGCAATAGTTAATGCGCGCATGAAGGGGCGCAATACTCATTAAGGCGCTCAGAATGATATAGATAGCATTACGTAATAGGCGCGCAGAGATGCTAGGTGCGCATGAGATACTAGGCGCGCAGGATATACTAGGCGCGCAGGAGATGAGGCGCGCACAGTGAATCTTATGGCACATGAAGTTTCCTTGAAACTTTGAAATGATTTAACATTTGAACCTAGTTTACTCATAACTTAACAAAACATAAAATCATTAGTATTGACAAAACTATATTGAATTTAGTTGAGTTCAAGCATACCCATTTCACCTCTCAAAAACATGAACCGTTTCGCGTCGAGTGCTTTTGTTAGAATGTCGGCGATTTGATAGTCGGTTCCCACGTGTTCCAAATGAATATTGCCCTTCTCCACGTGGTCTTTGAGGAAGTGATATTTGATGTCGATGTGTTTGGTCTTGGAGTGCATGACAGGATTTTCAGAAACCGCAATTGTTGATGTATTGTCGCAGTAGATGGGACAATTTTCTTCGATGATATCATAGTCCACCAATTGCTGCTTCATCCAAAGTATTTGACAGCAACAACTTCCCGCAGCGATATATTCGGCTTCGGTTGTTGAGACAGATACAGAAGCTTGTTTCTTACTTGCCCATGATACAAGTCGATATCCGAGGAAATGACAAGTGCCACTAGTGCTTTTCCTATCAATGGTGCACGCTGCGTAATCCGCATCTGAATAACCTACAAGTTTAAAGTTCGAATCTTTGGTGTACCAAAGTCCAAGGTTAACAGTGCCGGAGAGATATCTTATAATACGTTTCACAGCAATTAAGTGTGCTTCTCTAGGGTCGGATTGATAACGAACACAAACACAAACACTAAACATAATATCAGGTCTACTAGCAGTAAGATAAAGGAGTGAGCCAATCATACCTCGATAGAGCGTTTGATCAACACGTTTACCTTTTAAATCTTTGTCGAGTTTGTTGCCGGTAGCCATTGGAGTATCGTATGCTTTGGCGTTCTCAAGTCCAAATTTCTTGATTAAGTCCTTTGTATATTTGGCTTGATTGATAAAGATGCCTTCACTCATTTGCTTGATTTGAAGCTCGAGGAAGAATGTGAGTTCTCCCATCATGCTCATTTCAAACTTGCTCTTCATTAGTTTCTCAAAGCGCTTGCACAACAATTCATTAGTAGAACCAAATATAATATCATCAACATAAATTTGAACAAGTAATTTATGACCATTATGTTTGGCAATGAAAAGAGCTGTATCGATTTTACCGCGAGTGAAGCCTTTTTCGATGAGAAACTTGGATAGAGTATTGTACTATGCTCTTGGTGCTTGTTTGAGTCCATACAAAGCTTTCTGGAGTTTGTACACATGATTTGGAAATTGTGAATCTTCAAACCCAGGTGGTTGAGCAACATAGACTTGTTCTTGGAGTTCACTATTTAGAAACGCGCTCTTCACATCCATTTGATATAACTTGAAGTTCTTGTGAGCAGCGTAAGCTAGAAATAATCTGATAGCTTCAAGTCTTGCTACGGGCGCAAAAGTTTCATCGTTGTCAATTCCTTCTTCTTGCCTATAGCCTTGTGCAACCAATCTTGCTTTGTTTCTCGTGATGGTTCCATTCTCATCCATCTTGTTTCTGAACACCCATTTCGTACCAATCACTCCATGATCATTTGGTCTTGGAACTAGAGTCCAAACCTTACATCGTTCAAATTGTGGAGTGCTTCATCAGCCTTCTTCGGTTCAATTTGAGAGATAAAAGCAGTGTAAGCATCAAAGTTTGTAGCACTCCTTGTACGAACACCAACTTGTAGATCACCGATGATATTAGCAATTGGGTGACCTCTAACTTCACGAATTTCAGGAGGTAAGTTAGGTTGAGTCGTAGTAACTTGAAGGTCTTCAATTGGTACATCTTCACTAGATTCTAAATCATCAAAATTTAGGGGTTGAATTGGTGTAGAGTTGAAACTTGGGTTTACACTAGATGCAGCAGTAGAAATAGGCGCGTGAGAGGAATCATGAGGCGCATCATTGGAATGAGGCGCAATAGAGGATTCACCAGGCGCATTATAAATTAAATTAGGCGCATTTGATGTAGATGGATTTCCTTGTGTTGATAGATTCTGATCTTGAGTGGGCGCAACATGAATAGGAGCGCCTGTATCATTTAGCTCAACAGAATCATCAGCATCATTTGGAGCCAAATGTGGCTCAAGGAGAGAATGTTCATCAAATGTAACATGTACAGATTCAACTATCACTAATGTAGATCTATTAAAAACACGAAAATCTTTAGAGTGTTTGGCATACCCAACAAAAATACCTTCGTCGGCTTTGGCATCGAATTTACCTCTATGTTCGTTTCCGTTGTAGAGGATATAACATTTGCAACCAAAGATCTTGAAGAATGCAATGTTGGGAGTTCTACCACGCCAAAGTTCATACGGAGTCTTGTTGTAAAGTTTGTTGATGAGGGAACGATTTTGAGTAAAACATGCGGTGTTGATAGCTTCTTCCCAAAAGTACTTAGGCAATTTAGCTTCAGCTATCATCGTCTTTCCCACTTCAATCAACGTCCTGTTCTTTCTTTCAACAACGCCGTTTTGTTGAGGGACTCCGGCGGTTGAAAAGTTGTGATCTATCCCATGATCTTCACAATATCGAGCAACACCGTTGTTTTTGAATTCTGTTCCATTGTCGGATCGAACACTAACGATGTCATCTTCTTTTTGGGTTTGGAGCAGTCGAAATAAGGTAGTGAGAATATCATAACAATCATATTTTGTAATCATCATCTCCACCCATGTATATCTTGAATAATCATCCACCACAACTAGAGTATACTTGTTTCTTCTAATACTTACGGTGGTGACTGGTCCAAATAGATCAATGTGAAGCAGTTGCAAACATCTAGAAGTTGAAGGATTTGACTTGCTTGAAAATGACTGCTTCGGTTGTTTGTCAAGTTGACACGCGGCGCACTTTTTGTCATGATGATCAGCAACCTTGGGAAGTCCTTTGACAAGATTATTCCTGCTGAGTTTAGATAGATACTTGAAGTTCAAGTGACTTAAGCGCTTGTGCCACAGCCAACTATTTTCGCTCACACTTTTTGCTACAAAACAAAGATTAGTACTAGAGTTCATACTATGGAAATCAATAATATAAATATTTGTCTTACGATATCCCGTGAGTAAGATAGCTCCAGTTTTGCCATTCTTGATAAGACATTGCGTTGAAGTAAAATGGCATTCTAATCCTTTGTCGCAGAATTGAGATATGGATAATAAGTTGTGCTTGAGCCCTTCGACGAGTGAGACTCTTTTAATGCACACTTTGTCTTTCTTGAGCTTTCCATATGCTACAACTTGACCTTTGTTATTATCACCAAATGTTACGGAGGGACCTCTTTCTTCGTGGACATCTTCTAATAAGGATCCATCTCCAGTCATGTGTCTTGAACACCCACTATCGAGAATCCATTCATAATTTCTAGCTTTTGAAGATCCAGCCATGAAACAAAGAACCTGAAATATAGACATTTAAGCAGGTCCCCTTTATTCCTTTTGGGTCCTAGGGTTAGCAACTTTTGACAACCCACTCTTGCTTGACCTTAGGATTTTTACGTCCTTTGGCATTGGGAGTGAATCGCAAAAGGCATTCCACGGCCTTGTGTCCTGAACAATCACAAATGGAACAATGATGAAAGCCACCAATCACGTGAGTTTTCACAAACTCTTTACTTTTCTTGGGGATGGCATTCTTCTTTGGGTCAGATGAACTAGCCTTAACAAAATCTTTCTTTTGAAATTTTGGAGCGCTTTTTCTTGGAGGGCGCATAGGGCTAGGAGGCGCACGGCGATGAGGTGCGTGGCTCTTAGGCGCATAATGAGCACTCGGAGAAGGAGCGCGCCTATTTTCAAGAATGATTTTGCTAGGAGATGGTTCATCTGTAGCTATATCTTTCCCATTGGCTTTCCCAAATTGCTTCGTTGGGTAGACATAATGGAATGTTTGTCTCTTGACTTTTTCCTGTTCTTTACCCATTGAATTAGAATGTTTTTCCTTGGGAATTTCAAAACTTTGCTGGTTAGTAAATCCACTATCTCTTTCAGCACAGACATCACATTTAAAGGTGTCACTAGTTGATGAGAATCCCAAGCCACTTTTATCACCACTAACTTTTTGGGACTCAAATATATTCTCTATAGTGACACGAGAATTGGACCACTCATTTGTAATCTTTTTAAGATCAGTAATTTGAGCAACCAATTCATCGTTTTGAACTTTAAGAAGTGAGTTCTGTTCTGTTAGAAAAGTGTTTTTAACAGTAAGAGGAGTCATGCTCTTTATCTGCTCCTTAAGGAGGGTGAGTTCAGATTTAAGTAGAGATTTCTCGGTCTTAAGCTGGGAAATTTCATCACATGAAAGTGCTAAAGCTTCCTTCATACTATCAAATCTAGTGATTACCTTTTCAGCCTTTTTGAACAATTTTTCTTGTTCAGCAATCACTTCATCATCATTGATTTTGGAGATTGGAGCAGTTGGTTCAACTTGAGGTCTAATGTATGCTCCTTTTCTCAACTTGTTTCTTGCACTAAGATCACATCGTGAGAATAACAATCCACCATCGCTTTGAGCCGGAGTGAGAAATCCTTGTTCAACGAGCTCGCTGATGGTTGGTCCTTTCTTCTTTTTCACTTCTTGAAAACCTGCAGATTTCTTGATAGGTTTATTCAAGGCATTCATATCGGGAACATCCTTGGAAAAGTCATCATCAGAATCATAAGTATCAACTTTATCATCATTTGCCATCAAACAAACGAGTCCATCATCGGAATCTTCATCGCTCTCATCTGAGTCTGTTTCAATCCAAGTGTTCTGCTCATTTGCTGGTGCTTCTTCTTCCGCAACCATTCCCTTGTGTCGAGTGAATTTGGGAGTGAACTTGGGAGTATGGCTGCTCTTCTTCTGCATATATTCAAATTTTGGAGTTGGGCAGCTTGAAGCAAAGTGTCCTGGTTTCCTGCAATTAAAACAAACAAGGTCTTCTTTTCTTTTTGAGTCACTGCTCCTCGTGAACTTTGGAGGAGCTCTGCTGGTAGATCCTTGAAATTTGCTGGTTGAGCCGGGCTTGGTAAATTTTCTAAACTTCTGGAATCTCTTCACAAATAAAGCGAAGTCTTCATTGTCCATGTCCAATAGCTCAGAAGTAGAAATTTTTGGATCTGAACTTTTCTCATCTTGTACCAGCGCAGGAGCAGGCGCAGGTGCAGGCGCAGCTTCTCTGTGCGCCACTATAGCCATAGATTTTGACTTTCCTTCAGTTTCACTGATTCGTTGGAGTTTGAGCTCATAAACCTTGAGATTTTCATAAAGGTTCCTTAAAGTCCAAACGTCTAAAGTTCCAGCGTCTTCAAGAGCGCTGGATTTATGTAGGTATCTTGATCCAAAGGCTTGGAGAAAATTGACATTCAAATCTTTGTTAGAAAACTTCATGCCAAGTGAAATACATAGATTTATAATTTCACAGTAGCGTTCATAAGTTTGTCTTAAAGTTTCACCGGGGAGTTGAGAGAAATTGTTGAATCTCTTTTGAACTTCATATTTCTTGTTTTCCTTGCATACGGTGTCTCCTTCAATATGCTCTTCAATAGCATCCCATAGCTCATTGGCGGTTGCACAATGCATGACTTGTTGTTTCATAGCCGTGCTTAGAGTGCTTAGAAGTATATTTCTTGCTTTGCCATCATTTGCAACTTTTCTTGTTTCTTCCTCAGTCCATTCCTCTTTTGGTTTCTTGACGGTTGGTTGAACAGCATTTGTGCGTGGATTTGGATTCGCTTTTATAGGAATGTAAGGTCCATAAACCACGGTGTCATGAAGTCTTTCATCGATTGAGTTGAGATGAGTTAAGATGCTGAATTTCCACACGTCAAAATGATCTTCATCAAAGACCGGAACGTGAGTGTAGTTTGCAGTTGCCGTAGGTTTTGAGTTTGCCATTTAGAATCGGCACCCAAGCTGTTAAGCTTGAAAAACGAAAATGTTTTATAAAGGTGTTTGCTCTGATACCACTTGTTGGTCCCAAAGGGCAACAAGGGTATGAAAAATAGCTAGAGGGGGGGTGAATAGCTGTTTTAAAATTCTTTTCGTACCCTTGATAAACTCAATTGCAAATGCGCACTTTATCAAATAAGCGTTATGATATGCGCCTAAGTGAGTGAGTGAAATGCACAGCGGAATTTAGTAATGTAAATAGGCGCAAAGTATGATAAAGGGGGCGCACACACACTCTAAGTATTTTGGCTCAAAGTGGGTGAAATAAGAAACTAAGGAAAATGAGTTAACAAAACAACACAATTCAGATCAATCAATCTACAATGAGTTAAACAAGCAAATAGTGAGTGAAGATAATAACTTGAAAGAAAATGACAAGATAATAACACAAGCTATTTGGAGAGGTTCGATCAATGAAAGATCTACGTCCTCTACCAAGATGGTTAGTCTTGGATTTCTAATGGAGATCTTATATAATGAGTAAGTGTTACAAATTACAACTTTTGAGCTTCTACACTAACTCAAGATCTAATATTCTATGAATGAACAAATCCAAAACAATAACCGGTGTATCTCTAAAAGAAGGATCTAAGTGATCAAACTTAAAGAGGTGCGTGTGTGATTTTAGTATCAAGGCTCTTTAGATCTTTATGATTTAGAGCACAATGAAACTAAAGCGTTATAGCTTGAAGATCTGGGCTAAGGATGAAGGTATGAAGATGTTCTTGAGGAATTCTGGAAAAACAAAGGCAATCTTCAAATCTTCAACAAATGCTTTGAGAGAGAAATTCTTGAAATTCTTAGCAAAACTCAGCAACTTCAAAAATGTTGAAGTTATGGGGTATTTATAGTGAACTTCCAAAAAACTAGCCGTTGGAGATCCTTGTGGATAAGATGTGCTGTCGCTCGTTGATTGGAGCATGCATATATTATGGCCATTTTGACACTCAACATAAATGTGACCGTTGTGGACACGTGTCAACAGATTAGGCGCATATGCATCTTTTAACCACCGTTGGATCATTGGCGTAATTTGAATTCTCTTCAAGTCTTTGAATCTTCAATAAATCACTGAGTGTTGAATAAACACTTTGAGGCGCGTTGACCCAAGAGGCGCATAAAGAATGCGCGCGCTAAGGCATATGAGGCGCATAGCATTTCTTAGAAGAATGCTTATATGCGCGCGCTATAAGGCGCATGGCGCATAGGCGCATGGCTCAACTCAAAATGTGATTTTCTTGAATCTTAATCTTCTTGCCCTATTTCTAAGCCTATTCTATAACAATGGACATCGTAAAAAAATGAAGTATAAATACTTCTTACATGAGGGTCTAAAGTCCATGAAATAAAACTTAGGTGATGGATCAATCAAATCTAATAAATCCTATTACATTAAAACTGAGATATATGTGGGCATACCCAACAGAAATGTAACACTTTTTTTATTCAAATGTAACACTTTTTTTAAAAAAAATATACCAAAATTTTGCTGCAATAGATAAAGATAACATAAAGATTGGCAACTAAACTAATTTAACACTTTTTAAAAAGGAATGTAACACTCATTTTTTCAAATGTAACACTTTTTTTTCTCCCAAAATTAACATAGGATTGACAAACTAAACTAATGTTACATTTTATAAAAAATGAATGTAACATTTTTTTTCTCAATTTGTAACAGTTTATATTCTTAAATGTAACATATCTTAAATGTAACATTTTTTTATTGAGAAAGTAACAATTGAAATGCAAACCCAATTTTTTTTTTGTAAAATTGCTGTTACATATGACTGAAAAAAGTGTTACTTTTTGAATATGAAACTGCTACTTTTATTAGAACAGAGTGTTACATCTCAGCTGACAAAGCAACTCAAACTTTTTGTGTGTAAAAAAATGTTTAAAAAAAAAATCAAACCATATCATGACCTATGTAGTTTTATTCGTCTCGTCGAGACGAACACAACGGTATTTTTTAAAAAAAAAATCTGAGTTATAAATCTCAAGATATAGCATTTTAAAGTTAATGAGTTTTTTTTTAAGGTGACACGTGGCAGCGAGTGGCTCACAACGCGCCACGTGTCACTCTGCCAGTGGAGGATAGGCTGGCGGTTCGGGCTGGGCGGGTCGGCCGGGTTTTGACCGCCGCACAGGCATATATAAGAATTTGTCTAATTAAAATACTAAATTTTGTAATAATGGCAATAATTCAATTATAGAGTTCAATATCTATATCTTATCCATGAATATAGGGGCGTAAATATGTATTTTACTGTGAGAGAGGTTTTAGAGTAAGTCTTATGTAAAACACGTTTTACATTAGCTTTAGTGTAAACCGTGTTTTCCACAAAGAAGGGTTCTTGGGCAAAAGAAGGGTTATGGGGCGGGCACTTTCTGATATTGTAGGAGGCACTTTTTAATATTTTTACAGCAGACACTTTTTTTACCTTAAAGCAGGCACTTTTTTGGGGACTTTCACAGCTGGCACTTTTTTACCCTAAAACTAGTTTTTCCCATGATTTTGTGGAGGTTTTAAGGTTGGATAAAACATCTTTTTATTAAACTGCATTAGGGTTTAATGTAGCATAGCCCTAAATTATGTCCTACAATAATGGAGATTCATTTTGAACGAAAGAGATATGCATTTTATAAAAAAAAAAAAAAAGTTCCCTGAAAATAGAAACGGATATACTCCCTCCATCCCAAAATAATTTTCACTTTTTTCGCTGTTATTGGGAAGGAATTTTGAGCAATAATTTTAGGTTGATTTAATTGTCCTAATCGAAATCTAAAACTTGTTATTAATACACTATCAACAATACTCCCTCCGTCTCAAAATAGATGTCGTTTTGGGAGTTAATTTTTGTCTCAAAATACTTGTCGTTTCATTATTTTCAAAGCTTTTTTGTTATTTTATACCAATACCCTTAATAATGATAGTGAACTATCTCTAACCTAACCACTTAATTACCTAGGTAGTTGAATTACTTTAGGGGTATTTGGGACTTCTTCACATGCATTAATGACATTTCTTAATATGTGTGAAACACTCCAAAACGACATCTATTTTGAGACGGAGGGAGTACTATAAATAACAAGTTTCAGACTCTCATTACGACAATTATATCAACCTATAATTATTACTTAAAGTTCCTTCGTGATAACAGTGAAAAAAATATGAAGATGATTTTGGTACTGACGGAGGAGTAGGTAAAAGACACCAATGACATTCAAAATAGAGAAATATCTGATGCATAAAAAAGCTTGCATGAAAATAGGAATGGATATAGGTTAAAAAGGCCGCAAAATAAGTTCCATCAAATCCAATTTTAGGTCAAACATTCTCAACTATCCTCAAAGATTGGCAATCATTGGTGTCTAAAAATAGCATTTTTACGACAAGTCTTCGAAGCATTCGTACGAAGTAGAGTAAATATAGAACATTCCCACCATTATTCCGTCCCCCTATAAATATTTATCTCGCCTAAACACATCTTACAAAACTTTTCCAAGCAACAACACAAATACAACATTGTGAATACCGCGTTTTTTTTATCTTGTCGAGTTGTTGTCATAAAAAAGTAATAATAAAAAAAAACATTCTTAATTAATTAGAAATCATGATTCTAAAGACATGTTTCCCCTACATGGGGCTCATAATTTTGTGGGCATGTACAGTAAATTTGGTAAATGCACAAAGAAATAGTTGTATATACAAGGATCCAAACCAGCCCGTTGAGGCTCGAGTTGAGGACCTACTTCAGCGAATGACGTTTGATGAGAAGATCGGTCAGATGGCTCAGATTGAGCGAATAAATGCCACGGACGAAGTAATGAAGAAATATAAAATTGGTAGTGCATTAAGTGCAGGGGGAAGCGTGCCACGAGTAAATGCAACCGCAAAAGATTGGGTTGATATGGTAAATAAGATTCAAAAAGCTGCGCTTTCGACCCGATTAGGGATTCCTATGATTTATGGAGTTGATGCGCTTCATGGTCACAATAATGTTTACGGGGCAACAATTTTTCCACATAATATTGGGCTAGGAGCAACCAGGTTTGGAGATGATGAATTGCTAATATTCTTTCTCTTTTTATTTATTTGTTGATATATGAGATGGGTTCTCATATATCAACATTGTATTCTTGCAACCGAAATCGCAACTTTTACATTTTGTTGCCATCCGTTGCAAGACTTGACGAAGTGTTAGTTTTTTTTTTTCCTTAAAAAGAAAGCTGATGAAAAACTTAACGACCTTTTTCAAAATTGTAATATCTATCCCCGCAGTTCAACTAATTCACCTTTTCTACCATTTCATCTATTCCACACCATCACCCACCTCCCACCCAACTTTAAAATACTATAAGTATAGATTGCAGGGCTAGACATTACAATTTTTTCAAAGAAACTCATTAAGTTTTCCATCAGCTTTCATTAAAAAGTTAACATTCCGTTAGTTTTACACCAAATTGCAACAAAATGTAAAAATTGAGAATCGGGTTGCAAGAAATACAACGTCAGCGTAACCGAATCACAGTAGACCTTCATTTGTTCTCATTGGGAAGTTTCACTAATCTTGCAAGTAATATGTATACAGGGACCCTGAACTTGTAAAGAAAATTGGTGAAGCAACTGCTCTTGAAGTTAGAGCTACAGGCATTCAATATACCTTTGCTCCATGCATAGCGGTAACATATCAAATTTTCATTTCATCTTCAATAGACATAATATTAATGAAATATGAATTCAAATATATATATATATATATATATATATATATATATATTTACTAATTATTTGATATTATTTCATTCGTTTATAGGTTTGTCGCGATCCAAGATGGGGTAGATGCTACGAAAGTTATAGCGAAGATCATAAAATCGTGCAGGAAATGACGCAAATTGTTCTTGGTTTACAAGGAGATATCCCACCATCTTATCCAGAAAACTACCCATATGTTGGCGGAAAGTAAGTTCACATTCGGTTTATACAAACAAAATTATTGTATCTAAAAATATTTTTGAATTGTTGAATAGAACCAAGGTTATGGCTTGCGCGAAGCACTACGTCGGAGATGGTGGCACGGTAAATGGAATAAATGAAAACAACACAATGATAGATTGGGAAGGACTGCTGAAAATTCATATGCCTGCTTACCCAGACACCATCAAGAAAGGTGTGGCCACTGTTATGCTTTCTTATTCAAGCTGGAATGGACAAAAGATGCATGCTAACCATGATCTTGTTACCAATTACCTTAAAGGCACTCTTGGTTTCAAGGTAAGTATATATGGACACTCGAATTTGGGGCCAGTACAGTCCGGCTGTACAGAAGTCCAAATAAAATGTAACTAATATATACTATAAAAGCCAGACTTCTGCGCAGTCTCAGATCCATTACGATGATTGTATGAGAAATGCTTGTAAGTTAACATATAGTCCATGTGCAGGGTTTTGTGATCTCTGATTGGCAAGGTATTGACAAGATCACCTCCCCGCCCAATTCGAATTATACCTTCTCCATTCAAGCTTCCATTCTAGCCGGCCTTGACATGGTCAGTTGTCACTAGTTCTACGAAGAAATGATCATCTTTTAATTAGTATATGATGTTATTTGTGAACTCTAACGTGAATTAATTAGGTTATGGTTCCATATAACGCTTCTTCGTTCATGGATCCATTGACCATGTTAGTGGAAAAGAAGATCATTCCCATGAGTCGCATTGATGATGCAGTTCGTAGGATCTTGAGAGTCAAGTTCATCACCGGTCTTTTTGAAAACCCGATGGCTGATCTTAGCTTAGCTGACAAAATCGGGTGCAAGGAGCACAGAGAGTTAGCTAGAGAAGCGGTTAGGAAATCACTCGTTTTGTTGAAGAATGGAAAGAACCAAGACACTCCTATTCTCCCTCTCCCTAAAAAGACTTCAAGAATCCTCATCGCGGGTACTCATGCAAACGACTTAGGCTTACAATCGGGCGGGTGGTCGATATCATGGCAAGGGCAAAAGGGTAATAACGTCACAACCGGAACGACCATATTAACCGCCATTACATCTATTGTCAATCCAACTACAAAAACTGTTTACAAGAAGAACCCAAAGCCTCATTTTCTCAAGTCAAAGGAGTTTGACTACGCGATTGTTGTGGTGGGGGAGCCGCCTTACGCGGAAACCAAGGGAGATAATACAAACTTAACCATTCCCGAACCGGGGTTGAGCATGATAAAGAATGTGTGTGAGAGTGTTAAATGTGTTGTTGTGCTCATTTCCGGGAGGCCTCTTGTGATTGAGCCTCATCTTCCGGTTATTGATGCTGTTGTGGCGGCTTGGTTGCCGGGGACGGAGGGTCAAGGGGTGGCGGATGTACTTTTTGGTGATTACGGGTTTACCGGAAAACTGCCGAGGACTTGGTTCAAGAGAGTGGATCAGCTGCCTATGAACTATGGTGATGCTCACTATGATCCACTCTTTCCTCTTGGTTTTGGACTAGAAACCAAACCTGGACAGTCTACTTAAATTGTTAATACTAATGATCAAATACCCCCTTCTCTATTCCTTTTTTGGTATAGGAATTTTGTTTTGAAAATTGTATGTATTGTATAATTTTCATAGTTGACTTAATTTTTTTTAAAAAAAAGTTGTGTTTAACATGTTTGTACATTAATTGTGACATTGTAAAATTGCATAAAATTAATATATTCTTATTTAGAAACACGACACTTATTATTGATTTAGTTTAGCACGAACTAAAAAGAAACTTATAATGATAAAGGGAGTAGTATAACAGTAGCAATCGTTTGTGTGTAATTAAATACTAACATAAATAAGGTAGAAAAATAGAAATTATATAGATATATAAAATGATTAGTTATCATCTAACTCCAAAGGCTTGAAATATTTGGCATCAATGAGGTAATTGCCACTAGTCAAACGAACTGCCCACACATCCTTAGGCTTCCTTGACACAATCCTGCATTTATTTATTTATTATTTTTCCTAATAGAATGGAAGTTGGGAGATACGATGAAAAATAAAAAGATTACTCCCCTCCGTCCCAAAATGATATTTGACATTTCTCATTGTCCCAAAAAATTCTTCACATTTCTAAAACTTAGGCTTAAAATTGCATAAACAAAACATAGCTAGTGAAACAAGTCTTCGTATCCTTAAAAAGTTTGAATAGTCAAATGCGAAGATCATTTTGGGACGGAGGGAGTATAATGGTAGTGGGGAAAATCGAATACCTGCCAACATCACCGGGATTGACTAAGCCGGAGTTAGCACGGAGACAGGGGACAGAAGCTGCCGTCTTTAGTATTTTTGGGGCTTCCACCATTATTATCGGCGACCCTATCTCCAATTTTTTGGATGATTCACACTTTATTCTCCTCATTTTAGCAATATTATTATTATTATTATTTATTCCTGGATAAAAATTAAGTAGCCTGGATTTTCCAGAAGAAGAAGAAGAAGAAGATGGATTATTGATTGGGGTTAAAAGTGAGCTCCGGAGGGAACTGGGAGTGGTGGACAGAAACATTGCCATTATTAATCTGGCCTATCTTTTATTTGTGTGTACCGGGTTTTCTTCAAACACGGATATATACTCTACATTTCTCATGTCAGATAAGAGTGGTCCAGCGGAGATGAGATCCTCTGTACCACAATATGTGTATCACTCTGAGATAAAGATGGGTTGTCAAGAACATCAAGAACGTAGAGGAGTTAAAACACAGACTCTCCGAGAAAGACAGCTTGATCTGACGGCTATGCATCATTTGTGATATTATAATTATCTTAATCTTAATATGAATATGAAGATAGGATTTCCTCTCTTCATAGTGGGTAGTAAGATTTGGGGCGGTGCAGTTTTACTGCACACAAGTTTGATAATTGACCCATGAGAACACCCATTTTGTTCTCATGATTGAGAACGGTTGCAACGGTATCAATTTTATGCGAAGCATAGGATTCCAACTCACGCTCCACTCAAAATCTGCCATGTGGCAGCGACCATGGCTTTATTTTTTAATTTTTTTTTTCCAGAAAAAAAAAATCGCTTTTTTTTTCCTCTAGTTTTTATATTAATTTTTTGCAGTTTTTATCGTTTGTCAAAAGTAATACTTAGTATAACTAAATGTAACAACTGTATTATTTATAAAGTAACATTGTTTATAAGTAAACGTAACACCAATTAAAAAAAATAGTTCATTTTACTTATCTTTCAACTATAATACTAATTATAAATACGTGTAACACTAACAATAATTAAATGTAGCACTTTAGTAGATGAAATTTTAACAGATTTCTATAAATAATGTAATACTTTTGCACGTATCATGATAAAATTGAACTCATTGTAACTTATTATTTGAAAACATATGGATATACTATTATACAAGTAAACGTAATTGTTTTACAATGTTATTATACAAGTAAAATGTAACATTCATTTATAAAAGTTGTTACTTTCTTATTTTTACAATGTTACTAACACATGTGTTTTTAGTTCTAAAGTGTAAAGGGTTGAATTATTACTTTTCTATACATATGTGTTACAATTATGTATAAACACTGTTACATATAAGTAATATGTTCGTTACATTTAATAAGTATTACTTTTGGCAAATGAAGAAAACGTAAAAAAAAAAAAAACATTGTTACTTTTATGTATATACTCCCTCCGTCCCAGCACAAGTAGGACTAGAGGAGTGTGCACAATAATTAAGAGAAAGTAAGATATGTGTGGTAAAAAATGAAGAGAGAATGAGTGGTGTAAATAGTAGTGTTGGTTGAATAAAATGAGTGGTGGAAAAGGAAGAGAGAGAATGAGTGGGTTTATAAATATATTAAAACATTTTCATTTTAGGCAGTCTCACTTGTGGTGGGACATACTAAAAGGGAAAGAAGACTCACTTCTGTTGGGACGGAGTGAGTATTTATTACTTTTATGTATACAAACTGTTACATATAAGTAACACGTTTGTTATATATAGTTAGAGTAACTATTACTTTTGGCAAACCGAAAAAAAAAAAAAAAAAAAAAAAGTCCTCGGGCCATGGGTCAAAAATGGCCCGTCTCTACTATGAGACGGGTTATAGTGTTCTCATACAAGTTTTTGTCTTGATAATTTGGGTCATTAAGGGCTTGTTTGTTTTTATTTTCAGATCTGAATTGGGCTTATATCTGACCGAATCAGACATGTGAGCTTTCCGATTGTTTTTTTTTTTTTTTTTTTTCAGACTTAATATCTCTGAATTGCCTCTTAATTAATCAGACCTAAAACAAGTATGATTTGTCTCTGATTCAATTTTGTTAATCCCCAACCTACCCCTCTCATTTTTTTCCCCTTTCATTTGTTTCTCTGGGTTCTCTCAATCGTACCTCCCATCTCTCTCTCTCTTCCAAATTCAACTCTATTCTCTTGCAGTGTAGTCTGCCATCACACTATCTTCCTCTGTCGTTGCCATGTCCTGGCCGCCACTGTCTCCTCCGTCATCTTCCAGTCCTCGGCCACCACGCATCTTCCTCACTCGTTCGTTGCACTCTCTTCCCTGCGAGACACCATCCACAAACCCTAGATCTGCAACCTCAACAAAATCGTTGTTACAAAGTCGTTTAGGTCGTCAAAATCAACATGGTTCTCGGCCTCGACATTAGAATCTGTTAAAAAAAAAGGGAGAACGAAAAGAAAATCGGCCTCCAAATTGAAAAACCGAATCTGGGCTGATAAGGAAACTTTTCCTTTCTCAAAAATTGACTTCAGAAATTAGTCAAGGGGAGTGATGGTGGTCAGATGTAAAGTTGGATTTGATCTCTCAAGGGTTGTGCCTATTTTTTTTTATTTTTTTTTATTTTTCTGTAGAAAGAGGTTTCTCCATTGTGCCAGTTGAGTTTGTTTTATGCGTTAGTTAACTGCTACCATGGACAATCGAAAATATGCCCAAAATCGACCACACCCAATATTTCTTGAGAAATACAATATTTATTATTAGTATTATTATTTAAATGAAATACTCTCTCCGTCCCATTTGAAATTGCAAATGTTTAACATTACCGTTCAATGTTTCAGAAGGTTAAAATGGTAAAAAAAGACACATTCAGAAAATGAATTCAGTGGGAAAATCAAACAACTTGAATAATTCAGGATTCATTCTTCAGACGCTGCCTCTTATTAATTCATCCACTTTCAGATGTGAAATCAGATTTCAGGACTTAACACTTAAAAAAACAAACACCACCTAAGATGTAGAGTAATGAATGGACGGGATGCACTAGCCGAGCAATATATCAATAAATTCAACAATTCATGAAGTAGATCGAAATGAACGGGCGAGATTGAGTGCGTGTTGAACTGTTGCCTAAACAATCAAATTGCAAAAACCTACATCCTTGCATCATGTGGTACAACATTATAAATTATAAACATGTGTAATCAGATGTGTGAATTGCAAACACTTGTCAAATAATATTTGACGGCCTCGTTTGTACTCCCTCCATCTAAATAAAATAATTCCTTCAATATAACTGATGCTTCTATTTTTTATTTTTTGTTATTAATACGAATAAACTTTAAGCAATAGAATAAAGATTAATGATAAATACGGTTTGAAGTCAGTAGAGCGTTCCTAAGGTGAACACTCGTGTTTTTTTCCAGTTAAATCAGGGTTCAAAATGAATTTCTTTTCCCCCCACCTAGTTGTTGGGCCTTTCAAGCGGAATTTGTTAGAAAGTCACCATATATCAAGCACGTGATTAAAAATCAGCTAAATTGAAATTAAAATTAAGTCTTAGGGTGTTGAAAGTGAAATTATAGAAATGAGGAGAGGGTGAAGTAAAAGGTCATTCTCTTTGTTCTTCAACAGTGATCACAACTCTAACCCCCATTTCCATACCCAACCCACCTCCCTCAGTCATGTCTCCGGCCACCGTCCACAGTGCCAGCACCGCTAAATCACCCTAAAAAATTTAAATAACTAGTGTGACACCCGTGCGTTAAACGCACGGAGAAAACACTTAAATAAATTTTAGAGCCAACAACTTAAAAGTTACTATAGTTTTAAAAACAATTAATAAAAAAGATATCCAAACATTAATAATAAGATTACAAATTTTGAAAAACTTCCTTGTAGACTACATTTGTGGTTTCATCTACAGTTTTTCCTTCCTCATCACAAACTAATATTTTCAAACCAGCTCGAGTAGTTACTCTAGACAAAGCAACGTACAACTGGCCATGGCTAAAAACAGGTCATCTTAGAAATAGACCAACATGAGTAAGTGATTGACCTTGGCTTTTGTTGATTGCCATTGCATATGATACAACCAACGGAAACTGTCTCCTTTGGAAGTTGAATGGCAAACGCAGATCCGATGGAGTTAATGACATTCTCGGCACAAAAAAATTTTCTCCAACATTACTGCCATTTAAAATTTTTGCTTCCACGATATGTTGACCAAGCCTGGTAATAATTAACCTTGTTCCATTGCACAACCCTGAACTGTGGTCAATGTTCCTCAATAACATCACTGGAACGCCAACTTTAAGACTGAGCTGATGATTTGGCAAGCCATAAGACTTTATTGTGTTCAAAAACTCTGTTGAGTGGAGTTGGTCGAAAAAACTTGAACTATTCTCAGACCTAGAGATCGAGTCTGAACTCAAATAAGTTTTACAATCAGATTGATTGTAAGAGACCATATACTCATTTATTTGCTCGACATCTTCAAGAGTTGGAGCTAGAATTGCCCTTCCTTGTAAATAATCAACATCATCAAAATGATTAGTAAATGAAGGATACGTACTGTCAACAATGTCCTTTACCAAATCTCCAGATGAGTTCACAAGTAGGTCATTAGGAACTTTTATAATTGCAACACCGTCATTATCGCCCCCATAAGTCCCATCTCCAATACTTAAAATCCATTCTGAGGAATTTTTAAGCTCCAACCCGGTAGGATCATTCTCGATAGCTTTAAGCCGCATATTTTTTGACGCACGGACAAATAACCTTTGCAAAGAATAAAAAATATATAATCTAGACTTTTGAATGAAACAGAAAAAAAATCTTTAGATTGATTTCAAGATTCTTGTGTTCTCCACAAGTCTTACAATAGCTATTGTACTTTTTTTATGATTTATATCAATATAAAATGTTGTATTTTGAAAAAAATAAATAACTTTGATTAATTTTTACACGATACAAACAATATACAAATGTTTTATTATCTTTTTAGGATACTGATTTTGATAAAGAGTATGAATCTTCAAATGTTTTGACTCTTGAACATTGACTATTTTATAAGAAATGGATCAAGTAACTCTATTATGCAATAAATATATAGCAAATACTCCTTCAGTCCTAAAAAAATGGTCCACTTGTGAGTTTTGATAGCCAATACAAGTGAACTTTGATTAAATATAAATATCAATCTAACCAATGAAATTTTAAAATTTCATTGGAATGATTAAATTGATAATAATCTTTGGTCAAAATTCACATGTGTTGACCGTAAAAAGTCCAAAGTGGACTATCTTTCTGGAACAGAGAGAGTACTACAAATCAAAATATAACATTAACATTTTCTTATGCATAATTATATAGCACATGCTACAAATCAAAATCTAACAATAACATTTTCCCATGGATAAAAAAGACTTGTTGACTTGCGTACAGCCCATGCACTTCACCATGGCCTTCCAAAGCGTATCCTATTTATCCGTCTAGCAAAATTTCCATTGCAGCAATCCTCCTTGCTGACTTTCCACAAGTTTAAGGTGGGTCCAAGAATAATACATAGGGATGGATGAAACCAAAAAACAGGATTAAACAGAAGATATAGAGAGATTTTCATGAGCTTTTTAAAAGATGCATTCTCTTAATGGTAAATCCTAGTGGTTGGGAGAATGCATACTAACAAACCACTCTCTGTGACCTTGGAATCCATCTTGATTCAATCTCTTTACTGCTACTTGCACCCCAATCCTAGGCTTTGAAGCTCTGCTCATCAACCCACCATTTGAAAACAGAATGAAAGCTGCCTGCCTTCTCCTTCCTAATACACTTTTGGGATGGAAGTTTCTGGTATCATTTTTTTTCGCTGAAGGTCAAGTTCTTTAAGTTGGAGGACAGCAAGATCTCACCCTCGTCCGTGGTGTCACTGGTGTGGATCCCCTCGAAAACTTGCTGCTTGAATTACTCCAATTTCTGTTGCTCAATTTGGAATCATCACCAGCTGCAAGATTCTATTTTTATTAGCAAAACACTTATAATCAATTTAGAATATAAGCTATAGTGATTACCAAATGCATACATATAACATTGTAGACATATAATGCTGGGAGTGAACTGACTGAGCTTTGAACCATATAGGGAAACTTCTAATTAAAAGTTTGTCATTATGTAACATGAATTTGAATGATATGGAACTTAGATAGCAAGGACACTTAACAGTAATTATCCATCAACTGTATTAAATAAAATAGCCCCAATAAACCACCCCCCCCCCCTTGAAACATCAATTTGAAGGTTCGAACAATAGGGAACTTAAGTAGCAATTATACTTGCAGTAATTAACCATCAATTGTAGTAGCAAGGATACTTGCATTAGTTAGCCGTAGAGCTAAGAATCGTCTTTATCAGCGATTCATTAATTGTAGTACAAAAAATATGTAGCAACAGTGAGAAAATCCTCAAATAAACTATACATTACCCATGAAAATAATCTAATTTACATCTGCAATACGATTGTCCTGAAATTTTTGTAACTATGCAACCATTCTGTAGTGAAGAGTGCAGGGAATAACAAATAAAGAGAGATGAAGCAAAGAAGAGTAAATGGAATCTAAAAGTATCCATGAAAGCCATGAGAAGCAAATTAAGAAGAAAAGGAAACTTCTTTTAACAAACATACCCAGGATTACTCTTTCCATTCTGGAGCAGTTCCTGCTTCTTAATCAACAACACAAATATCCCTAAACCAAGAACTGAACTTACTCCATAAATGAATAAATGGCAAGAAAAAAAAAGGAAAGAGGGACAACTTTTTTCCCACTACATATTCCCAAGTTATGAAGAAATGAGAAATGCTACTGAAAGATATTGTCCGTGTCCAGAGAGTATGAAGGAGAGAAGAAAACAAGTTTTTTAAAAATAAAAAAAATGGTCAAATATAACTGTAATCTTTTTGATATATGAAGCTTAGTCGGACTTTTGATGGGTGTTCATTAATGGGAAATTTTAGTAGCTTTATCTGAGTCATAGTCTAATCAACATGACCTAAAAAAAAAGAACTAAAATAATTTCTTTGCATGAAACCAGAATGAAAAATATAACATTATCAGTGCACTGATCAAGGATCTTAACAGCATTCAAAGCAAAAATCAAAGCGCCAAAAAAAAAAAAAAAAAAAAAAAAACGAAGAAATAGCTTGACAAATACTATTGAAAGAAAAGCATTTAATCAGATAAGAAGAGCATTTAATAGGGAGGGGGAACACCTTGCCGCCGATGATAGCCAGCAGTCCTTGAAAGAGGTGTGCTCGGAGACCCGAGCCAAAGTAAAGACCTTGTCATCTCTGCCGCCATTATGTAAAGAAGAGAGTAATCAGTGAGGGTTTTGAATTCTCCAAAACCGAAATGGGGTTACGGAGACAAAGAAGAAAGATCTAGAGAGAGAGAGAGAGATACGGAAAAACTGAGGCGGAGTTGGTGAACATGTGGGAGGAATTAAACTGGAGCGCAGAGAATTTGGTACTGCAAATTTAGGAGGTGACAAGGAAATGGGGCGGAGAGATGGAAGGAGGGGAGAGAAGTGGGATGGAATGGTGGGAATGACAGATTAGGGTTTGTGTATTTGGGAGATAAAAAAGTAAGAGAGCGAGAGAGGAAGAGGAAGAGGCTGTGTATTTGGGAAGAGAGAGGGGTGGTGTGATTTGTCCGTTATATATTCATAAGTCCTATCTATAAATTATAAATGTTGTCAACCGAAAGAGGAAGGGCACAATTAATTATGTACTTAAAAAATTCGCCTGCACTAAAATGAGGGTATTTTCGGAAGTTTATTATTTTAAAAGGGTGTACTTAGCAACAGTGTATCGCTTATTGGATGAACCTGGACTGAGTTTTAGGCATTGTTCAAGTTTTGGCGGGAATTTGGTGGGTTTAGGGAAGTGTTTATCACTTCACTTTTTATATAGTTATTGATTTCATGAACTTGTCTACTGTGAAAGGATATAAAAGATAGTCAGCACTTTGATTTTTATGTAATTGCATAGGGATAACTAAGATTTTCAGAGTGATTGTCAAATTTTGCTTGAGTTGACATAAAAGTCAAAATGTGACTATCTTTTGGGGGACGGAGGGAGTATAGACTTTTCAAACACAACCACAATCATGCAAGGGTTGCCATTTCCAAACCATAAAGGGTACCATACCCCTTATGTTGGGGAGTTTGTGCCAACAGGTGATCTTTTAGATGGCGCGAGGAGGTCTATGGCAAAGAGGCTACCACAAGCAGACTACCAGATGGCGCAGGAACGTCTACGAGTGATTTCTAGAGCGGCAAGTATCACTGTAATAGATTCCAATATAGGAATTTGTAATAGATAGGGCAATAGATCTGTAATAGACTTCATAGGAGTTTGTAACACGATGGCAATTGCCTTAAATGATATGATACAAACTTTCAAAATCATTAAGGAAGAAAGCCTAATAATCAAAGAAATAAACAACAATAAGGTTTCTTTCTTGTCATCAAGGACAACTGCAGTTCTTGATAAAAATGGCATGCTCTCTATATAAAACCTCCAATTTATCTCTCTTCTTTTTCCCCCTTACTCTTGTCATTAACAAAATGGATACAATAACCCAGCCCTTCCACAGGAGAGGGTGCGGATGAAGGAGAAAAGAAACAACGTAAACAAATAAAACGGAGGGTGAGGGGGGGGGGGGGGGGAGGGGCAGGGGATCCATGTTTTGGGTCTGAAACATCCAAGGCTTTACAACTATACAAAATTCCCTGCAAGAGAGAGAGAGAGAGAGAGAGAGAAACTGTGTTTCAGTTCATCTCCCTCCTCCAGTGAACTAATTACGCTTCTAATCATTAGGCTAGGCCCTGCTTCACTGTTTTTTGAACTTACTATCATCTCTTTGTGTATGTTAGATATGGGTCTTGAGATATAGTTAAAACATCGGGTCTATCTGCCTGGTTGTATGTTAAGCATTGACGTATAAATTCCTGCAGAAAAAAACATATGGTATATTTATTACTACAAGGACAAGTGAGTAAGAAACATCATAGATTTAGCGTTATTATAGTATATTCAAGAAACCATTGAAACTCAGAACTGGGGAAGGAAAAGATCGTACCTTTGCCTCATTTGAGACAGCGGGTCTGGTAGGAAATTCAACTTTTCGAGCTTTGATAATGGTATCTTCACGTAAAATTCGTTCTTGGGTCTGATCATGCCCAAATGGACGTTTCCCAAAAAGCATTTGGTACAGTAGAATACCAGCAGACCAGACATCAACCTGTTTTCCCAAGAAAACCAACAAGGAAAGGGCTGATTCAATGAAAATGTAACAGTAATCATGGCAATCGGTCAACCTGGTGAGTAAAATACCTACAAGGATAAAGCAGTCGAAAAAACAGAGGTAAATATGAAAAAAAAAAAAAAAAAAAAAAAAAAACAGCCTTTTCCCACAATAGACTTTAAAATGAGTACTTTTTATGTCCCAATATAAGGCTCTTACTTTCCTTTTTGGTACGCCGCGGAATAAAGTTCACACTTTGCTTTATTCCCAAAATGGAAAATTATGAGCAGTGTTTTGGACAAATATGTCCTCATAAAATTTATAGAAATTTCAAGAAAACCAATGCTACGGGCACTAATAATGTTTATGATAAGTGTTTTGTAGTGTTTTGGACAAGTATGGCCACTTTTTATTATTTCCTTAATAAGCGTGGAAAGTAAAGCTAAGAACTTTATTTTGGGACAGAAGTTGTAAAAGTTTCCATGTGTGAGGGTCATAAGTCCTACATCACTGCAAAACTTACCTTTGATGATATGAGTGGTGTCTTGTTAAGCTCAAAACATTCTGGAGGCAGATACCTGGTATTGAGGAAAAGAGATGATCAGTGAACCGCTAAAGCAAGAAAAATGAGATAATAATTTTGAGTAATGCTCTCAACCTACTCCCTCCATCCCACCACAAGTGAGACCAAGTTGTGAGGCACAATAATTAAGAAAAGGATAGTATATGTGTGGTAGAAAATGAAGAGAGAGAATGAGTGGAGTAAATAGTAGTGTTGGTTGAATAAATTGAGTGGTGGAAAATGAATAGAGAGAATGAGTGGGGTTAAATGGTGGGGTTAGTTGAATATAAATATATTAAAACATTTCTATTTTGGGCAGTCTCACTTGTGGTGAGACGGACGGAAAAGGAAATAGTCCCACTTGTGCTGGGACGGAGGGAGTATATGTCTACACATTTTTAATCGCAATGATGAAGATGAATGTAATTAATTATGGTGAAGGGCCTAAAAGTTACTTGACATTTACCTTCACCAAATGATATACTCCATTTCTAAAATCTTTTTCGTTTGTCCCAAAAAATAGTCCAATTTCTAGGAAAAGCTATAATTTTAGTGCAACTCAATAAGGTACAAGCATGTAAAACTACATTCCTACAAAGTTTGACTTGTCAACGGAACTAAATTTTTTTGCCAAAGTAAATAAATAAATTGCCATGGGCGAAGGATCCGATGTTTTCTGCACTCACCAATATGTTCCAGCTCCCTGAGATGTAAGCTCCATTCCCTGTGATCCAACATCATCCTCTACTATCTTGCTTAAGCCAAAATCAGTGACTTTAGCAACGCCGAGCTCATCGAAAAGAACATTTCCAGGCTTTAAATCATAATGAATAATCTTTTGAGTTCTTTTGTTCAAGTAAACAAGGCCGTGAAATATCTGAACAATAATGATCCTGGCTTCTTTCTCTGGCAATATGGGATTCGTTTTTAGGACCGCATCTAGGTCTTTACCTGAGTAAAAAGCGAATAATAGAATAAGCGTATGGCAACAAAATGTTCTCCAATTATACCCACCATTTGCAACAATTTGAAGAAAAATATTCCAATCGAAACCAGAACAATAACTCATTAAGAAAGGGAATATAGGATTGACAGGATGAGAGTGGATAGCACTACTGAATAAAGCCTTAATCCCAAAATGATTTGGGGTCGGCTAACATGAATCCCCGTATAGAATCGCCAAAGAAGTGAAACAAAGAAAAGGGAAATGCTAAAAAATGGAAAATTACAAATACAAATAATATTAAAAAATATTATGAAAGCTAAGATGAAATATTAAAGAAGAAATAAGTGAAATGATAATAAAATAAAAAATGGAAGATTAATATATGTGTGTGTGTGTGTGTGTGTGTGTAAATTAAATCCCATCATGCACATGGAAGCGTACCACTGCAGTACTCCAAAATTGTGCAGAATGTGTTTTGGTCAATCTCAAAGATGTCCCATAGCCGAACAATGTGATGATGCACCAAGGTCTTATGAATGTTATACTCCCGGATAGCATGGCGTATATAGCTTTGCTTCTTATCTTCACTCCACTGGGCATTTAAGCCATGTAGCTTGCATGCAACATAACGGAGCTCCAACAAGTCAAAAGCCTGCACGAAATCATTGTTTCAAACCACAGAAAGCAATTGCCAATGTAGATACATGAATAATAAAGAAAATTGTTCAGAATATAGATACAACATATTATACCACTCTAACCTTGTAAACTTCACTGAAGCCTCCTTTTCCAAGAAGATTTAGGAGAGCATACCGGTGGTTCAGAATCTGGAAATTGTTGAAACGAGACCCATCCTCATCTCGTATACGTTTCATTTCACGTATAAGCCTCCCCTTTTCTAACTCATACCGATCTCTTTCGCGTATACAATTTTCTTCTTCCTATATAAATATGAAGGTCTAAGGGGGTCAAAGGAAAAACAAAATGAAATCACCAAGACAGCAATAATTTTACGTACTCGCTTAATGCTGGCTAGACGGGATTTATAGATCTCATCCTGGATCATAGCATCTTCTTCCTGGACTCCTGCTTCTGCGTCACTTCCCTCGCCCTTATCTTTAATCAATGATATAGTGGATTAGTAATCGGTATAGAAAAGGGGAACATGAAAAGCACAATTAAGTTGCAATATAATATCGGAGAGATACTAGTTGAGCTCGTCAAGTGCTATAACATTTACCTGGTTGTTTTTTCTTCAGTGATTTCCGCTGCCGCTCAACAGCCTCCTTCATTTCTAATAAACTCCTCTATGGACAAAAAAAGAAGTATCTTCAACATAATTGCACCGTATGAAATATCATATACATCTAAGCATTTCAGAAAATAATTGGTGATGAGACAAACAGTTTTGAGATTAAGGTAATCATTACTTCATCTCAATTTGAAATGTTATTTCACAAAAGTAGAAAGCATGACTTCCTAGTATCTCATTTACCCACTAATAAACAAGTATCTATACAAAACTAAAGAGGTGGTTTTGCGGAAACGTTCTACATGTGTGTGTGTGTGTGTGTGCAGAAGCAGGAATGAAAAATTGTACTCCCTTTGGTTCAAAATAGATGTCGCTTTTGAGGTTTTCAAATTTAAGAAATGCAATTATTACTACAACTTTAAAAGTAAGTACCAAAAGTACCCTTATTAATTGTTTCCCTCTCATGCATTACTTCATTCAAAAAGTACAATCAATGCAGTGGAAAAGGCTTTAAGCCTAAAAACGCCAAGTATTTTGAACCAAATTTTAGCTTCCAAAACATCATCCATTTCGAACCGGAGGGAGTAGTAAGAAGAAAACATGACATACAAGTTGAGCATTAAGATCTTTAAGTGCTTGTCCATCCTCCCAAGTCTCAGATATGACAGTTCCAGCTCTGCAATTTAACACCAAAGAATACTTGTTAATAATTGACTACCGACTGCAGGCAAGCCAGAAAGCACAAAAGATGCAGAAGGGAGGAATAATAGACTTGCAAATTTTGGAAAGAAAGGAATTACTAATTTACATAATGTAAGATTCAGTAACAAGGACATATTAGCTAGTTATCCTAAAGTATGCGATATAAACAAAAATAATTTTCTTAATGCGCATCTACTCCCAGACAATCCCCAGATGTTTTAACTATAGAACAATCGAAAAGATTTTTACAAGACTAGTGGAAAGATGGGTACCGAAATAGTTTTTTTTTTTGTGTGTGTGTGATAAGAAAAGAAATATATTAGATAAAAGGGAAGATTTTACAAGAGACAAACAACATGTCCGTTGAGATACAAAAGGAATGCAAAAACAAACAAACCGAACAAAGAACTACGCAATCACAGGAGACCAGCCTCGCCTCAAATCAGAAATAGATGCTCCCTGAAAAGTGCCATTAGCTGAAGCCCAAAGAGAAGCTAAAGAGACCAATCGCTCTCACATGGTGCTTACTCAAACACTTCTACCCAGGAAAGCCTTCTCTACAGTCAAGGTCAAGGTACATTAATCTAGCCCCCATACCGTAATCTAGTTTAGATGTCCTCATTCTATCAAGAGCGATAAAAATCAGTTATCTCATAATGACCCAATGCAGCCATAAGTATCTTCCTACGGTTCAATTCATATCCTAGAAAAAGTTTCTTCTATAGATAAATTTAATAGTTTCAACCAAATCTCTTAATAGTAGCAATCTGATATACTAACCAATTTCCCCTTGGTTTCCACTACTAACTGCCGCCTCCATCAAAAGCACCATGTAAAATCATTTTTCAATTTAATTCTTACAGAAAATAAAATGATATGACAAACGATCATCCCCATCTAATGTTTCAGTCTCCTAAATCTCAATAAGGCTAGCAATCTTACTCACACCCCCAAAAGTCAAACATATCCTTATATCCCATCTTTCGTGCTCTTTTCAACATTTCAAATTTCTATTCATCAGAATGCCCTGTATCAGCCTGATAGGACTCAACTTCGAAATAAATGGTGAATCATCACCACCAAGTGAAGCACACTATCTCAAAATTGACTCCTGTCAATAAAAAAAATATATATATATTACTTACAAAGTGTCATGATATTAGCTATGACGCAAGTCACACAACTTTGTCTACAACTGCATGTGATTGTTTCAGATCTACCATAATTCATAACATAGACGAAGAAAAATAAATGTTCCTAAATAAAGTGAACACTTCATCCTACACCACCTCTAACGACAATAATGCCGTTGTATGTAGAACACCACAGAGCACGAAATCAATTCTCATGCACATAAAAGGAGACAAAAGGGTAAGCCTAAAGAGTACGAGTAAGCTGGCTCAACTGTGAGTTCAGTACCACGAGTTGGAAAACCTGAAAATGGGTTAGGGATCACCATACATAAAGTCAATGACACAGGTAATGGTGAATTAAAATCATGTTGCTACGTCAAGTGGGTTGGAGAAAAATGATAGGTGTCTTTTATCTTCGAAAGTTTGCCAAAGAGTTGTATAAAATTTCAGACAAAACAACTATGTGAGAACAAATGTAGTATAATTACAATCATTAAGTCGGTCAATTAGTCCTCAGATTTACTCTAGATAATCAAATTGATATGAACATGGTAGCAATGTGATGCAGAGATCATCAATTTCACGATTGTCATCTCTCTAATAGCTGATAGAAGTGTCGTCATAATTATAAGCTACTCAATATATACAAATTACAAGGAGCACTACCTGATAACACCCACATTACCAAGTCTCAAAGAATCCTGGCGTACTTTCATCCTTGACTCTTGTCTCTCAGCTTTAGAAACCGATATCAACAGATCAGATATTACTTTCATTCTCTGAGAAAAGGAAACATATACGATTAAGTGTCTCAACAATAAAATAAACACCTGCTATGCACCAACCAGGTTTTCCGACAAAGAAAGCTGATAAGCACATTAAACTAAACACCCTAAGAGAATGAAGAAAGTATTAACTATGAGAACCGAATTGCCAACTTTGTAATGTTGATTTTCATTGTCAGCGTATACTCTATCCTTTCGTTCTTTTGCACATTTTTTGACAGAGAACACTGCTGTATTGTGTATTGCAAGACAATCAATCACGCGGTAGAAAGTTATACAGGAAAGATCATCCTAAAGTTTGTTGATGCCACTTATTACTTGAACCTGACCAGACCAAATACAACCCTACCCCTCAAATAGAAAGACAAAGAAGTAATCGGCAAGCTTACATCTACTGAAAACTAAGTTTTTTTTCATATTATTTTCGCATTAAAAAAATCCTAAAGTTTCAATAAATGGCAACTGCCTGGTATGGCTTTAGCATACTTCTTGATATCTGATGCAGAGGAGCTTGCCAAGCTTGTTACTAAGGCCCAAAAAAAACCAATAATGTCACAGAGATGAAAATGCTCCCAAAGTAACATCTAATGAATCAAAACAGGCAGGCAATAAAGCCACATCAACTGCTTTACCCAGGCTCCTCAACTTGGCAATTTTTCCCATCTCAACGAGGGACTAGAGGGATTCGGTGCAACAACCAATGAATCTACCCATTATTTTAAAGGACATGACAGGTTTGATCATCAAGGAAAAAAAGAAAAAGAAGATCTGGAGGATCACCCAAAAGAAATCAGGTAAACTGGAAGATAGAAAGAAACGAGTAGGCACACCGAAGAAGGTGGCGATGTTTCCTAATGAACCATGTTACCCCTGTAGATCTGGTCAGAGTAAACGGACTCGGGTCATCTCCATAGATGTCACATCTCTCAAGGATGCAGGTCCTCCTTGTAGATCAGGTTATCATTGAAGGGCAGTGCCCATTGCATAACTTCTCAATTAAAGTAAGGTATGTCTTCTGAATTGAGAATGATCAGTTTGCCTTTATTTAGATATGAAAAGAATCAAATCAAGAAGAACAAATGTACACACACTCCCACAAAGTGGAATAGAAGTACATCAAGAAGAAAGAGAAAATTAGAACAGTTGAATCACTCTGAATCTCCAAGATTGGAACGGCACAAACCACTCCCCTTACTGAAGCCCAAAGAGATTCCTAAAAACCAATTCTTGAAGCTGAAGACAGACGCAAGAGTAACCCAGAACTCCTAAAAGATAATTCCAAAGAACCAAGAATCTCCATAAATAGAAACGAATGATCATGAGACTTGAAAGGATGATTGAAGATCACTCACCAACCAATTATCCTCTCAAAACAAAAAATAGGGTCCACTCATAACCAAATGTTACCTCTGTCAGAAAAGGGACTTGCTTCCCTTTTTTGCTTGTTCCAAAAGTGAGTGTTCCATTCAAAATTTGAAGTTATAATCCCCTTGCTATTTCTATTTGAAAAAATCAATAATGATAAACTCTTATGTGTCATTCATAACCAGATCGCTATCATTTAGTTCCACCGCAAGCAGGGTTATCACAAAGGCCACAGTTCTTCATATCTTTTTTTATTACTGATGTCCGTGCTAGTTTTGTCTTCCTCTACCTCTAGCCTAGACGATATTGAAACCATCACACTTCCTAACAGTTGCACTACGAGTAAGTAACTGAAAACCTAAAAGAAACAACAGACATATTTTTGAAACGATGCGAGTGAAGACCACCAGAACCAGTAACAAACAAGGCTGACTGACTCTCTTCTGAATCAGATTCTTATCAAGAAGATAGGGAGTAAAGTATCATCATGCCATATTCAAACAACTTAATAAATATCCTCTATAAACCTCCACTAGTTGATTATAATAGAAAATATCAGTTCTCTCAAATGAAGGGCACATCCTATCATAATGTATAATGTTTAAGAGGAAAAAGAAAAGCTTAGTGAAACAGACCTTTGGCTTCATCTGCTGGTCATAGTCTTTGAGGTCCTTCAATTCCTGATAATATTACAACAAATCATGAACAGGGAGTGTACCTATGCTACACAGTCTAAAGAACTAAGGAACTAGAGACGGATATACCTTTTCCAATTGTTGACATAGATGTTGATAATCTGAGGCCTCTCGACGTGCTTTCCGTAGGTCCTCCTCCAGAGTAGCTACTTTTGAACGCAGGGAAGTGAGCTCCTCCTAATTTAGTTTGCATAGAAAATTGTAATTTTCAGTATCAACAATAGAATCATAGACACTTCATGTAGGGTGCAGTATCAAACAACATCTCTCAGCCACCAGGTTTTTATCACATCTGATCCCAGCCAACAAGGACACAGGTAGGTCCATATTCGAAATTACCTTCTTCTACTTATGTCTAAATAGGATATATTTTATCACATAAAAGCATCTATTTGCACATATCCGAGAACATAGAAAGTGCAGAATATCCATACTGTATCGATGCCCAGATCTATAAACTTAAGATTTTATGATTCTGCTAGAATAAAAAGTAGAAAATTTTGCAGAAGAAAGAATAATTCACGTAGAATGCTAAGCAGGAGCAAAGCTGGGTGAATTCTGATTGCTGGCAAGTAGTGGTAAACGCATTTACTTTTTTTGTTCCTCTCTTTTCTGGGTGGGTCTGGGACTTTTCTCTTTTTTTGATGGGGGAGCGGGAGTTCAGGAGGTTGCAATTCGAGAGCGAAGACATCATACCTCAAATGAAGCACGATCATCCAGTCGTAGTTTCTCTATGGGCCTGCCATCCTGAAGCAGGGTAGGAGCAATCAGGTAATAGAATAGGTAATGAATCATCAACAAAATACATCAGCACAATCTACCAAGAAAGAAGACGACATTTATTCTCTTTATTGTACACTCACATCAAAGAAGAAGATTCTATCAAATAAGCAACTATAAAAATCTAATCAGGGGAACCTAGAACTCTGTCTTCAGATATCTCCAGCATTAGTATTCTGTTCATTCTAGGAGGTTAATTAACAAAAAGGATTTGTCTCCTCCAATCCCAATATAAGCTACACCTAATTTGCCGGGTATCATATATACTCCCTCCGTCCCAGCAGAAGTGTCACTTATTTCCCTTTTGGTCCGTCCCAGCACAAGTGTCACTACCCAAAATTGAAATGTTTTAATATATTTATATTCAACCAACCCCACCATTTAACCCCACTCATTCTCTCTCTTCATTTTCCACCACTCATTTTATTCAACCAACACTACTATTTACCCCACTCATTCTCTCTCTACATTTTCTACCACACACCTACTACCTTTTCTTAATCCCCGTGTCCCAAAAATTGGTGACACTTCTGCTGGGACGGAGGGAGTATATATATTGGCGTAAGGAGGATGGTACCGTCCTACATTTTATTAATAAATAAGAAAATCATACAAAGTCGTGGGGGGGCTAGACCTAATCACCAAGAGGGGAACATAATGCCTTACCTCCTCTCTTACATGAAAGAACCAAAGAACCAACAACAAGCTAAATATTCTTAAGAAGGCAGTCAAAGATTTAATAAAATCCACTACTTTCCATTTCGTAATCCACCGTATATACTTATATAGTAAATGGAGTCTAAAATATACATACATCGGCCTTTCCCAAATAGGCACACCTTTTTTTCGAATCCTTTTGAGGCGTGTCCAAATATCCTAACTGCATGGTTCTCCTGGATGGGACTTCTGGAAAAGTGCCAGAACCTGGTACCTTGTGTCATATAGTCCAGTGCTGGGACATGGTGACTAGAGGGGTGTCCAGCGACTAACTAGACGCATTAATATGATTGCCTCCATTGCTGAACATGTGAATTTACCAAACATTTCTTATCAAGCATATGAGCAATCTAACTATTAGTTAGAAGCAATAAAGGTTTAATTTCATTTCCAAAAATTGTACTTTGGACCGACTTCAACTTCTAACCATTATACTTAATTTTTTTGCACAAAAAAACCAATACGCTCTGGGAAATGTTCGCCCAAGCCCCAAAAAGATAAACCCATTAGATTATGATTGACGGAAACATTTTAGTCATTCACATTTCCACCCCCTAAACCAACATGGATGGGTGAAAGAGTGAATATCTAAAGTTATTCCTCCACTATAATCTAACAGGGTTAACTTTTTGGGGCGGCGCTGAGGGGGGGAATTTCCCATAGTACGTGAAAACAATAAGTATAATGGTTAAAATTAAAGTCAGACTAAAGTAAATGGTTGAAAATAAATTAAACCCTAGAAATATTGCTCAAGATTTTGAATCTCCCAATATACTTGTCTTTCCATTTAAAATAATATCCTCCTTCTCAACATTTACTTAGAACTGTCATGTTAGTTCAAACATAGTTCTTCTCAAGTGTATCCAAAGCTGATCAATTGCTTGAGATTCTGGAAAGTGTAAATTGCCTGAGATTCTGGAAAGTGTAGTTAGTTATGGAATTCACTAAAGAGAATCTATGAGTGCGATTTCTGCTCTTGCACAAAAGTTTGATCCAAAAACATTCTACACAGATAGTGCTACAACTATGCTATTCAATGAGGAATGCAATTCTACTAATTGCATTTAAACAAAGCTTAGATACAGGAAGTTGGGGATACATATATTATCTTCCGAGAGAATGGGGTGGAGGATTAGTGGTTTTAACTCAAGTAAATGTATTTGAAACTTGTGGCTCAATTATAGATGAGGAAATAAAGGAACAAATATGATGCTTTTTATACAAATTTTCAAGAAGCGTACATCATGAAGATTCTATATATTTAAGGAACAAATATGATGCTTTTTATACAAAGATAGTTATAAATCTTGTTTCCTTTCGCTAATATTTCTTCCTAAATCAAGATTCTATATATTTAAGGCACTGTATTGCCTCCTTTATAAAATTTATATTCTTCAGGCAGACAAACGAATAGAAAGTACTTTCAGAATTATTTTCTCAAAGATTCCTCTTCAGGAAGATCATGATATAAAATAATACCATGGGAACGTCCTATACTGTACTTGGTTGGTAAGAAAAATACTGAATGGCGCCAGAAAGAGCATACCTTAGGATATGAGTTCTGAAGAGAACCATTTGACGGCAAAACTGTCGATACAGAAATTTGAGCTCTGATCTGATCATTAACACGCGAACCACGCCCCCTGGCTGAAGTAGAATTTCCCTTACCACGGCTTTGTTTCTTTCTGCTTACATCTGAACTTTTATTAATCTCCACCGTTTCCTCAACTTTTTGCCTTGTGTCCGCTGCAACCTGCTTATTTAACTAAGAGCATGATCTCATAATAATATCACTACTAGTAAGCCTTGTACAAGTATTACAGCCATTTTTTAAAAAAATGTAGTAAAACATCTACCTCAACATGGTCAAAAACAGTTGAGCTGTCATCATCTTCAAGTTTTCGGCGCTTCTGGGTGTTAGCTAGAATGAGAAATTCACCTCCATTCTGGCATTAAAAACATAAAGTTTATTGAAGTGAGGAGTCTACGAAGTCCAACCAAGTTTTCTTAGGAAAGTGGCTCTCAGTTTTCTATAAAAGAAACAGCCTGTGGCTGGAGCTGATGATTTGGAGAAACAAGAGAGAGCATGGTACATTTCCCCTTCACTACAAGGAACTCTGATGCTCTTGAAAATTGCACGCAATAAGTGCAAGAAGTACTAATTTTTAGGTTTATAGCAATGAGTGCGAGCGGTACTAATTTTTAGGTTGAAAAAACGCAGAATGATGTTTCGAGTTAAGAAACATTAGGTATTACTGGAATTTTCAAGAATGCGAGTGTAGTGGAAAAGGACATACTACTACTGTATGCAAGAAATTTCCTAATAGAACAAGTGGTAAACGTCCTTACTCCAATATGGAAGTAAAGTTCTTCGAGAAAGCCTAGAAAGATCAGTGCCGGGATCCAGTAATTGCTTGAGTTTTATGGAAATAAGACACATATGGGACTATTTAATAAAATAGACGAATTAAAAAAGGTGTGGGTCTCAGATTACAACAGCACTATAAGGAAAAAAAAAACTAAATCAACACCGGATAGAATTCAGATCCCGGTAAATGTGGTAACGGCTGAGATTGATATCTAGTGATTTCCCCACTTACTTCAAAAGATAGTTTGCAGATGAATGGACCTTCGAACATGATTCCTTTTGTTTGGAATAAAATATCAAGATTATTAAAAATTCATGGTGAATGAATTTTACTATAAATTATGTGTACAGAGAAGGGCTGAGGATGCATAGATTGCGCAGGAAGCACTCCCTTTTTCCCTAAAAGCAGAGTACTTTGAACTATGCTGCCGCTGTGAACTTGTAGCACAGCTGGAAGAAATCCGGTGAGAATAAGAATCTGGAAAAAAGTTCCAGGCACTTCAACAATGATTTGGGAGGAGGGGTCCAGAAGCTTGTTTTTGGAGAAGCAATAGGAAACAATTTATTATCAAAAAAGATAAGACATGAAAGGAAAGGATAGGATTCATAGAGATGAATGACAGTTATATATTTTATCTTCTAGTCAGCTGACGGTTTCACAATCGCCAGTGTATTTTGCATAATGAAACTGTTTTCAGTGATCTATTCATTATACCCCCACGGTGCAGGACTTGCGCAAGGAGATCTCTCAAAAGCTTTGGCATTGATGAGGACGGTTCAGTACTTTCGCGCAAGACTAAGAATCTATCAAGCTCTCGATGGGTCAGTTTCTAGCGAATATTGTTCCAGGCTTTAACTTATCAATCAATTTCTATATTCTCCTCCATAATGAGTATTTTACTTACCTAGAGGGGAGTAAGAGGTGTGTATGTTTTCGTCAAGGGTTTATCTTGGTAAACATGGAAGAAAAGGTGGGAAAAAAACATTCAGACCTTATCCATAAACTATTTACTGTTTTTTAAAAAGAAGATTGGACAGCATTGAGTAGCTCTTCTGAGGTAGGACATTATCCCCCCCCCCCCCCTTTATCATTTGTTTGTTACACTCTTGTGGAAATTGATAGCACTTCCCTGAGTAGAGATGCTTCAATCAATCTTTAACCGGTCTTAAAAGAACCAACAGACACTCTTTCACTACTCCGATGTGCGACTTTGGTTGACACCCCAACAATCCTCCCCTCAAACCAAGGACCACACAACTCGTGTCCTCCCCTCCAGCGACACATCTACCTCCGCACACGCGGTCCATCGTATCGGACCCATCCACGAACCATGGCTCTAATTCCATTTGTTAGGGATTTGTTTTACAGCAGCAGCACACAGGGAGAATAGAAACAATCTCGCAAGACAAGACAGGAACAATCTAGCAAGAATTAAAACAATCCAGCAGCTTTCCATAGTTTTTTCATCAAAAATATCAGATTCCAGATACGGAATAATAGGAATGAACCACCAAAATCACAACAAATGCAGAAAATTGAGTCATAAAAGAAAAGACTACAGAAGCTTTTAGAACCATAAGAAAAGCAAAATACAGATAAGGGGTGCGTCATCTAAATGTTAGCTACAACACCCATTTTAGGTCCTCAATATTCCCAGTTACATCAAATCTGTTCAACCCTTCTAAACATTTAACAGATATTAAAATTTGGAACATGAGTTTTCAACTTTGAAATAGCAATCAGATGAATGCCATGCTAATAATATGGCCAAATCACTAACTGAATTGAAGTAAATGTAACTCGGAAGTCCATAGAACAAATTTTCTGACTTATCAAGCAAGTATATCAGTGTAAAAGCAAATCACAACTATATCAACATTAACAGACTAGATAAATATCCGAAACTCACATCATCATCATCAGAGTCGCTAGAAATCACTGGCTCATCGAGATGCTGAACAGCATTAGACCCAAATTTTTCAGCAGAAGAAACAGGAGGTTGTCTAGTGGGTTGTGCAGGGGCTGGGGTAAGGGCAGGGAAAGAAGTAGGAGTAGGAGTAGAATTAGAAGTCTTTCCAACCATTCGAGCTTCAAGCTTCGCGATTTTCGAGGGCAAAGACTGATCAGATTGGTTTGAAGAATTGGAAGAGAAGTGAAGGAGCATGTCCTCCGACATTTTTCGCTGATAATCCCAATGCAGATGAACGGATAAAAAACAGGAACAGAGATAAATTTACTCAAATCATTTGAATCAAAAAGTGAACCCTAAAATCGGGTTGAAATTGAATTTTTCGAAAATTGGGGCAAACACAGAGTTGATCAAGTACAGAAAAGTCTGAAAAGACCGCCTTTAAGCTCAAATCAGAACTGAGATTGTGTAGGTGAGATGGAATTAGGGTTTTACGGAGGGGGAAAACTGATTGAAGAGTTAAAATCGAAAGAGAAATTGAAAGGGGGATGAACTGAGAATGAAGAGGAGGAGAGAGTGAATTTTTTTGAAATGGTCGTTTGGGAGGAAAGATAAAAGAATTGACCTTTTTGTGGACTTTTTTTTTTTCTTGACTGCTAGAGTGAAGAACTGGTTTTGGTCATGGGATTGATTTTTGCAGAAATGAAGAGGGGGTGGAAAAGGGGATGGAACACTCTAGGTCAAAATTTAATTTTGATGTAAATGAACCACTAGTGAAATTAAATTTTGAACCACAATGCATTTTTATAGGTCTCGTTTGGTGCATAGAAATCTGGACTCAGGAATGGGGTATTTGATTCCCGTGTAACACTTAACTTTGTTTGGTGTATCCATGATATGGAATAAGGGATTGGGTATTCGATTCCTATGGATATCAAGAGCGAGTTATTCAATTCAATTTTTTCTGTATTAGTTCAAAATTCTATTAATTTGGCCTCTTGTTTTAATTTGGCTTCAATTGTTGTTTATATATTCTAGATTGCATTGTTTCATGTTTGTGCATTGCATTGTTTCATGTCTAGATTATATCATTTCATTTATTAATCCAATAAATGGTTGAAATAAAATTTTACAAAAATGATGTAGTCTTGTTCAGAGTCTATAATTTTGGAAGAGTTGGTTTTGGGGGAAACTAGTTCCTCCATAAGTTATAAAAAAGTTTACTTTTTAACCCTTAAACCTTAAACCCTAACCCTAAATCTTAAACCCTAAACTTTAAACCCTAAACATTAAGCTCTATACAAACAGGACTTTTTATAACTTATGGAGAAACTAGTTTCCCCCAAAATCTTCTCATTTTGGAATTGTAATGATAAATGAAATAGTGCAAATCAGTTAAAGAGAGTTTCAAAATGGTTTGTGTCCAAAAAACTTAGTTTTATTCTCTTATTATCAAATTTTTTGAAGATATTTCTTTGACATGTATAAAATGATATTTAAAATAAAAAAGAATAATATAAATTATAGAGCACCCAATTTCACTTGTTTGAAAAAAATTTGAGGCATCAAGTATGTGGCTTATTGAGAAGAAGTATTCTTGCTATCTACTTAGCTGAGGGAACACTTGAATTAGAAACATAAATAAATAGAGCAGGTTTTGAGGGAAACTAGTTCTTAAATTATAAAAAATTTATTTTTTAACCCTTAAACCTTAAACCCTAAACCCTAATCCTTAAACCTTATAAAAACAAAACTTTTTATAACTTATGAAAGAAATGAACTAGCTTCCCTCAAAATTTCTGAAATAAATAAGTCTACCAAGAAATGCACTCATACATGCTAGCATTGAACATAAAGAATGAAGACCTTTTAATCTAGTAGCTGGTGAGAGGTAGCCCCACTGATCTTTTATATTATCATAATACATACTACCAAACAAGCATTAAAGTATTAAATTCTTTCATCTCATAATAATAAGAGGTGGATTTGACCAGTTTTTTAAAAAAATTGTTTTACTTATTTATACATTATTTATACTGCATAATATAATATATTATATTATATTTATTTTATGGATCTCAGAGTTCTGAGTCAATTCACTTTTTCTTCGGTTCTAGCGATAGTTCATAACTTTTTCGAATAGATGAATTGGTCTCTGGTCCGTTCCGCCATCCAGATCAATGAATCCGTAAAATTCGTTTTCAATAGAATCTTTTAGATCCACAGGTTCCCTCATCAACCTGTAACATCCCAAATTTTCAGAGTAAAATTATATCCTTTAAATAAATAACATCCGTCCCCGAACTCGGGAAAACAACGGTCTTCAACCATAATTCAAATATCCACGGCTAGTTCATAACCAATATTCAAAAATAAACGGCGCTAGATTGTCTTTCAATTTCTTAACGGCTAGTTATCACCGTCTATAAAACCTCTCGTCATCGATGCTCTTCAACTTCACCTTAACAACGTCGTCTCGTCCGTTGGAATCCTCCACCTACTTATTACCTGAAGAACAGTAATTTTGGAAGGGGTGAGCGAACAAAGCTCAGTAAGTTCATACGGGATCTCTCCGGGTTCTAAGGAGATGTGACCGGAAGAACGAAACAACAATAATATTTTCAAAGATAAGCTTTCATAAAATATCAAGTTAACTGTTAAGTTCAAGACAGTTAACAATTAAACTTTTCAATACGAAGTGTGGCATTTACTTTCAAGTCCGTCAATTCCAAGATAACGTCACAATTTCAGGTGCAATGCCTGATCAGGGCATTTAAGTAAGATTTATCATGATAATCAACTACTTCAATAAGCAGTATAAAAGTCTAGTCCTTTTTTATTTCAGACTAGACTACCCTACTTAGTCTTTTTTCATTTCAGACTAAGCGAACGTCTATACCAAATTAAGATATAGCAAAGTTTTAACTTAGTGTTCAAGATACGAGAACACCATACAATTTCAAAGATATTTTTGGTACCCATTGATCTAAAACATGTCAAGGGGTAGGAACATTCAAAAGGCGTTCACCACTTTTAAGAATTCAAAATGTTACCGCCACATGGTAACTACTCATGAAAAAAATTCAAGGAATCCTACATCAAATGATAGAGACAATCAAAAGCTAGGATCGTAATCCCTTACCTTAGCATTGCGGTCTTCACTTAGCAATTTCACGTGCACAATCTACAAACACGCAAATAATGTTTTCTTAGGAACATGAATTACTTAAATTCTCCGTCCCCATTATATTTTATTTTACTTTCTTAACTTCACGAGCTCATCCTCTTAAACTCTTCGTTAGGGTTCGTTCTACCCATTACTGGTGTTCCCAAAATACCCATTTCGGATTACTAAAATACCCCTAGGGTTATATTAATTCCATTCCCAAATAATAAGTCTTAGGATTGCATTAATCCTATTTAAAACACTATTCCCAGCTCATAAAATCACTATTCACAACCTATGTCACTATTCACATAAAATTCACAGCGTTTTCACCTTTTATCACACACATAAAACCCTAATTCACACACACACACTCAGCACATACACACACTGCACACACACACACACACGCACACACACTGCCTTCACAGCACACACACACACTCACGGCTGCACACACAAGCACATATTCATCACCATTCTTCCTTAACCCATATTAATCAAACCTTAGTTCATCTTTAGGGTTCTTAAATCATTGATCTCCAATGATTAATAATAACAAAGACGGAAAAGAAAAGGTTTAAGGGTCAATATTTTACCTTCGTCGAACCCTCGCCTTTTTCTCTATCTTCTCCGACTTCTCTCTTCCTTTCTCGGTTTCTCTTTCTTTCTCTGCCGCCCTCTCTCTCTGTCTGCGGCAGCTCTCCCTCTTTCTCCCGTTCTATTCTTTCTTTTCTTTTGATAAATAATAGGGAGGTTAGGGATTTAGGAGAGTATAAATATAAAAGGGTTTTCAAATCCTTCACTAATTGGGTTTCCTTTACCCTAATGGACTCAATTAACTAAAGCCCAATATTTAACCCATTAATTCTTTTTAATCACTACGGTCCATTAATAATAATAATAAAAATTAACTAAGGGGGCCGGATATTACATTCTTACCTCCTTAAAAGGGTTTGGTCCTCCAAACCATCGTACGTCATTCTGAAAATAAGTCGGAATACGTCTCTCGTCTCTCGCATCTCGCTCTCGAGCTCCCACGTAGCTTCTCTTTCCGTATGGTTGCTCTATTGCACCTTCACATAAGGAATCACAATTTTCTTCAAAATCTGGTCCTTGCGATCAACAATCTTCATAGGCTTTTCATCATAGCTCAAATCAGTGCGAACTCTAAGCTGCTTATACTCGATCACCTGACTTGGGTCGAGAATGTACTTTCTTAACATTATTACATGGAACACATTCTGCACTCCCGCCAGCACAGGTGGTAAGGCTAATTTATACGTCACTGCCCCAACTCTTTCCAAAATCTCGAATGGTCCCACGTATCTTGGGCTTAACTTCTTACGAATACCAAATCTTATAACTCCTTTAGTTGGCGAGATTTTCAAAAACACTCGATCCCCTAATTGAAATTCTAAATCACGTCTCCTACGATCAGCATAGGATTTCTGTCTGCTCTGCGCGGTCAAAAGCCAATTTCTTATCTGTTGTACCTTGTCCGCCGTCACTTGGACAATTTCTGGTCCAGTCAACTTCCTTTCACCCATTTCGTCCCAACAAGTCGGTGATCTACACTTTCGCCCATACAGTGCCTCGTACGGTACCATTCCAATACTAGCATGAAAACTATTGTTATACGCAAACTCCACCAATGGCAAATGCTCATCCCAAGTCCCTTGCTAATCCAAAGATGTAGCTCGTAGCATATCCTCCAACATTTGGATAGTTCTTTCTGACTGCCCATCGGTCTGCGGGTGAAAAGTTGTACTCATTGTCAGTGTCCCCAAAGCTTGTTGCAGACTTTTCCAAAATTTTGACGTGAATCGCGTATCTCTATCAGACACTATTGACACCGGTATTCTATGCAACCCTACAATTTCATCAATATACAACTTAGCCATCTTTTCTAGTGAATCCATCACATTGATTGCCAGAAAATGGGCCGATTTCGTGAGCCTATCTACTATCACCCAAATTGCATGATACCCTTTCAACGTCTTCGGTAATCCAACCACTAGATCCATAGCTATGTGTTCCCACTTCCATTCAGGGATAGGTAACGACTATAAAAGTCCTGCAGGCCTTTGATGCTCACTTTTTACTTGTTGACATACTAAACATCTTGACACGAATTCTGCCACATCTCCCTTCATATGGTTCCACCAATAAGATCCCTCAGATCTCTATACATTTTTGTGCTTCCCGGATGCACAGAAAACCTCGAACAATGAGCTTCATTTAGAGTCTCTCTTTTGATGTCTTCGTTGCTTGGCACCCAAATCCTTGATTGGTACCTCACAATCCCGTCTTCTCCAACACAAAAGTCTTTCCATTTTTCTTCCACTAAGTTTGCACATACTTTGCTCACTTCCTCGTCAGTTACTTGTGCTACCTTGATTCTATCCAACAGCGTGGGCTGTACACTCAAATGTTCCATATAGCCTTGGACTCGTACCTTCACGCCTAACACCTCAATGCGACTCCACGCACTCTCCTCCTTAGGCTTTAACGTCGCTAGGGTTCCATGATTCTTCCTACTTAACGCATCCGCCACCTTATTGGCTTTCCCAGGATGATATAAGATTTCACAATCATAGTCTTTTAGTAATTCGAGCCATCTCCTTTGCCTCATATTAAGTTCCTTTTGAGTAAAGATGTACTTAAGGCTCTTATGGTCCGTGTAAATCTGACACGTAGTCCCATATAAGTAATGTCTCCAAATCTTTAATGCAAAAACTACCGCAGCTAACTCCAAATCGTGAGTCGGATAGTTCTTTTCATGGACTTTCAATTGTCTCGATGCGTAGGCTATAACTTTGTCATTCTGCATTAATACGCAGCCTAATCCTTTAATCGACGCATCACTATAGTTCACAAACCCGTCCAATCCAGAAGCTAACGTAAGAACCGGCGCAGACACCAATCGTTGCTTTAACTCTTGGAAATTCTTCTCGCACTCCTCCGACCAAACAAATTTTGCCCCCCTTTTGGGTCAGCCTTGTTAACGGTACAGATAACTTAGAGAAACCTTTAACGAATCTCCTATAATAACCAGCCAATCCCAAGAAACTCCTTATTTCACTAACCGTAGTGGGTCTTTCCCAATTTACGATTGCTTATATTTTTGTTGGGTCTACTGCCACCCCATCCTTTGATACTACATGACCTAAAAACTTCACTTCTTCCAACCAAAATTCACACTCTTTGAATTTGGCATAAAATTGTTGTTCCCTTAAAATTTGCAGCACTAACCTCAATTGCTCTTCATGTTCCTCTTTAGTCTTTGAATATACTAAGATATCATCAATGAACACTATAACACACTTGTCCAGAATTCTTGAAATACCCTATTCATCAATTCCATGAATGCAGCAGGCGCATTAGTCAATCCGAATGGCATCACCAAAAACTCATAGTGACCATACATTGTCCTAAAGGCCGTCTTCGCAATATCTTCCTTTCTCACCCTTAACTAATGATAACTAAACCTCAAATCTGTTTTCGAAAAGTAGCACACTCCTCGAAGTTGGCCAAACAATCGTCTATTCTTGGTAACGAGTACTAATTTCTTACCGTCACACGATTCAACTCTCGATAATCGATACACATTCTCATCGATCCATCCTTCTTCTTTACCAACAACACCGGTGCACCCCATGGTGATACACTTGGTCTTATCAAACCCTTTTCCAACAATTCTTATAGTTTTTCCTTTAGTTCTTTCAATTCTGTCGGAGCCATCCTGTACGGCGCCTTTGATATTGGTGCGGTTTCTGGTACTAAATTTATAGAGAACTCCACCTCTCTCTGGAAATACATATTCAAAATCTCTAATTACAGACAGATATTCAATACTAACTTCCCTTTTGGTCATTCTCGCTAATGTAGGCCAAGAATCCATCACAGCCCTTTCTTGACAATTTGCAAGCTTTCATCACCGAAATAAAATCTAATCTAGTCCTAGGCTTCGTGCCTTGGAACCTAAACTCTTCTCCAGACGGTAATCTGAAGTAAACTTCCTTCTTAAAAGAATCCCATGTGGGCATGGTATGCAGCTAACCAGTCCATTCCCAAGATTACATCGAATTCACTAACCTCCAATTCGATTAAATCGACTTGCATTTTTTTTTTCATCTTGGTTCCATTCTCCGGGACTCCCTTTAGACATAGTTATTTCCTTGAGTTAACATCAAGAACTCAGACATTTTGGCATTACGGATACTCGCCGAATAATATGATACTTTCCATGCTATCTTGAATATGAGACGTTTTTCACGCACTCTCCTACCATCAGTGCTTATCATCTTTCATGTTATACGTGTAGATCATCTCTACAGATTATCATTCGAATCATAGGTCGCGTACTAAACCACTGGTCGTTTCAATAGACCGACTTCCTTTCCATTAGTCAGTTTCACTAGTCTTATTGGTCGATTCATCAGACCATTTCTATCTCATTGGTTACCTCCATAGACCATTACCTCTTCCTTGGTCGGTTTATTTGGCCATTCTTACTTTAGTAGTCGTTTCCCTAGACTTAATTACTAATCGTAGGTCGATCCACTAGACCCTTACTATTTTCACCGGTCATTCCAATAGACCATTTTCACTTTCGTTGGTCGCTTCACTTGACCACTATTGTTCACACTTGGCTGTCCCACTAAACCAATTAATACTCATGGTCTTTTCACTCGAACCATATTTTCTTTCTCTAGGTTAGCTCACATGCTAATAATACTCATTATTTACACATATAAGTCGTCTCAATAGACTAATCATTCAAATAATGTCAAACACTATACTTATGGTCGTTTCAATGATCCAATACTACTTTCATTAGTCAACTTACTATACTCCTTGGTCGCCTCTTTAGACTTTAACATTTCCCATAGGTCATTCAATAGACCATCACTTATTTTCATTAGTCGACTTTACTGGACTATTTGGGGTTTCATTAAACCATAACTATTCAGTTTGGTCATTTCAATAGACCATTACTTCCTTGGTAAGTCGTTTCACTTGACTTAATCACATATCACAGTCATTTCACTAGCCGTTTTCACTTTTCGTTAGTCTTTTCATTAGACCACATTTACTTTCATAGGTCGTTTCAATAGACCCTTATTACTTTCATTTGGCCATTTCACTAGACGATACTTTCATTCATTAGTCGTTTCAACAGACTATACTTTCTTGTTCTTGGTTAACGCACATTTTTAACACTACAGAACATAAATAAAATCACAAAACTTTTAGGAATCATATAAGAGAAAATCACTTTTATTAATAAGTGGAATAGGTTCACAATTAAACGAATTCAAAGTAAAGAGAAGATACTCAATTGAGTCTTCAAACTACTACTAGTTACTTTTACTAGCAATGAAAATTTAAAAGTATTCGTTGTCCCACCTTCCAACTTTCCTATACCTTCCTCTAGGTCTCCCACTTGACACTTTTGGAGCCTACTTCACTTTGTTCTTGGATCCATTTAGTCTTCTCTAGACCTTTGGTTGGTACTTCTTGTGTCTCATCATCATCAATTATGATTAGGGTAGCTTCATTCCCCTCTATGATAACATTTACTTCCTTAATTTCAACTTCGGCTATCAATTCTTCTTCATTTGCAGCCTCATTGCCTATAGGGCCATTGGTTCTTCCTCTACGACTATAGTTGCCTTTAAACATTACACTTCATCAAACCATATATAGACTTGTTCTCTAGTCTGCTCAAGGTATCTCTCAGTGACAATAAGATCTTCTTTATACCTTTGCAATTTTGTCTTTGTCTCTTCCAATTCTTCTTAGTGCTTTTCAATTCATTCTTGGCGTTTTTCAATTCTTTCCAGTTTTGCACCAATTTATCATACGTGAAGCCAAATCTCTCCCTTTCAACTTCCGCTTTCTCGCGTAACTTTTCTTTCCTTCCTTTAGTCCTTTGATCCCCAAAACATAATGTTGGATCAACTTTCTTCTTAGGGCTACATGTCTCCAAAACATCCTTGATTTGCTAGGTCCGTCCATGATTTACAATGAAAACAACCCGCTATTAGAATCACATAAACCTCATAATGTGTTCATTCTTAATGAAGAGACAACACTCATTCACAATCATTCAAGATTATTCCCCACTATATACTTATACTTATACTACTCTACAAATCTCACTTTAGGTTCTTTCCTAAAATAGTAAGTTTCCTTATTTGGAAAGTTCCCTAACTTAGAAAGTTTCCTAATTTAGAAAGTTTCCTCAAAAGGTAAGTTTCCTAAAATGGTAATTTCCCCAAAAGTACTATCTTCCTTATCAGAGTTCTAAAGCCCAATCTACGTTAAGTACTATTTCTCCTCATAGTCTTAACTTCTTTCTATAGTCTCCCATGTAAACCTAAACCGGAGCTCTGATTACCAACTGTAACATCCCAAATTTTCAAAGTAAAATTATATCCTTTAAATAAATAACATCCGTCCCCGAACTCGGAAAAACAACAGTCTTCAACCATAATTCAAATATCCACGGCTAGTTCATAACCAATATTAAAAAATAAACGGCACTAGATTGTCTTTCAATTTCTTAACGGCTAGTTATCACCGTCTATAAAACCTCTCGTCATCGATGCTCTTCAACTTCACCTTAAAACGTCGTCTCGTCCGTTGGAATCCTCCACCTACTTATTACCTGAAGAACAGTAATTTTGGAAGGGGTGAGCGAACAAAGCTCAGTAAATTCATACGGGATCTCTCCGGGTTCTAAGGAGAGATGACCGGAAGAACGAAACAACAATAATATTTTCAATGATAAGCCTTCATAAAATATCAAGTTAACCGTTAAGTTCAAGACAGTTAACAATTAAACTTTTCAATACGAAGTGTGGCATTTACTTTCAAGTCCGTCAATTCCAAGATAACGTCACAATTTCAGGTGCAATGCCTGATCAGGGCATTTAAGTAAGATTTATCATGATAATCAACTACTTCAATGAGCAGTATAAAAGTCTAGTCCTTTTTCATTTCAGACTAGACTACCCTACTTAGTCCTTTTTCATTTCAGACTAAGCGAACGTCTATACCAAATTAAGATATAGCAAAGTTTCAACTTAGTGTTCAAGGTACGAGAACACCACAATTTCAAAGATATTTTTGGTACCCATTGATCTAAAACATGTCAAGGGGTAGGAACATTCAAAAGGCGTTCACCACTTTTAAGAATTCAAAATGTTACCGCCACATGGTAACTACTCATGAAAGAAATTCAAGGAATCCTACATCAAAGGATAGAGACAATCAAAAGCTAGGATCGTAATCCCTTACCTTAGCCTTGCGGTCTTCACTTAGCAATTTCACGTAAACAATCTACAAACACGCAAATAATGTTTTCTTAGGAACATGAATTACTTAAATTCTCCGTCCCCATTATATTTTATTTTACTTTCTTAACTTCACGAGCTCATCCTCTTAAACTCTTCGTTAGGGTTCGTTCTACCCATTACTGGTGTTCCCAAAATACATTTTTCGGATTACTAAAATACCCCTAGGGTTATATTAATTTCATTCCCAAATAATAAGTTTTAGGATTGCATTAATCCTATTTAAAACACTATTCCCAGCTCTTAAAATCACTATTCACAGCCTATGTCACTATTCACAGCGTTTTCACCTTTTATCACACACATAAAACCCTAATTCACACACACACACACACACACTCAGCACATACACACACTGCACACACACAAACACACGCACACACACTGCCTTCACAGCACACACACACACTCACGGCTGCACACACAAGCACATATTCATCACCATTCTTCCTTAACCCATATTAATCAAACCCTAGTTCATCTTTAGGGTTCTTAAATCGTTGATCTCCAATGATTAATAATAACAAAGACGGAAAAGAAAAGGTTTAAGGGTCAATATTTTACCTTCGTCGAACCCTCGCCTTTTTCTCTATCTTCTCCGACTTCTCTCTTCCTTTCTCGGTTTCTCTTTCTTTCTCTGCCGCCCTCTCTCTGTCTGCGGTAGCTCTCCCTCTTTCTCCCGTTCTATTCTTTCTTTTCTTTTGATAAATAATAGGGAGGTTGGGGATTTAGGAGAGTATAAATATAAAAGGGTTTTCAAATCCTTCACTAATTGGGTTTCCTTTACCCTAATGGACTCAATTAACTAAAGCCCAATATTTAACCCATTAATTCTTTTTAATCACTACGGTCCATTAATAATAATAATAAAAATTAACTAAGGGGCCCGGATATTACACAACCTCTTGAAAGTTGGGAGTTCTGCTTTGGATGCTCTTTACTATCTCCACAACGTTAGCCTGATTTCAGTATTGATTTTATTTTTTTCATAGATTCAAAAAAAGGGATATGCATCCTTGATCTCTTTAGTTGAGTGACATGCATTTCCACGGCAACTCAGCAGAGTGCTTTTGCACTTAGTACAACACTTACTATCGAATGAAAGAAGTAGGTTACAACCCAACTTGCTAGTGAACTAATGCTTGTAATTCAATTTATAATCGATTCTTTGTTATCATACTTTTCACAAAAAAAAAAAATAATAATAAAATAAAATCATTTAATAGACATTTTAATTTAAGATATGTTAGAAGATTTAAATTTAAAGACTGAGATTTCACAAGCAGCTTATGCTTATTTATGAAATCCTCTAGATCAAAATGCTTACCATAAATGGTTTATTTATTGACTTTTATATTAGATTATTAGTGTAATAAGTTTAGTCAAAGAAATCATAAAGAGGTCGATTTTAAGAAAATACATATATTTTATTAACGCTAAAAACGGATTTTAATACAAATAAAGACCCTTTTCATGTAGATGTCAATGTAATGTTTTTTGCGGGCTTAAATATGGAAATTGGCACCTTTAAACTACTCCATCTTGTCCAAAATAAATGTCGCTCTTGGTCAGTTAGATGTAACTTTGACCAATAATTTAAATAAAAAATAATGATGCTAATAAAAATTTAAAATTTGTCATTGTATTATACTTAATAATACTTTTAATAACAATTTTTAGATTTTTATTATGAGCATTATTTTTCGTTTAAATTTATTGGTCAAACTTACATCTGTTTGACCAAAAGTGACAGTTATTTGGACCAGAGGGAGTAATAAACTAACATGTTTGATTGTAAAAAGTGTCAGTGATTCATACTGGCACTTGTGAGCAATAAAAAATTGACACTTTTAGTTTTTAACAATTTTAGTTTTCAACAAGTCTTAGAAATGTTATTTTCAATGTTTAATAAGTTTGCTTTAAATATTCATGCTGACATTTTTGTACAAATGAATAGACACTAGTTAGACTATGTGCAATGGGGGTTGAATGTTGTGTATGAAAGTGAGGAGAGTTGTATGAAACCATTGTGGGGGGTGTGGAATTTTGGGTGTTGAATTTTGGGTATGAAAAAATTCATACCGGCTGATAATGATTTCATTATCTTGCTTTTATATGTTGATGATATGTTGCTTGTTGGTCAAGATATCAGGAAAATTGACAAGTTGAAGAAAGAGCTTAGCAAGTCTTTTGCTATGAAGGATTTGGGTCCAGCAAAACAAATTCTTGGGATGAGAATTAGCCGAGACAGAAAGGAAAAGAAGATGTGGTTATCGCAGGAGTGGTATATCGAGAAAGTGCTTGAAAGGTTCAATATGGATAAAGCCAAGCCAGTTAGTACTCCGCTTGCTAGTCAGTTCAAGTTGAATTCAGAACAGTGTCTCTCTAGTGTAGAACAGAAACGGGAAATGGAACGAGTTCCGTATGCTTCAGCAGTTGGTAGCTTGATGTACGCGATGGTGTGCACAAGGCCAGATTTAGCTCATGCAGTTGGTGTTGTTAGCCGGTATCTCTCCAATCCAGGTAGAGAACATTGGGCTGCAGTTAAGTGGATTCTCAAGTATCTTAGAGGCACTTCCAAGTTGTGTATTTGTTACGGAGAAGACAAGCCAGTTTTAGAAGCTTTCACAGATTCTGATATGGCTCGTGATTCTGATTCGAGGAAGTCTATATCGGGGTACTTAGTCACATTTGCAGGGGGAGCAGTGTCATGGCAATCAAAGTTGCAGAAGTGTGTTTCACTATCTACCACAGAGGCAGAATTCATCGCATCCACGGAAGCTTCAAAAGAGATGTTGTGGATGAAGCGGTTTACTCAAAAAATTGGGTGTATGCAAGAGAGGTATGTAGTTTTCTGTGATAGTCAAAGTGCTATACATCTTTCTAAGAACTCGAGTTTTCATTCCAAGTCGAAGCATATTGATGTTCGTTATCATTTGATTCGAGAGGCTCTAGAATCCAAGTTGCTAGACATTGAGAATGTTTACACTGATTGGAATGGTTCGGACATGATGACAAAGAGTTTTCCAAAGAAGAAACATGATACTTGCTGCGAGATCGCAGGTATGATGGAGTTCTCAACATAGTCGCGAGGGGGAGTTTGTTGGGTTTTTCGGTTTCTCATAAGTTGAGAAAATCCCATGTTTTATTTATGTTTTTATTTAATAAAAAAGCCCAAAAATATTAGCCCATATTTCTTTAGTCTATTAGGTTTTTAATAAGTTTTTTAGTTTACGATTTGTGACTGGAAGAGGAGGATTAGCAGCCGTGAACTCAAAAAGGACAGCAATTCCCGAGTACAAATTTCTGCAGCAGCATCAGTTTTCAAATTGAGATTCCTGCTTCGTTAGTGGTCCGATTTGAGTGATTTTTTTGCCTGTGTTTTGATAAGAGACAGAGCTTTGATCCTATCGGTGTCGATTGGGTTTTACAGGTCTCAATAAAGGTGATTTTCTGGTCCGAATCTGCTGCAGTTTCTGGTATTTTTTTGAGGCTGTTTTGGTGTTTTGGTTTATATCAAGATTGTTTTCTTGATATTGTTCGTTGTGCTATCTCTCTTGTACCGAACCTATTTTTCGTATTAGTAGATTGTTTCTGGACTTGGTCCCGTGGTTTTTATTTCTCGGTTTGAGAATGTTTTCCACGTTTAAAATCTCCGGTGTTATTCTTGTTGCTTGATGATTGTTTATCATTCTATATTGCGTTATTGTTGCGTTGTTGGTATTTGTTGCTCCTACTAGGTTCACACAAGTGGAGAGAATTTATTCCGCATTGTTGTTCTCTCATCAGCTCTCTCTTATGTGGCCCCTTCCAAATAAATACTCTCTCTGTCCCAGAAAGATAGTCTCATTTTGACCTATTATGGTCAACGAAAATGAACTTTGACCTAGTCAATGAAAATGAACTTTGACCAACCATTGGTGACGATCTAATCATTCTAGTGAAATTCTAAAATTTGTAATTTATAAATCATTAAGTGATTTATCAATAACAATTTTTAAAATTTTATTGTAATCACAAAATTGATACTAATGTTTGGTCAAAGTTTATTTTTGATGACCATAAAAAGTCAAAATGAGATTATCTTTCCGAGACAGAGGGAGTATGAGCTACTGCTCAATCAACAAGTTTTTGATCCTTTTGTTGAGATGAAAAAACTGAACCTTAAAAAAATCACACCCTTTACTAAGTACGGTAGATAAATTTTACAACACTCCTGGTAGTTCATTCATAGGTAGAGAAAAGGAATTGCCGAATTTTATTTTGCTATTGTTGAGAAGAGGTAAGATTTTATTTTGGTATTTTTTTTCGTATCTAATTTCAACTGCTGAGATAATAATTCGTTAGAATAGCTAAAAGATAAAGAAGCGTTTAATCAAAGCTAACCATGGTTAATGAGTTATTATCTTAATAAAATAGTTACTCTTTATTTCCTCCTATCATGGCTTATGTGACATGATTTAATTGGTCTCTACAAATGTAGGTGTTTACCGTAACACCGTATAAAAAAAAATTCTTGTTTAAAATCTTATTATCTATAACTATTATTAAAACAAAAACCACCTCATTAGATACATGACATCACAACATTGAATTTTTTTTACCTTCAAAATTACTTGCTAACATCATCTCTTCTTTATTAAATGAGTAAATTAACTTAATTGTTGTGCAATAATTTAATGTAATCATAAATTTAGTTTCTCTTATCTGAAATAATTCCGTTACAAGCACCTATTTCCTTTCACACAACACACTTTTATTTTCTATACTAGGAAAAACCTCGTGCTATGCACAAAAATTTGTTTACAATTTGTCGTTTATTTAGTTAGTCAAATGGAGTATATTTTATTATGATTAAAGAAAAATAATTTTTAAGTATTTCAAAAATACAACTAAAAAAGAAGACATGTAAATAATCAATTACATTGTAATTTTATTTTTATTTCGGGGGGATAAATTAAAGAGTAAATCATTTTCTAACTTTGGATTTAAGAGAAAATTTGGGGGAAACTAGTTTCTCCATAAGTTATAAAAAGTCTTGTTTTTATAAGGTTTAGGGTTTAAGGTTTAAGGTTTAGTGTTTAGGGTTTTAGGTTTGGGGTTTAAGGGTTAAAAACATGACTTTTTATAACTTATGGAGGAAATAGTTTCCTCCAAAACACACTCTGGATTTAAAATCAAGATTAGTGTTTTTTTGTGACTTTTCCTTTGTTTTGTTTGCAGGATTAGAATTGCATCAACATAAACTTTTTAATTTATTAGTTAAACAAAATAAATTGTTTGAAGACTTTTCATTTGTTTTAAGTAACAAATCAAAATTTTATTTTTTGTGACTTTACATTTCAAATTATGACATTTCATTTCTAATACCGGAGAAGTTAAAGTCACTTTATCATAATTAGTTTTAATATATTAAATTTTATTGAGACTCTTCATATTTTAGTAACTGTTGCACTTAAATGAATGCATATAATGATATATGAAAAAAATCTTAGGTACAAAATTATTTAAATGTAAAATTTCAAAAAATCATTCAATTTAATATAAACAGGACATTCAATTTGGAATGAAAAGAGTAACTATTATGATTTACTAATATTATTAATAATAATATTTAATTTCATTAAAAAAATAACTTATATAATAACTATTATAATTAACTAATATTGTTAATAGTAAAAGTTAATATATATAGTAACTATTGTAATTAACTATTATTATCAGTAGTAAAAGTTAACCTATATAGTAACTATTATGGTTAACTAATACTATTAATAGTAATAGTTAACTTATATAGTAACTATTAATGTTAATTAATACTATTAATAGTAATAAGTAACTTATATAAATATTATAGTTAACTAATATTATTCATAGTAATAGTTAACTTATACAATAACTATTATAGTTAACTAATACTATTAATAGTAATAGTTAACTTATACAATAACTATTATAGTTTACTAATACTATTAATAGTAATAGTTAACTTATATAATAACTATTATTATTAACTAATATTATTAGCTAATAATAAGAATATCAAGAGTCACTTATCAATATGAATGGTGATGACATGGTGTTAGGATTCATTATTAGTACATTCACTTGATTAGATTGATTCATGCCACGTATCTTTTTATGGACTTTAGAAATCATGTAATGAAGTTATACTTCAATTTTTTAGATAAGTCCATTTCTATATTTTTATTTGTCTAGGCTGAGTGTTTGATTCGGTTTAACTGTTGCAGTTTAGTTCTTCAAACCGCACTCGTGCTATTCTGAACCACCAGTATGGAGCCGCATAGTTTTCATCAAACCGCATTCTGTGGCTTTAATGAAACCGTTCTTCAAGTCTCTCATGGAACCTCAGATCGGTGTTCTAAAAGACCCCCGTCTAGGTTGCCTAGGCCCCACCTAGGCGCTAGGCGTTCATGAAACACCTAGGTCACGTCTAGGATATTATAGTTATTTCTGAATTCTCATCCCCGACTAGATCCCGCCTAGCGTTTTTTAGAACCTTGCCTCAGATGAAAACTTGATGGAACAGTAAATCATGAAACCGCATACTTCAGTTTCAAATGAAACCGCACATCAAGTTCATCCTTGGAACCGCTCCTATGCCTGGTGGAACCGCAGAGCATTTATTGAAGAATTCACTTAAGTCATTTATTCCTTAAGACAAACATTCCCTTTATGATCATATAGGAATGTTTTATGAATTGTCAAAATAACTTCAAGTTAAATTGGAGTCTTTGCAAGGAATGTCGGTTTTGTCCATCAATTCAAATGTTTACTGTTAGTCCTTTCTCTGCAACAAAGGACAATGTCAGGTAGTGGTGCTACAACTACCTATGACTACAAGACAAAACTAATGACGAAAATGACAGCTCAACTAATGGGATTTCGACAGCAGTTGTACCCTCAGATTTAATTCAAATCTTTACCCAACGGTCACAAGGGTGCATTGCCTATAAATAGCCTTCATTTCTCAACAATGAAGGTTGTTGAGCTTCAAGAGATATTATTCCCAAGTGCTCAAGTTTGCTTTGAAGATTTTCCCCAGATATTCATACCTTCATATATCTCCTTAGCAAACCCAGAATTCTTCATCAAGCTTCAAGCCTAACAACCCTTCATTACTCAGCCTTTACACAGAAAGTTTTCATTTGCTCAACCATCATTTAGATCTCTAGAGCATTTGATCCCTTTCCACACACACACCCGATTTATATGATCACATAGATTATATACTTCGAATACACCGGTTGTTATAATAGCTTTATAGGTTAGATTCATTATTTAGAGTTTAGATTCATCTTGTAAAACCCCCTCTAAATTATTACAAGTCTAGTAGCTATTAGAAAATCTTAGACTAACCATCTAGGTAGAGGACGTAGTTCATTCAAGAACGAACCTCTTCAAATTGTATGTTTGATCTTTACTTTCTGTCTTGTTATTTACTTTTCTTGTTTGTGGTCTATAACTTAATCCATCTTCGAAATGACTTAAAAAGTGAATTGTGTTTTTCTTTGATCTTTAAGTTGAGATTATCGGTTGCATCATTGTGTTTTTCAACCCGATTCAAACCGCCCAACTCTTTACATATCCTCTTTAGCCAAACCGCAAACTCCGCTGTGAATTTTATCAGTTCGGTTCTAGTGCTTTGAACCGCAGTTGACCAAACTGATAAGTACTCGGTTGAATTTTAAAGGGTATTTTCAAAAAAGTTTAAAGCGCTATTCACCCCCCCCCCCCCTCTAGCGGTTCTATACCCTTGTTGCCCTCTTTAGCCTAAACTGTCCACATGGCGAATTCGTATACCTCCGCGTCGACTTTTAATATATACAGATTTCCTCCCACCTCTCCTCCTTTCATTTCTTGCAAAAAAAATCACATAATTCATGCTTAAATGAGATTATATGAGGATAAATTTCATATAAAAAGTAGACATTTTTTTTCGACGGAATGGATAATTCAAATTACTTTTAAAATTAAATGACTAAAAATTTATATTCAACATTGTTCGCAAGATCTCGAAAAAGCTAAATCTTATGGTTTTAATTCTTAAACTTGATATTTTTATCTATGTTTAATTGGTAATATAGTTGAACTAGACTTTTGATTTAGGCTGAAACAGAAAAAAGGAAGAAGGCATATGGAAACTGCCCAGTGTCAGCCATAGGATTAGAGAAGTAGAGAAATAATCGAAGGATCAAAAATTAAACATAACATTAACGGCCTAATAATAGCCATTGGATGGAGAGGTTATGAGTTAATCTGAGCCCTTCTTTATTTCAAGTCAATAGGCAGTTAATTTTGAGCTTTATTATAATATAGAGATTAATTCATTCAACAAAATAATTTTAGATAGCCAACGTTCATTAAATTATGAAAAAAAGGAAATATCGAAAATAACGTAAAATAGAATAAGATGACTTATGATTTCCTGGTACATATTTGGTTCTATATGTTGGAGAAAGTAAGAAGCGTATTTAAAAAATAGCAATAAATAAAAATTAACGGCACGAAAAAAATATTTCTAAAGAAACAAGTCGAGACAAGAGTTTGACTATTTTTTCGTAAGACATTATTGCCATCTCCGTCTAGACATGGCCAAATAAAACCGGAAACCGGCTAACCGCCGGTTTTTAACCGGTCAAAACCGGATCAAAACCGGAAAACCGGTTATTCGGCAACCGGATCACCCGTCAACCATGAATTGCCGATCCGGTTTCGGTTAGGTAGTATGAAAAACCGCCAACCGCCGGTTATAAACCGGATTAATAACCGTGAAACAACCGGCGGTTAAAACCGGTATTAAAACCGGCTGTTTAACCGCCTAACGGCTACTTTTCACCTTTTTGCATCGCCCCCCCCCCCACTTCCCCAGGTCTGACAATGAAAAAAAACGGCTAGTTTTCAAACTAGCCGTTAGTTCAGTTAACTGGGCGGCCAGAAATAAAAAAAATGTCAAAAATTGCTCACATATAAATACCCCCTCCCTCCTAACATTTTAGTTCCACACCTTCTCTGTACTCATTCTCTCTCTCTCTACTAATTCCTAAGTCTCTCACACTCTCTCATATTTCCAGTTAGTTTGCAGAATTCCAGTCAGTTTGTTAATGATTTCCAGTTAGTTTTTTAACGAAATCACTTTTCTAATTTATTCAGAAAATTCCAGTCAATTTGTTAACCATTTCCAGTCATTTTCAAAACGTTTTTCAGTTAGTTTTCATAATTCCAGTAAGTTTTTTGACAGTTTCAATTAGTTTTTTTTTTTACGAAATCACTTTGCTAATTTATTCAGAAAATTCATGTCACTTTTTAACCATTTCCAGTCAGTTTCAAAACGTTTTCCAGTTAGTTTTCAGAATTCCAGTCAGTTTTTTCACACTTTCAGTCAGTTTTTTTTTAACAAAATCTGTGTTTTTCACCATTTTCAGTCAATTTTTTAGCGATTTCCAGTCAGTATCAAAACAGTTTCAATTAGTTTTTTAACAAATGGCCTCATCTCGAAGGAGCGGCAAGGAACATGTTGATTCTTCCTCCCTTAACCCAGAATTTGAGCCACATTTTGACGAAAGTGAGCAAAATGTTGAAGAAAATGTTGCTCAAAGTGGTAGGGGCGGCCGAGACCGAGCTCGGGGCGTGGGAAGAGGTTGTCGGGGGCAACGTCAACAACGAGAATCCAAATCCGACACTTTCACGATCCATTTCCGAAAAGTACAAATTGACCCCGACGACTTTGTACATTTTCGAGCGGAATGCAACTATTGTACCAACTCTTACCTGTTCGCAAAAAGTAATGGGCATGGAACATACAACTCTCACTTGAGATCAACACATCCCGAAAAACTTGGGATTGATAGTGATCAAGCACAATTACAATTTGCTCAACCTAACACCCAAGGTACATCTTCGGTCTTATTTAAGTTTAATAATGTCGTTTATAGGAAATAATTGTGCAAATTTGTGTGTGTTAAAGGGTTTGATTTTAACTTTGAGGATGATGATTTTTTTGAAAGGTTTATTAGACTTTCTTTAAATCCCGCCGCCTCCAAAGTACCACGTACGACTCTCGTACGCAATATTAAAAAGGTGGTTTTGGAATATAAAATATAAAATTTTTTAATTGATGTTTTAGTAAATTAGATCAAAGAGTTTCAATTTGTGCCGATGGTTGGAGTGATCATTGGCAAAGAAATAGTTATTTGGGTGTTACATGCCATTTGATCGATAATTCATGGAATCTACAAAAAAGATTAATTGCATATGAAAGTTTTGAACCACCTCATTCCGCGGAAAATATTTGTAGAAAGTTGCACGCCATTTTGGTAAAGTATGGTCTTTTGCAAAAAATATTTACTATTTCATTCGACAACGCTAGTGCTAATACCGCTAGTATACCGGAGTTGATGCATATTTGTCAACCGTCACTTGGGGGTAAGTATTTTCGTATTAGATGTTTATGTCATATCATAAATTTATGTGTGAAAGATGATTTGGATGCGTTAGAGCAATATGTTAAACCCATTAGAGAGGCTCTTTATTTTATTGCAAAAATAAAAATTAAAAAAAGTTACAAGAAAATGGATCAAATTTTTATGAAGTAAGGGTCTTCCCGAAAAATGTTTTTCAATGGATGTTCCGACTAAGTGGAATTCTACCTATAAAATGTTAATTGATGGTTTTGAGTATAAAGAGCATCTCATGGAATTTTTTGTTACTATGACTATGATATTCCTTTATTTGCTTATCAATGGAACGCTTGCACTAATTTATGTCAATTATTAAAGATTTTCAATACCGCTACTTTGGCTTTGTCGGGAGTTTATTATCCAACTTCCGTGTTGGTACTTGACCAATGTGTTACAATAGTACGAAGTTTTAAAAATTTACAAAAGTGCAACATTTTAAACCTAAGCATTGCTTCCATGAGGGAAAAGTGGCTCAAATATTTTGATAATATTCCGTCTCTATTTTTGGTTGCAAAGATGTTGGATCCCTGTGTTAAATTGACAGATCTAGTTCGCATAATAACATTTTATTATGCGAATTTATACCCCAATGGGGACGGATTCTACGAAAACCCGGTGATTATTGTTGAAAATACAAAACATGATTTGGTGACTCTTTATAATGAGTATAGTGCAATTCATGGAAATCCTTCTCAATATGGCTCAAGTCCTAATGAAGATATTGCTACACAATATGAGGAGGATGACTAGGGATGGCAATTTTACCGAACCCGATCCGTATCCGAGACAACCCGACCGGGGATGGGTGGGTTTGGTAATAGCTTTTCAAAATCCGGTAGGTTCGGATACGGGTTCGGTAGCTGTCCGAGATCCGTCCGTATCCGACCCGTATACAACCTGAATAGGTTTATATCCGTATCCGACCCGTATCTGACCCGAATAGTATATATATAAGTCTTTTTACTATTTTACCCTTATTTTTCATTATTATTACTCTCCTACCCTTTGTATATATTGTGAGAAGAGGCGATGAGGTGTAGGGTTTTCAAAATCAAACTCGACGTTGCCTAGAGAGAGAGAGGGCGACTGGGAGAGTGAGGACCTCTTCGGCCACCACCGGTTACATGATTTCAATACCGAGATACCTCACCAAAATCAACACCCAGTTCTCAAAGTCAATCCGCAACCTCATTTTTCCCCTCAATTTTCTTCCGTTTCCAATTTTGCGACTCAATCCTCCAGATTATCGCTTTTTAGGGTTTGTAATTTCAGTGTGTGCTCTATGTTCATTTGTTGTTGATTTCCAAGTTTTATTCCAAGATCCAAAGCATGAAAAACAATGTTTTATCAAATTGTTCATAATTTGTCCTCTTTTGCATCCTCCATGCCTATCCATGTTTTGATATGTGTTTGTTTATAAATGACCATTTAATAATGTTCCTAACATGTTTAGGCATGAGCATGCTAAGTTTCATAGGTTGGTTTCATGTTTAGACTAGGTTTTGATTCATTCTAAGGAAGAGGTCCATGCTTTTGAAATATTTTTTTGGCTTAAAAAATGGTCTCTTTTCATTTTGAGCAATGCTAGGGGCACAAAACAAAGTCAAAAAATATTGCTCACACAATTTGTTGGCAATATTTTACTGGTTGCATCGATAGTGGACCCGCGACACTCTAAATAAATACACCAATAAAATCATTACACCTAGGATTTTGTGAGTAAGATTTTGTGACTTTTTTGTGCCCCAAGTATTATTCTTTCATTTTTTATTCAAAGTGTTTACTCTCAGATTAGTTTTTACCCAGTTTCTGACACAAAATATCCAACGTCTTTTGAGGTACCTAAACATGCTTTATGGGTCTTATTTTTGGCATGTTCATGTTTGATATTTCAACTTTCATGTATTGATGTTCCCCAGATTTGCATGCTATGATTGTGTAAATTTTGAACCAATGTATGGCATGCTCTGTTTTCTGGTGCTGGACAGACTCTGTGACTATGTTCTTGGCATGATTCGGGTCTAAAATACTAATCTAAAAATCAAACAAAAACTCACGCTTGTTCTCGAACGTGTTAGGAGAAAATCCTAAGTTTTGGTTTTGGATTTGGACTAGGTTTTGACAGATACATTGGCATGGGGATGGACAGAGGTACTGAATTCAACAACATTACCTTGGCTTGGATATTCCTTTGATTTGTCTCCTTTTTGTGTATAATGTGTATAAATCCTCAAATTTACCAAATCCCCTCCCCTCTTGGATGTTCTTTGCTTGCTTAAGTATGCTCAAAATCATTTTCAAAACCAATTGGGAATCCACCCACACCGATTCTCGGCTGTGACATAAAATGAATCGGCCTAAGCTAAGTGACACCTTGTACATAACACATATTTTTTCTCTACTTGACATTTCAAACAAGGCAAACTAAAATCAAGTGTAGGCGGGAAGGACGAGTGGAGTGCTTAACACTTTCTCTTCTCGTAAGGTAGCTACCGAACCCACTTCTTTATCAAATAATAATGTTTTATCTCTATTTTCCTAAAATAAAATGAGGTGGTGACTCTTTTGATTTTCAAAACACAAAATGGTAGCCATTATGAGAAACTGAGCGCATTCAAAGTGCATTCGCACGAGGTAAAATTGTCATTTTTACGCAATGACTCGTCGATTTTCGAGCGTGGGTTCTCACTACACCTCATATGACATTGCAATGCTTGTGCCTATTAGAATGTGTAGTATATGAAAATCACCAAACTTCATACTCTATTTTAGGTAAGTCGACATTTATTTTGGGACAAATGAAAATGGAAAGTAGGACATTTATTTGGGGTCATTGGGAGTAATTATTATATGTTTCGCATGTTTATTATAATAATTATTATCCATAATCACTTATAAAGTGCTAGCATAAATTTGATGGATAATCATGAAATGATTATATGTATAAAGATACAGATTAAACTTGTGTGTACTTCTTGGAGAACAAAGTACCAGATAGACGCATTAAGAGATATTGTATGGTCGAATGTCATAAATAAATCTCATAATAGATTATATATTTGAATCCTTAGACCAGAGGTTATCATAGTGTCTTATCTAAGGAACATTATGTTTGATAGAATCAAACGTTATCCTTAACATAGCAATCATAAAGGTTATGACTGGCATAATAATGAAAATCTTGTGGAGGAGAATGCATTAATCTAGATAAGATTTGTTCATGTATGAGAGAAATATCTGATAGCCCCTTGAAAAGTAAGATCGATGAAATGTGTGGCCGCTCAAATGAATCGATAGAGATTCATGTCATTTAATCAATTTATTGAGAATCGAGAAACCAACCTTGTAAAGTTTGATAACTTATGTCCAAAATAGATATCGACAAATAGATTATGCTATGTTGTTCTAAATTTATATCAGAATTTCGATATTAATATTATTTGGGTAATCATAATGTCTTACTAGATATCAACTATGATTTATGGGCTATGATAGAATCTGGCTCATTATCAACATAATATTAACTTGTTTGGTCGTACTCAAAGAAACGATGAGAAAAAGACTCGAAAACGGAGGGACTGGAAAGTGTGACAGTACGACCCTTTTCTCAGCATACGCCCACCGACGTACGGCGACAGTTACTAGAATAGTTCCCAAATCAGAGTTTCTTCTGGGAAATCCTTGAGGAATTAGGGTTTGACCTAGTATTGATATAGTTGAGTAATAATCATATTTGACAAAAAATAATTACCATGAAAAAAAAAACATTTTCTACTTCTTTTCAAGCCCGGATCTAGCAATTCCTCATTTCCCAGTAACAACAAAAATGGAAACAAAGGAATTCTTCATGTTGCTCTTTGCTCTGAATTAACACTCAATTGGGAACAGAATATAAATCAAACTAATTTCTTCAGTTGGTTCTTTGCTCTGAATTAACACTCAACTGTGAACAAAAGGCAGGGAAACTAAATCCAGAGCTCAATTAGCCTCAGAAATAAAAATAAACTTCCATTTTGTATCACAAAAGGATAAAAAAAAAAAAAAAAAAAATGCTGAAACCTGGAGTATACATATAGTTGTACATATAGCTGAGAGAAGGAAAATTATCCATCAAAACAGCAGAGGACTGAAAAAGCAGGAAAGATTAAAAGGTGAACAAAATAATACAAGAGAGCTACCTCAAAAAGGGCTTCCTTAAAAAAAAAAAAAAAAAAAAAAAAAAAAAGAGAAATTAAAAAACTTAAATTACCTGTATGAGCATGCCGCCTTCCATAATTTACAGGTACATTCCCTATATCATTCGGCATGTATCTAATACCAATAGTTCGGGTTGTTGCTAGACCAATATTGTCTCCCTCCTCCATTATGACTAGAGTTACCGTATCTTGATGCTGAATATCCGTGTTGTTGGTTATGATGATAGTATTGAGCAGGTCCGTTTGAAGCTGGTGGAGGATGATAATAGATCACGGGTGGTCCAACTGAAGCTGAATTTCCAAACTGGAGCCTTCTACCATTATTATAATAATGAGGACTTGTAGCATAACCAACAGGAGATGCGTATATAGGAATCCTACTAGCTCGGTTATTTGGTGTTACGGGAGAATTCCAACCATTATTCTTAGGTTTATATTTTCTGTGGGGTACATCACCAGGATCGTCAGTTATCCATCCGCCCCTTTTCTTTGATTTAGATGAGCTCACAACTTCATCATCATATTGAACTTTTTTCCTTTTATGAGCCTTTTCTCGATCTTGAGGTGGTGCAGATTTGACTTCTTTACGCTTTTTCTTGGCTTCTTTATGATTTGATGACTCACGGTTCCTTTTGGCGCTCTGAAAAATTATTGAGAAAAATATCTTACATCATTTCAATAAACCAAAAATAATACTAACATCATTCCGGAAATAAAGTCCCACTCTTTTGGATATCAATTTGGATGAATTTTGACTGATAATCATCGAAAGTTTAAAGATTGTTATTGATAGTACTTATAATGATGTATTAATATTAAGTTTAAAATTTTCATTAATAATTATTTTTTCCAAAATATTTGGTTAAATTTCAATCGAATTAACCACCAAATAAGTGGTACTATCTTTCCGGAACGGAGGGAGTATCACAGGAAAAAAAAAAAAAAAAAAAAAAAGATCTCAAAAATGAAGTTGGTGATGTAAATTGCTTGTTACTGGGTCATGATCAATTACAACAAATGATGATAAGAAGTCCACCGGGGAAGGGGGAGGGGAGGAAACGGGTGCTGAAACCGTGACAGTACCTTCACAGGGGTTGCACATTCCCGTGCAAAATGACCTTCCTCACCACACCTGTAGCATGAACTAGGTGTCCCATTACCTGTTGCCTCTGCACGTAACCGTGTGCATGCCTGCATAAACCACACACAGAAGAAAGAAAAAAAAAATTGAGTTATTTTAAACATGGACAGATATTAATATCCTTCAGTGAACATGCACCAAAAAACATCAAACACGAATCATATGCAAGGAATTGATATTTATGTTGAAATGTGAAGAAACTTTACACTCCAAAATCCATTTCATTGACCAGAAGATATAATCTACGGTCTATATGAGAACTGGTAGACTTTCACCCCCCCCCCCCTTCCAAGTCCTCTCTCTCAATAAGAGAAACTACAATTATAGTCCCAGTAAGGTGGAAATCTGACGATGCTAGTGGCAATAATATTACGACACATCCACCTTTTTCTACTCAATAGGTTAAAGCAAACTCCCACTTCTCAACGAATCTACATTGTGCATGTGCAATACAAATCATATTTTATTCTTTCCATGTAGAAAGTCAACTATCCATTCCGGGATGTTTCACATAAAGAGGTCACTTCAACAGTTCAACACGTCATTATGCCTTCTCTAATGGAACATAATTGACATATTTGAGGACCACGTGGCGTATGGATCTCTAGATAGAGACGCTTCTAAACTTTTCTTTGCTCAAAGTCACCAATGTATATTCATTTGATGTGCCAGCGCAAAAAAACCCAGTAAAGAAAACATGAATACAACTAAAGTCGGGATAGAACTAGTAAAACCATCCACATAAACTAGCACATGACAAGCAAATATATTTAATATTTTCTACCCCGCATGAAAACAATAAGCATTAACATTATTTCGGATAAATGAAAACTGCATGTCTATGCACAACAGTAAAGTTAACAGTAGCAGAGTGTCTACAAAACACATGATAATTAAAGCCTATTCTTGGTGTTTCACACTACCTCAATGCATAATTATAAGCTTATAATTTTAGATGTATCATGGGATGACATATCATTCAATCACTAAAGAACTTACCAAACCAGTATGACCTGACTGACCACATCTGTAACAAGAAACTTCTCTTGGACCGGTACCAGTATCGGCGCAACAAAGATGGCCGAAGCACTTGCAAATGTAACATTGTATTTCCTGGTTAAGAGAAAAGAAGGTATAGTATGACAAATGGGGAAAATCACATTCAGTAAAGATTCAAAATAGAATACGAGACCAGGAGGGCAGGAAAAATACTCCTATTTATGCCCTCTATATTTTCATGAAATGATAAGCATAGGATGTGCAAAGATGAATTGTATATTGACCTTCAGATCATCGGGGGAATATTCATTCCAACATGAGACCATATCATGCCCAGAATCCCCACATTTCAAACATATTTTTGCATTCAAAGATTTTCCAATTGACTTTTCTGGGCAGTCTTTTGCACGATGACCTCCCTTTTTGCAGATAAAACAGTCTCTCCCCTACAAAAAAGAAGGATATAGAAAAGAAGGTTTCAGTCAAAGCACGACCCAATCATATAAATATCAGCCCCTTGTCAAACAACAAAATAGAAAAGTAAAGCAGAACTTTATATTTCTTAATTCCTTCTACACTATTTCCCAGTATCTGATCAACTTATTAGCAATGAAAATTATCTAATTCATCGTATACTGATATAAACTTCAGAAAGTCTCGGACAAAGATAATACAGGAGATTCAGTAACCCAAGTTAGTGAAGCTTCCAACTATGATCAGATGTTTACCACCAGATTAGGAATAGCGGCAAAGGAGATTAACTTTCTCCACAACTTTCACCCACACAAGCCTCCTATTCTTTGTTCTGACTTCTGTCATCACATACCAGTGCAAAACAGAGCTATAGAGCATGGTCCTCAAAATAGGAAAAAGGAAAAACTCAGTATTTCTGCATCCCGGTGTTACATTTTTGGAACTATTGACGACTGTCCATAGCCCCCTTCATCCAAGTATTTTATCTCTAATACACAAGTTTTCTGGCCACTAATCACCGAAATCCAGATGGATCTCGAGTTTTTGGTGGGATTGTAGGGGAAAGGCAACTATTCAATTTGACTAGATAGTTTCATTAGCTCCAGAAGTTTTATAAAATGGAATCATTTATAGTTCCATAATTGGTACGAATAAGCTATTTGAAAGAAATAGATTCATATTCAGGTAGTAGTTTGTGTCTGGCATATATACCTTTAAAATTTCATTGTCATAAACAAACAAAAAAACAAGCCAATCGACACAAATGTTTGCAGGCTTATGTCATATATTTGTGCATTGTACAATATGCCCGCCAAAATAAAGCAATTGACACAAAATTTTAGAGACCAGTCAACATCACAGGAAGAAAGGCAAGTATGATTAAGGCTTCCACGCCCCTTCTCTATTTATGTTCCTACTAACAATCAACAACTCATCTCGTATTAGTCGATCAAAATTTCACCTCGTACAAGCCATGACTATTAGCTTGACCACTGTGTACTCTATGACATCAATAAGTTCTTACCAACGTACACAGCATCAAATTTGTGTTGCATCTGGTTAAGCAGGTCAATAACGCAAACAAAAAAAAAAAAACAGCAGTATTTCAACGTGTCCAATTCTTATGGATTAATAGGAAAAAGTATAATATATCATCCGTTGGACACAAGTATTCTGCTACAGTTACATTGCAGCATGAGCAAGTTCATGCCACATATGTTGGCACAGTATGGTGCTTCATAAGCCCACATACTTGTCATTATCTGTACTTGTATAGTTGTGGAAGAAGAACCTAATGACTTCTCTAGCCCCATGATCGTGAACAATTAACGCAAGTGGAAAGACAGTAAGTGGATTCTTAATGGACCTGATATGACATTTATCTTCATAAATACTATCGAATGCATACAATTAACACTCAGATGAAACTCCTATGCAATTGCAGATCTTTTAGAAACTGGACACTGATTATGTACCCAGATAAGCATCCCACAAGTATTGTTAAATACGACTAATACTACTTCCAAAAAAAGGCTCGTCCAATTCAAAAATTGTCACATACTGCATACAAATATGTTTTATAAAATAAAAAAATACTAGGACTTCTAACTAATAGACCATCAAATGGTACTCTATATAACTCAAAATAAGAATCTCATTTGAAAAGTCGAGCTTTCTAAGAATGTTAAATTCACATACTTGTTCCTAATAGAAATTACATAAATTTATAGAAATTTCAGAAATAGAATTAATATTTGGACAAACCAATAGTAGAGAGACTACTTCTTGCGACAGGGAATAAAAACACGAGAGGATTATGTGATAGGAGGATCTCTTACTTTCATATCGATATTATTTGGATAGCAGACCAGATGAATAATTTTAAAATCTATTCACAGCCCTTAGAAATGGGAAATGCAGCCACCTTACATGATAAACACAAATGAGAAAAGGGTATGCATATTTACTGCTGTAAACATTCCACGTTGATAGAACTCCTCAACAATGGTATGGAATCCCTGTACTTAATGCGCCCAGCAAGAAATACCCAAATACTCTGGTAAATTTTGACTAATGGGCATAATGTTATAGAAATGGGAAATGCAGCCACCTTACATGATAAACACAAATGAGAAAAGGGTATGCATATTTACTGCTGTAAACATTCCACGTTGATAGAACTCCTCAACAATGGTATGGAATCCCTGTACTTAATGTGCCCAGCAAGAAATACCCAAATACTCTGGTAAATTTTGACTAATGGGCATAATGTTATAGAAATCTAAAGAGACTAAGAAGTGAAAAACATCGTTTATATACACATAATGACGAACCTTCTTGCACTGTTTGGCATTGTGCTCCAAGCTCCCACAGACAAAGCAAGGTTTCTGGCGCCTAGCTGATGTGCAGTTGGCCGTCGTATGACCTTCTTCACCGCAATTATAGCAATTTCCCCAATTGCTATCAGGAGGATCAAAATATCTGGGTCCCCGCTGGAGAAAAATAATTGAGAGATAAAGAACTATGCTCAGCCTTCACATAAAATCTATTTTCTCAAAATGACTTTTGAACATATTACTCAAACTCACAAGCAGCTTTCGCAACACAACATTATCAGCTTTCTCAACAGGATTCGTTTCGAGCAATATTTCGGGATCTTCGGCCTTAAGAGATTTGCTTGTTCCTGCCTCCTGTTCTCTCTTAGCAACACCAACCTAAATCAATGGGGAGTAAGAAGTGGATATATCAGCAAAGGAACAGGAAAAAGGCATCCTCAGATCACATTATATTCTTACACACTGAAATTAGAAACTTCAAGCCAATTCACAGGAAAACAGAGAAGTGTTATTTGGAAGTCTTGAGAGGAATTTAGTAACATCATATCAGAGGTTATAAAATTCACGCCCACTGGCCTAGATGAGATTCATTACAATGCAGCCATTCCTTCAACTCAGAGCAACCAACTTTCCAGTTCGGAGATGTTTCTGCCCGCGCATCCAATTTTATACCTCTCTCTTGGTATATGAAATCAAATGGAGCATGTTGGACACCACAAAGAGGTGGGTTTATATTAGCGGAGAGGAAAGGAGTAATTACAAGAAATTTCAATTTTTTTAAAAAAAAAAATGCCAACTCATAATCAAGTGGTCTAGATTATTTTCAAAAAGCACAATAAACATATCTAAGTAGTTCTTCGGCATGTAAAAAAAAGGGAAATTCCTTTCAATTCTACAATAAACTATTTCGAAACGAAATTTGCAGAAATTGACATGGAATACAACGAGCCTTCCTCTGTGCCTAGGACGTAAACTGCTTGTCATTAACACAAAGATTCAATCAAAATAAAGCTACTTACAGTATCATCACCAGCTTCCCCCTTTTTGCTCTTCTTCTTCTTCTTCTCCTTTTTGCTCTTCTTATTCCCATCTTCAGTAACAACTCCAACTTCAGGCTCCGACGAAGACGAGAGGTTGACTACAAATCCCTCGTCGTGGCCGCCGTCAACGGACTCATCTACAATAAGATGGCGGTTTCCGCCATTATTAGAGGCTCTTGACATTGCTTTCTCCACGATGTTCAAGCTCAAATCTTCATTAGCCTCTTCGTCATCGCTACTCACTTCAATTGGATGTATTGGTTCTTCATCTGCGAGTCTGGATTTGGGTAATTTGAGCTTCTTCTCAGCTTTGCCCATTGGGATTGGGAAAGAGAGATCGGTAACTCCAGAAAGACGAAAGAACCCTAACCCTAATTGTGTTGTGGCTTGATATTCTTCAGCCGGCTAACGGAGGCCCCTCGAGTGGTGAATCACGTGCTTCTTCCTCCAACCACGTGCACCACTCTCGCTAAATTATGGTGGTACGTATTTAATTGTGTGTGTTTATTTTTTGGAAAGCAGTACTACTAGTATTTAATTGTTGGCACAACTACCGTAAAAATAAAATGAAAATCCCGAGAAAAACTTGTTTTACATTCGTTTTAATGTAAAATATATTTTCATTTTTTAATGTAAAATAGAATTTCTTAATGTAAAACGGGGTTTATACATCTCTTAGTGTAAAACAAGTATTTCATAATATAAAACGGGGTTTACACATCTCTTAGTATAAAGCAAGTTTTTCATAAGACTGACTCATGATAAAATCCTAAAATAAAAAAAAATTAAAAAAAAGAAAAACCAAATCTATAAAAATCCTCTCTCACATTGTAAAACTCTTTGACTTCGCGAATCTTGTGATGATATAGAAAAAAAAAATTCAATCAAGCTATCTACGATCACAGATGATGGTACCTTCACTCAAAGTCTCCTGCCCAGTTTTTCGAATAGTAGTACAATTTCGAAGTAAAATGGACAAAGTCAAAATCCCAACGGCTTTGGCTACTATAACCTTCCCGCCCACGATTTTTTCTTTTTTCTAGGCATTTCACCTCGAAATAGAAAATTGTATTCTTTAATTCTATGAATTAATATCCATTTTGTCAAGTAGTCATACTTTTAAGTCATTATGGGGAAGGATACTATTGCTGACTACATTCTCATTTTCAAGATTCAATGCTATTCCTTTCACACCGCTGGCAAATTCCACCATTTCTCCAGCTTGAATCTCGTTCAATCCATAAACACGTGCAATCCCATCTCCAACTGAGACCACTCGACCAATCTCATCTACTTGAAAATTCGTGTAAAAGTTGCTAATTCTACTTTCTAATAGACTTATTAGTGTTGGTCCCAGAAGGGCAACAAGGGTATGAAAATTGCTAGAGGGGGGGGGGTGAATAGCGATTTAAAATTATTTTCAAACCCTTTTGCAAAGCAATGGCAAATGCGCACGACTCTTAAATTGGCTAAGTATAGCGCGCAGCAAGAGTGTGAAATGCACAGCGGAAGTCTTAAAGCAGTCACTTATGCGCAGGGAGTATGCGCAGAAGTGTAAATACGCACGCACTAAGTTTTAGCTTAAAGATAGGCGCAAGATGGAACTAAGGCAAAAAGCTCACAAACACAATTCTGTCAAAGCAGTACAATCTACAGATCAAACAAAACAATATATGAGTATAGCTTAAAATGTAGAATGAAAAGCACAAACAATAGACACGCTATTTGGAGAGGTTCGATCGGGAAAAGATCTACGTCTCTACCAAGATGGTTAGTCTTGGATTTCTAATGGAGATCTTATTATGAGAGAGTTACAGATTACAACGATTTAGAAAAAACTATCTCAAAGATCTATAATCTATGAATGAACAAAATCCTAGACAATAACCAGTGTTTCTCTAGAAGTATGATCGATAAGATCAGAACTTCAAGAGGTGAGTGTGTGTATCAGAAATCTGGGCTCTTTGAATCTATAAGATGGAGAGCACAAGATTCTGGTGTTATTAAGGCTTTATAGGATCTGGGCTTGGATTGAGTATGAAGGTGAGAAGGTTGATCTTGAGAATTCTGGAAATGAGCAAGCAATCTTCAAATCTTCAAACTTTCTCTTTGGAAGCAATTCTTTAGCAATTCACAAGCAACTTGGAAAATGAGGATGAGCTTGCTATTTATAGCTGAGCTCCAAGAAATAGCCGTTGGGGAGCAGAGCAAGGACGATGTGCTGTCACAGTGTGATTGGTGCGCACGTGTCCTTTATAGCCGTTGGAGACAGCAAGTTGACAGATTTCAAACTTCTTCTAGAAGGATGACAGCTGTCTTTATATTTGAAATTCAAACTAGAGGCGCGTCTCCATCTACGTGTATGCTGAGTGTATTTGATTTGTCGTTTGTCCACATCAGCATTTTGGCTCATTCGAAAGCGTAGCTTGAGATGACGCTTTCCAAGTTATACAAAGGTAGGTCAAGAGATGAAAGAATAAACCAAGGCAGGTCTTTCGTGCGCATGATGCTCATGCGCATAGGATGCGCAGAAGGTGATGCGCTGCGCATGGAAGGATGCGCACCAAAATTGGCTTTTTGCTCTTTTGACCTTGAATCCAAAGCTTCAGCCCTAACCTCTAAGCCTAGTCTATAAAGAGGACTTAGCTAAAAATTGAAGTTATAAAAACTTCTTACATAGGGTCCTAAAGTCCTTAAAATACACTTAGGTGATGGTATCAATCAATTCTAACAAAGTAGGAGGGTTAAGTGATAAGCATACCCAACAATCTCCCCCTAAATGATTGATGCCATTACCTACTATAACAAAGGCAATTCATTGTACTTGATAATAACATGTCCATAAGAATAGAGAATGATAAATCATGTCTCAAGTCAATGTACACACTAGCCAATGCTATAGATTTCTAGTCTATCCATAAGAAATTAAATTACAATATAGGAAAGACATAAATATCACTCAGAGCATACAAATGATATGAGTTTAAGTTTAGTATGCGTTTAAACTGAGTGTTTAAACATCATGCAATTAAATATGAGCTGTTAAGGATATGCGCATGAAGTTTATAAGATATGCAATGTTCCACAAACGAACAGTTTGAATTGAACAAGGTTTTGTGAAAGTGCAATGATGCTTTCTTCTCATTAAAACGTGAAAGGTAAGAGTTACAGAGTACAAGTTTTACAATGGAAGAAAAATCAAAAGCAAAAAAAAAAAAAAAAAAACTTTGCGCATCAAAAACTTACAATTGCGCAGCAAAACAAAAAAGATTACAAAGTTTAGTCTATGAATTCTGCTGCAGAGCTTCGCGCATCTCATTCTGTAAGATGTTAAACTTGTTCATCAACTCAATCTTCAGTTGCTGAAACTTGGCGTTGTATTCCACCACTAGATTCACATGAGTTCTCATACCGTCGCGCATCAGCGCATTATCTCTTTGGATGTCTTCAGAAATTCTGTTAAAGCAATTTTCAAACGCCCCCATCGATTTCCAAAAGATTGAAGGGACGCAGCCATGGAGTCCTGGATTTCTTTATGCGCATCAACCAAAGTCTTGGTTAGCTCAACCTGAACCATGTTCTGACTGGCTTGCATATCTAGCATAGCCTGGTTCATTCTTCCATTAAAAGTATCACTGAACTGAACTAAGCAGTCAGTCATATGAGATTTGAGCGCATTAATGGAGGAGGAGCTGGAGGCAGTAGGCGCAAAATTGTCAATAGACTTGATGACTTTAGTAGACTCAATCTGAATGATTTCTGTGATGGTTTTGGCTAAGGAAAACAAAGCTTCATTCAACCCATGCACAGAGGGAATCTTAGTGAGCGCAGTAGAGATTATGTCGAAGTCATGCTGGATATCTTGGCGCAGAAGATCAAAATCTTGAGAGGGCGCAGCACCAGAACCAGATGCATGCGCAGCACCAGAACCTGAGGGAGGAGGCATAGTTTCAGAACTGGTTGCCTTGTTACAGAACTCTCCCCCTTAATGGCACAATCAATAGCCTGAAGGAAACTGGCTTGCGCATCGAGCCGTGCAGACTGCGCATCCAGTTGCTCTTGAATCTTAGTTTGCGCAGTGACCACCTGAAAGTGCTGGGTTTGCGCAGCAAATTGATTAGCCTGGATAGTCTGGAGCATGGCCAAGATTTGACGCATGTCAGTTGATGAACTTGAGGGATCTGAGGGAGCAGTTGCTGGAGTTACAGCCGGAATAATTGGAGAAGTTTGTGATGCTCCAGTAGGTTGCACAGGAGTGACAGCAGCAGCAGGAGGCTCTGGCGCATGAACAGGAGAGTGATGCGCATGGATAGGAGAACGATGGACCTCATAATCTTCTGAGCTCGAGTCTTCGCCATCTTCAATATAGGCGCATCCTCATAAACAGTAGGATCAGGCGCATCATGAGCAAAGCCTTCACCATCAATAAAGACTGGTGGGGCTTGCTGCGCGACATCCTTCGCGCAACAGCAGCAAGTCTTGCTTCCCTTGCTATATCACGCGCAGATTTTTCAGAGCGCGGACGAGAATGCCTTGGAGAATCTGATTCAAGATCAGATAAATCTTCCACAGTACGGTTTGAGGCACGTTTCTTAGTAGCAACCTTCTTAACCGGCGCTTGGGAGTAGACTTCTTTGCAGAAAGTGGGACTTCATCACTCACTAGAAGTATTATTGTGCATGGGCTTTGCAGTCTCTTTTTGCTTCTCCCCCTGAGATTGAGCAGCCTTGGAAGTTCCAGTGAATTTGGAAGGGCTGATGAGAGGATCATTGAAAGCACCTTCAAATTCATCTTCTTCTTGAGGCGCAGGAGGAGTAGAGGCTCGATTTGATTTGGGAGCAGTAGGAGGCGCAGCATCAACATCAACTTCTACTTGGACATCTTCATCAGACTCATCCAGTAGGGTTCTTGATTTCTTTGACTTCTTCTCTTCTTGTTGATTTTCTTCTTAACGGGCACAGCAGCCTTGGCTTTTCCTTTTCTTCAGGAGCAGGAGCCTTGGTCTTCTTTGCTTTTAGGAGGCTCAGGGTCCGAAGTAGCCTTGCGCTTCGGAGTTTGCGCAGTAGGCTCTTTAATGTTATCCCAGGCGCAGCAGTAGATTTGCTGGCCTTCTTCTTCTTGCGCAAAGGCGCATCAGCAGCAATGCCCTGCCTTTTCCTTGTCGCCTACTTTGCTTGGGACCGGCTCAAAGAAGGATTCAATTTCTGATTCAGATTCAGAGGAGGAAGCTTCAAAAAGTTCACCACTGGAGACAGGAGGAGATCCTTGATCTTCAGGGTGAATGTCCTCAAAACTTCAATGGGATCAGCAGCCCAGAACATGCAGTAATCAAAATTGTTGACTTCATGGCGAAAATTGTGGAGAAAACACACGAGTATAAGTGCGCGATGAGGTCACATCAACTTTGAGAGAGGGGTCTTCATCAACTAGCTTGCGCACAGAAGGGAAACGCATGAAGATAGCAGTAAGAATTCTGCAGTGCGTTTGTACTTGGCTGGTCTCTTTGGATTAGGCTTTCTTCTTATATACGCGTACGCAGCGCACTAGCTCTTCAAAGATAATCTCAGCCCAGCTTAATTTCTTCTTCTTGAAGATTGCAGCGCAGCACATCCATTGCTTGCTGATGAATGTGGACTTGTTCCCATTCTTGCAATTGATTGTATCGCCATCAAAGTGCAGAGATGGAACATCAACTCTCCAAACTCCTTCCTATCATGGTTGTTGTATTGACCAACCAGAGTAGGAATCTTTATCAGCTTCTGCGCAACACCATCTTGCACATCCTGAGGAAGCTTCTTCTTTGCACGCAGGCAATCCCATAGTCTGACGAATATGCGCATAGTTGATGGTCACAGAAATCCCACTGATAGAACTTTTTAAGCAGGGCACTGTGATGTCGTCGTATAAGCGCTCGACCTCTTCTGCGTTGCTGAAGAATTCGTCAATGTAAGAAGGGAGAATGAAGGATTGTCCTTTGTGAAAGAGGAGGAAGAATGCCCGACGTGTCCATGATTTCGATCATATAACATCCAAGCGCATCGAGCTTCAAGTCCTCTACATCGAGTTCCCATCCAGGGATAAAGTAGTTTAGATTCTGCGCAAAACAAAAATGAAGAATTAGATCTGGTCATGCGCATGGAGAGAAGCGCATGCGCATGAGCTATATGCATAGCGCATGAACTAGACTCCATACTTAGAAAGATAAGAAATGAAAAGGGTAAAAATGTCAAAACAAAAACAATTTTAAACCAAACGCCTAAAAAGGGCGCGAAACGCAAAAA